>JAJQQW010000007.1:39743284-40238284 GCA_025583905.1 Ia io | reverse complement strand
ATGACCGAAAAGGAGTTCAGAGCAATGGTCGTGGAATTTATACATCGGATGGATGAGAAAATCAACAACTTATGCAAGAATCAGGAAGAAATGAAAAGTGATATAGCTACAATCAAAAACACCATGGAAAGTTTCAACAGTAGACTACAAGAAGCAGAGGACCGAATTAGTGAGTTAGAAGATCAGGTACAGAAACAAGCTCAATCTGAACAGCAATTGGAGAAAAAAATTAAAAAGCAGGAGGAAAGCCTAAGGGAGCTTCGGGACAACATGAAGCGAAGTAACATGCGTATAATAGGGCTGCCAGAAGGACAAGAAGAGCAGCAGGGATTAGAAAATCTATTTGAAGAAATAATGACAGAAAACTTCCCGGATATGGGAAAGATAAAAGTTACGCAAGTACAGAGAGTCCCAAGCAGGATCAACCCCAAAAGACCCACACCAAGACATGTCATAATCTCAATGGCAAATATAAATGATAAAGAGAGAATCTTAAAGGCAGCAAGAGAGAGACAGAGAGTTACCTACAAAGGAACACCCATCAGATTGTCAAATGATTACTCAACAGAAACACAACAAGCTAGAAGTGAATGGAGGAGGTATACAAAGTGTTGCAAAGCAAAGGACTGAATCCAAGAATACTATATCCAGCAAGACTATCAATCAAAATTGAAGGGGAAATCAGGAGCTTCGCAGACAAAAAAAGACTCAGGGAGTTTATCACCACCAAACCAGCAATGCAAGAATTGCTAAAGGGAATACTGTAAAAAGAAGAAATAAACAGGTAAGAAGGAATACAGACACAAAAATAGATATGACTACAAACAAATACCTTTCAGTAATAACTTTAAATGTAAACGGACTAAATGCTCCAATCAAAAGACATCGAGTGGCTGAATGGATAAAAAAGCATGACCCATATATATGCTGTCTACAAGAGACCCACCTCAGAACAAGAGACTCACACAGATTGAAAGTGAAGGGATGGAAAAATATCTTCCAGGCAAATGGAAATGAAAAAAAAGCTGGGGTAGCAATACTTATATCTGACAAATTAGACCTCAAAGTAAATGCCATAACAAGAGATAAGGAAGGCCACTTCATAATACTAAAGGGAGAAATCCAACAAGAAGAAATAATTCTGGTAAACATATACGCTCCCAATATAGGAGCACCCAAATACATAAAAAAACTCCTGGAAGATATCAAGGGAGAGATTAATAGCAATACAATCATAGTAGGAGACTTTAATACCCCACTATCACCATTGGACAAATCCTCTAAACAAAAAATCAGCAAAGAAACAGCAATCCTAAATGACTCACTAGACCAGGTGGAATTAATTGACATCTTCAGAACATTTCACCCCAAAGCCACAGAATATACATTCTTCTCAAGTGCACATGGGTCATTTTCAAAGATAGACCATATGCTGGGTCACAGGCAAAGTCTCTTCAAATTCAAGAAGATAGAAATTATATCAAGCATCTTCTCAGATCACAGTGGCATAAAACTGGAAATCAACTACAATAAATACAATCCAAAGAAATCAAACACATGGAGACTAAACAGCATGCTATTAAACAAGGACTGGGTCACCAGAGAGATCAAGGAAGAAATAAAAAACATCATGGCAACAAACGACAATGAAAACACAACAATCCAAAATCTATGGGACACAGCGAAAGCAGTCTTGAGAGGGAAGTTCATAGCTCTACAAGCCTATTGCAAAAAACAAGAAACAATGGTAATAAATTACCTAACCCTACAACTCAAAGAGCTAGAAAAAGAGCAGCAAGAAAAGCCCAGTGTAACCAGAAGGAAGGAAATAACAAAGATCAGAGCGGAGATAAATGACATAGAGACCAAAGAAACAATACAAAAGATCAACAAAACCAAGAGCTGGTTCTTTGAAAAGATAAACAAGATTGATGGACCTCTAGCCAGGCTCACCAAGAAGCAAAGAGAGAGGACCCAAATAAACAAAATCAGAAATGAAAGAGGTGAAATAACAACAGACCGCGCTGAGATACAAAATACTACGAACAGCTCTATTCCAACAAACTGGACAACCTGGAGGAAATGGACATATTCCTAGAAAAATACAACCTTCCAAAAATCAATCAAGAAGAATCTCAACAGCTCAATAGGCCAATAACTATGGACGAAATTGAAGAAGTCATCAAAAAGCTTCCGGCAAACAAAAGCCCGGGGCCTGACGGCTTCACAGGAGAGTTCTACCAAACATTCAAGGAAGAACTAAAACCTATCCTCCTCAGACTATTCCAAAAAATTCAAGAGGAAGGAACACTTCCAAGCTCCTTCTATGAAGCCAGCATCACCCTAATACCAAAACCAGATAAAGACAACACAATGAAAGAGAATTACAGACCAATATCCCTCATGAACATAGATGCCAAAATCCTCAACAAAATTCTAGCAAATCGGCTCCAGCAGTACATCAGAAAGATCATACACCATGACCAAGTAGGATTTATCCCAGGAATGCAAGGATGGTGCAATATCCGCAAATCAATAAACGTGATACATCACATAAACAAATTGAGAGATAAAAATCACATAGTCATATCAATTGATGCAGAAAAAGCATTTGACAAAATCCAACACCCTTTCTTGATAAAAACTCTCAACAAGGTGGGAATAGAAGGCTCATACCTCAACATAATAAAAGCTATATATGATAAACCCACAGCAAACATCATACTCAATGGACAAAAGCTAAAAACATTTCCCCTAAGAACAGGAACAAGACAGGGATGCCCACTCTCACCACTCCTGTTTGACATAGTACTGGAAGTATTAGCTAATGCAATTAGACAAGAAGAAGAAATAAAAGGCATCCAAACTGGAAAAGAACAAGTAAAGCTGTCTTTATTTGCAGATGACATGATATTGTACATAAAAAATCCGAAAGACTCTGTCAAAAAACTAATAGACTTAATAAATGAATTCGGCAATGTAGCAGGATACAAAATTAACGCCAAGAAATCTATGGCCTTTCTATACACCAATAGTGAACTTACAGACAGAGAGACTAAAAAGGCAATCCCATTTACCATCGCACCAAAAAAATTAAGATACCTAGGAATAAACTTAACTAAGGAGGTAAAAGACCTATACACGGAAAACTACAGGACACTGAAAAAAGAGATAGAGGAAGACGTAAACAGATGGAAGAACATACCATGTTCATGGATTGGTAGAATCAACATCATTAAAATGTCCATACTACCCAAAGCAATCTATAGATTCAATGCACTCCCCATTAAAATACCAACGGCATATTTCACAGACCTTGAAAGAACTCTCCAAAAATTCATCTGGAATAAAAAAAGACCCCGAATTGCCACAGCAATCCTGAGAAAGAAGAATAAAGTAGGAGGGATCTCAATACCAGATTTCAAGCTGTTATTACAAAGCCACTATTCTCAAAACAGCCTGGTACTGGCACAAGAACAGACATATAGATCAATGGAACAGAATAGAGAATCCAGATATTGATCCAAACCACTATGCTCAATTAATATTTGACAAAGGAGGCATGAACATACAATGGAATAAAGACAGTCTCTTCAATAAATGGTGTTGGGAAAATTGGACAGACACATGCAAAAAAATGAAGCTAGATCACCAACTTACACCATACACAAAAATAAACTCAAAATGGATACAGGACTTAAACATAAGACGGGAAACCATAAAAATACTAGAGGAATCCACAGGCAGCAAAATCTCAGACATATGTCAAAAGAACTTCTTCACCGATACTGCCCCTAGGGCAATGGAAGCTAAAGAGAAAATAAACAAATGGGACTACATCAAAATAAAAAGCTTTTTTACAGCAAAAGAAACTATCAACAAAACAACAAGAAAGCCCACTGCATGGGAGAACATATTTGCAAATGGCATCACTGATAAAGGATTAATCTCCAACATCTACAGGCAGCTTATACAACTTAATAAAAGGAAGATAAATGATCCAATAAAAAAATGGGCAATAGCCGAAACCGGTTTGGCTCAGTGGATAGAGCGTCGGCCTGCGGACTCAAGGGTCCCGGGTTCGATTCCGGTCAAGGGCATGTACCTTGGTTGCGGGCACATCCCCAGTAGGGGGTGTGCAAGAGGCAGCTGATCGATGTTTATCTCTCATCGATGTTTCTAACTCTCTATCCCTCTCTCTTCCTCTCTGTAAAAAATCAATAAAATATATTAAAAAAAAAAAAAAATGGGCAACGGACCTAAATAGAATCTTTTCCAAAGAAGACAGAAGGAAGGCCAAGAGACACATGAAAACATGCTCAAGGTCACTAATTATCCGAGAGATGCAAATCAAAACAACAATGCGCTATCATCTCACACCTGTCAGAATGGCTATCATCAACAAATCAACAAACGACAAGTGTTGGCGAGGATGCGGAGAAAAAGGAACCCTCGTGCACTGCTGGTGGGAATGCAGACTGGTGCAGCCACTGTGGAGAACAGTATGGAGTTTCCTCAAAAAACTGAAAATGGAACTCCCATTTGACCCAGTAATCCCACTCCTAGGAATATATCCTAAGAAACTGGGAACACCAATAAGAAAGGATATATGCACCCCTATGTTCATAGCAGCACAATTTACAATAGCTAAGATCTGGAAACAGCCTAGGTGCCCATCAGCAGATGACTGGATCAGAAAACTATGGTACATCTACACAATGTAATATTATGCTGCCATAAAAAAGAAGGAATTCTTACCATTTGCAGCAACCTGGATGGAATTGGAGAACATTATGTTAAGTGAAATAAGGAAGTCAATGAAAGAAAAATACCACATGATCTCATTCATTTATGGCTAATAAAGAACATTAAAAACTTGAACAAAAAGATAGATACAGAGGCAGTAAAGCATCAAACAGTCTGTCAAATTACAGCAGGAAGGTTAGGGAGAGGTGGGGAAGATAAGAGATCAATCAAAGGACTTGTATGCATGCATATAAGCATAACCAATGGACGCAAAACTCTGGGGGGTGAGGGCATATATGGGAGTGGGGTGGGGGGGGGGCAATGGTAAGATATGTACACATATAATACCTTAATAAAAAAATTGTAAAAGAAAAAAAAAAAGAAAAAGAAAAGAAAAAAAAATAAATAAAAAAAATAAAAATAAAAATAAAAAAATAAAAAAAATCATTACTACTAATTCATTGATTGATATTAACTTTTATCCAAGAACAAACAAGGATCTGTAATGTGACTTTCTCTGATCTTGGACAGTTACAACTCTCGATTCAATTCTGCTTAATTCTTATTTTTAGGCATTCTTTATTTTCACATGCGTTTCCTCCTTGCCACCTATTACAGCCTTATATCATAAAATAATAAATTAAATTCAAAAATTTATAATATTGATATTTTCAGAGGTTGAATAAAGATCCTTGTATGTGTCTTGAGAAGAAACTGTTTTGGACTGAGAGGTTAGCTACACTGATATAACAGTTCTGTCAGACATTTGCTAAAGTTAGTTAGAAATAGTGAAATACTTTGATTTTAATGTTTCCCTCAAATAATTTTTAAAAAATCAAAATGTTTGCTAATGGCCTGGATGGTGTTACTCAGTGGCTGAGCATCATCCCAGGAACTAAGAGGTCACAGGTTCAATTCCTGGTCAGGGCACATGCCCGGATTACAGGCTCAATCCCTAGCAGGGGTGTGAAGAAGGCAGCCAATCAATGATGTTCCTCTCTCATCATTGATGTTTCTATCTCTCCCGCTCCCTTCCTTTCTTTCTAAAAATCAATAAAAACATATTTTTTTTAAAGTTTGCTAATGGCTTTTATCAAAGTCAATGATTAGATTTTTGCTTAAAAAAACAAAAACGTATTATGTGATGGTTAACGATGCCTGATTATTTGTTTAAAAATTTCTGGGTCTGACTATGAGCACGTTTCTGGGAGACATTAGTGTATGAATTAGTGAAGTAAAGCAGTCTCATTAAAACAGATTATTATCCCTAATGTTGGTGGGCAGCATCCAAACTTTAAGGGCCAGAGTAGGAAAAAAAAATACAAAGGAAGGAAGAATTCTTTCTCTGTGTGTCTGACTGTTGAGTTGGGACATCTGCTGCTGCCTTTGGACTGGAGCTTAAACCATTTTTACTCCACATTCTCAGGCCTTTAAACTTGGACAAGAACTTGTACCACTTGCTCTCCTGGTTTTGGGGCTTTTGGATTCAGACTGAAACTACACTACTAATTTCCCTAGGTCACCAGTGTGCAGAGGGCAGGTTGTGGTACTTCTTAGCCTCCAGAACCCCGCAAACCAATTCCTTAACAGATTTCAATAGACTTTACATTGTTCATAGCCAAAAATTAGAAATATTGGTCAAAATTATTCTAAATAAACAGCTTGATTACTTTTGAATAATAAAATTCTCCTAAATGTATTGCTATGTTAATAAAATTACATTTTGGAAATTTCTAGCACAATCCATGCTTATTTTTTTAATATACTATTTTGTTGGGGGAAAAAATTTCCTTCTACTCTTCTAGACTCTTTAGATGGTCTAAAAATTAAGATGACATAAGACAGATTAACTGGAGAAAAAAAATAATTTATACAGGAGTCTCATAAAAACATAAGACCCAAGGGCAAGTGGGGCCAGTTGAAGTTCTTATGCCATTCTGAGCTAAGGTATGGGACAGCGCCTGGGGCTTCAGAGGGGAGGTGGGCATTCACAGGACATTTAAGGAGATGTTTGGTAATTAGATGTTTGTCCTGCCCTCCCGATAGGTCATTCAGATATAAATTATCTCTGATATTAGCTCTCTTTCTGAGCAGGCCCCTTATCCAAATTCTGAGTGTTGATTGCCTTCAGTTCAAAACAATCCTAATGCCAAAGTGGTATATTTTGGGGTCAAGTATTCTGATCCCCTTCAATTTGAATGAATGGATATTTAAAACATTGCGTTTTATCTGAAACTCGAGGAATTTACATTTTTTTAAAACAACTAATGAAGACAAAAATAGAACACTTCCCCTTTCTCTTCTTCTTTTTTTTTCTTTATTTCTTTTTTAATCCTTACCAGAGAACATGCTTAGAGAGGAAAGGAGATAAAGAAACATACATGTGAGAGAGAACCATCATGCCCCAACCAGGGATGGAACCCACAACTCCCGTATGTGCCCTGACCTGGAAACAAATCAGCAACCTTTTTGGTGCACAGGACTATGCCCAACCAACTGAGCTACTCTGGCCAGCACTTCTCTTTTTCTTTATAGAATTGTTTGTCTTCTCATCTCTTCTTGAAGTACACATTCTATAAGGCCCAGAACCTTCCTATCATATGCAAAAGTTGGTTAAGTCTTTTTGTCAGTTAATAGTTCCCTTTTCTTTTTTCTTGTTAATACTAAAGACAAACTTTCCTATAGAATTTTGCATAATTTAATTATAATTATTTCTGCTTGAGTATTTTTATGCTGGGAACTACACATCAGAATATGCAACTTTATATTCTTAGTATGCAATGATGTGTTGATGAATGATTGACTAACTCAATGAATGAATGAATGAATGATCAGATAGGGAACAAATAAATGAAGTAACATTTTTCCTGCAGGGTCCTTCCTACCCCTTTTCTTCTCACTCGGCCAGACATAAACGGTATGTCCCCTGCAACTCATGCCAGATTCAGACATCTCAGAGAAAAGTTCTGATTGCTCAGCACTCTTAAATGTCCCCTTTCCTCCAGTCTTATTCATACAGTTTTGTTCAGAAAAAGACATGCCATGAGCATCAGGAAAATGAAAGGACAATCTTTATGCACGTCAAAGAGCTCACTATGTTTGGAAGAGGATTAACATATAGATTTGATAATGATATAATGTAAATTTCTTAACTAAATCAAATATGCTTCTTATTGAATTCATGTATAAATAAACCTTGTGTTTTGAAAATATATTAACCTCATATTCATGCAGGCCTTGCATTTTACTTTTTAATATATTCTGTGCTATATTTAACCCAATGTGAGGAAATCAATATGTAAACTGGAGTAATTGGTTAATCAAACTCTCTTGTTTCAGAATTAATTAATTAAAATACAAAATACACTTCTGGGATTTGATGATATTAATGAGAATTTGATGGGAAATGAGAAAGCATCAAGGGTGTCTTTTAAATTACTTATACAATTATCTTCATTTTAAACTTCTTGTGTACAACTTAACATACTTGTCTTCATAAGGGCTAACACAGTATTATAAAATTAATTTTAAAATTTTAAGTAGAGATGCAATTTTTAAAAGATGAACTATAGTCACTTTAGATCATTCAAAAATGCTTAGTCAGTCTGATCTTCATTAATTTAAAAAGAGAAGCTGAAGTCTCACAGACATAAGGTAAAATAACAATTTTAAGAGTATAATAATTACGATTTTAATAATTTACGACTTTTTGTTCAGATGTCTGGATAATAGGTAAAACAGAAATGCATTTGACCTTATGTTTTCACACATAAATGCACTTTTAATTAAGATAATATCATCCTTTTAAAATAAATTATTCCCAGAACCATTCAATTGAATGAAATTATTTTTAAAATTTTAATAGCACTAACTGAAGGTCAGTGGTTCCTCATAGATATAAATATTCAGGCAAGGTTGGGTTTCCCCTCTGGTAATGGCACCAGGGCAAATAAGTCCCTAATATGTAAATGTGCAATTTGCATTTTTAAATAAGCCAGTAGTACCAGCTCCACTATAATTACTGAATTTTCAAACTGTTCTTTCATTTCTACTGAAATCTATCAAGAGTAAAATAAAATAGAGAGCAAACATATGTGTGAACTATGTCACACAAAAAAATAAAATAAAACAAAAATCAGATATGGCTTGTCTCTTTATACCAGTTAAGTAATAATCAAATAAAAAATAAATAAATAGTTAAATAAATACTTTATGAAAGGAGTTCTCACTAGAGGCTTATTTTCTTTTGCTGTAGTAACACTAACCTATTTAGAGGAGCAGTATTAACAAATGAAGCCGTCACTTACTTTTAAAAGACATTAGTAAGAAAGATAACATTTAGATAATAGTGTAAAATAAAGTAATGATGATTTTTGAAATAAAAGGTTTGAAACATAAAAGACTAAGAGCAGCTGGTAGAATCATTCAAAGAAAACTAGTATGCATACTTTTTGTTCTATTTAATTCCAACATTTCCTTAATTTAATTTTTACTCTGACTTTGTTTTAAATTTATTTGTTTCTCTAAATGCTATTAGAAAAAATACTTTTGTCAAAAATATCTAACATGTAAATTGTTTCTTCTAGAGATACACAATTCAGATTAATATGACACCGAGAAACCATACATTAAAAGAAGTATTAAATATTTTCCAACACGTCAAATACACACAACCAATTTAACACCTTTTAAGAATATTCAGGTTACTTTATTTAAATATACTTAGGAAAATTGTATTATTTTCTACTGAAACATTTATCATTAGCTCTACAACACGTTTCACATCCATTTTTTATGTTTAACAAAATATCACTATTCTTTCAATGTAACAAATTATTTATGTATTAAAAAATAGTTTTCCACAGAATGAGTAGGCCATTACTTAAGTAGTATTCTTTTATTAGTGAATATAGTAGCTAAATTTTTAATACATATAGCACATTGATAGAGATCTTAATGATTACAACTTTTATCACCACTTGCAATTACTTTTTAGGATACTCAAAGTTGAATCATTATGTGAAAATATTTTATATATTAAGGTCATTTTTCAATGTTTTAAGGCACGAATATAAGATAGCAGCTGTATTAAACCAGTGCATATTAACAAAACATGGTTGTAAGACTCGATAATGGGGTTATGTTAGATTTTAAGATTCTTATGTCCACGTGGACAATGTGTCAGAGAAGGCCTGTTCTTCCAGAAGCGCTTGAAGCACATGTGCAGAAGGAAATAAAGAGCACACTCCAACTTCTGTTTATTGTTTCAGTAATTTCTAAAACTTGGCCGAATTCCTATGTAAGATTCTCTGAGACACCCTGCATTCTTATTACAATTGCCTTTTAGCTGGAGCTAATTGCAACTGGTTTCTTTCCCTTGCAACCCAAAGTTTCCTAATTAAAACAATGCACCACCAAGATAAAAGTAGAATTGATGTATGGTTCTACTAGTTTAAAATATTGCTTACACAAGTTAAATAACAGTTCCGCTCCATTTCTAATTTCCTAACTCTGCAAGAAGATGCATGGGACTACATAGCTACAGAGGCAAGATTCTAAACTATAAAACACATGCTATCACTGATGTATCATCTATTTAAAGTCATTGTAGCAACAATCAAGTAAAACATGTGGGAAGCCAGTATGAAACATATGTCTAAAAGGCACTATTGCAGAAATAGGGGTTCTTTTTTTTCTATGAATTTCATATAGGACAGGAATTTCCAGAAAGTAGTAGTTACTCATGATTCATGCTGCATGAGACCTAGCCACAGAAAATGCCATGTCTATGAATAAGATTTTGAGATTTTTTTTCAGTAAAAGGCCTTTGGAGAATTAGAAATATACATATTTCTCCATTGGGGACCCACAAGATGCTTTCACAGCAGACTCATTGGCATAAAAAAAAAAAAAAAAAAAAAACGCCGTCCTGGAATTTTATAGCTTTCCTAAAATACAGTGGGGAATGATGAAACAGGGCACTGAATGATGAAACACCTGAGTGGCTAAGACACTAAACATCAAAGGACAGAGCAATGCATGATTAATAGTGGCTCAGATAATAATAGCTAATATTTATTGAGTGCTTGCTTTGTACTTACGGTTCTAAGTGCTTTAGATATAATCGTATATTTCCCCTCACATAGCAACCACATGAAACTAGAAACTGTTACCCCGCTGAGAAAGGAAGGCATAGGTGACAGGCCCACAATCGCCTAGCTGCACAGAGAAAGAACCAGAATTTGAATCCAGGGGGTCTGCATCCAGAGGGTGAAAACTAGCTGTGATTTCGCTCTCTGAATGCTGTGCCAATCATAGAAAGGTGACCAAGGCAAGCATTACAAATGGCCTCCAATGGATGTATATGTTCTCTAATCTTGCTGTACATATAGTTTTGTTCTTTATCTCCATGAGACATTCTGCCATGATATAGCAGGCACTCAAACCTGCAGGTACTTATGCACTACACTTTGAAATATTCCTTTTATAAATATTGTGAGCACCTCATCAAAAGCTCATCACTGTGCTGGAGACAAGACAATATAAAACAGACTGTGTTCCTGAAGCTGACAACCAAATTAGGGAAAGACAGTAAGGAGTGAATCATAGAATCAAGCATCCATGAAAGGCAGAAACAAGGTGGCCAGGCCCACTTAGGTGTGAGGGACCATCACTAAACTAAGCGGGTCAGGAAGGGTTTCTCTGAAAAGCTGGGTTTTACCTGCGTGTGAAGTAATTGCCTTTGTCTCCAACCTACTCACAAAATTCTTCATCTACAACTGTCCCATGTCTCCTCAACCCTAAGAATCAGCAAAAGTGAAAATTCTAGAATTAAGTGTTTAACTTTGCTTAATAGAATTGAATGACCTTATGATCCAAACTTCCCTCTTTCTGTTACGTGTGACCTGTTTCTTTAAGCCATAGTTGAACTAGTTCAGTGCCGCTGACTTATCTACCTTCCTTTTCTTCTTAGCAATCTTAAATAACTTTCATAAACTTGTCCTAACCTCACACAATTGGTAGAAGAAAAAGCCAAGTTATTATGCTGCTAAGTATGGATCAAAGTTTTTTTCTTTTCTCCAAAGCCTTTTTCATTGGTCACATGGGACATCTCAGATTTATGTCTATAATACCCAGATACTATCTTTGTTTTGAAAAATTTCTGTTCTATGTATGTACCTGGTTTTTACTACTGAAAACTTAGTCCAAAAGAATATGTGAATATAGGTCATCTTAGATTTCTGTCTCATTTTTGCTAGATAATTCTCCTCTATGGCATTTTAGGTGTTACTGTACACTATAAGAGTAGTATATGTTAAAGGTTAGCTTATGTAAAAGCTTCATTTATAATCTTTCCCATTAATTCAACTGATGGATTATCAACACAGAAAAAGTCAAATATTAAGTAACTAGAAAAATTGAATATGAGCTTATGAAATCACTGGAATACTGACAAAAATTTTTAAATCACATTCTTACTCAAATTGACTGGCATCCTTTATATTCTACTAGAGGCCCAGTGCACGAAATTTGTGCATGGGGAGGGTCCCTAGTGGCTGCTGGCCACCGGCCAGGGCCTCCCTTCCCCAGCTGCCGGCTGCTGGCTAGGGCCTTCCTTTGTTTTGTGCTGCCCCCTGATGGTCAGCACATGTTATAGCAAGCAATCGAACTCCTGGTCGGTCGAACTCCCGAGGGGACCCTTTGCATATTAGGCTTTTATATATATAGATTGTGCCATTGAAAGGATATGGTTTAGGAGGTATGCCTTTATTCTTTCACAATTTTTTTTCTGAGATAGTATAACCTTTTTATGGATTATTGGGCTCTTTAAATGAGGCTCTGGAATACATCAACATGAAGTTGGACAAATTATAATTATGCTCTTTAATTATGCAGAACTTTAACAATTACTATATCTGAGGAGATCACTTGTATGGCAAAATTCATCATTAGATATTAAACCCTCTGAGTCAGTTCTCTATACACTCTTCTACCTTTGCCAACCTTGGATCAGAATAAAGTTAAATGCCATCCAAAGTTGATGCTCAACATTGTGACTATTTTAGTTTCCTAGAGAAGAAAATACTTTAACTTAATAGTTTAACTATATTTTGCCTCATTCCTCTTATATGTTATTAGGGGCCCAGTGCATGAATTTGTGTACCTTGAAAGGAACTTTGGGCCACAAGGATGCGGTGCACAAGGGCGGGTCTCAGCCTACCTGCTGCAGCCCCCCTTCCCCTGTCTGCCAGCAGCCCCGCTCCCGCCGCCAACGCTCCCACATGCTGATGGCTCTGGCCCCGCTCGCACTCCTGACAGCATGGAGTGATTGGGGCTGGCGCCAGCAGCAGGTACAAGCAGGGCCAGCACCGTCAGTGGGTGCAAGCAGCAGCTGCTGCCCCGATTGCCCCTCAGGAGCAGGGGAAGGTGGAGAAGCCCTCAGGGACAATTAAGGCCGCAGCTGCTGCTCGCACCCACTGACAGTGTCGAGCGATCAGGACCAGTGCCAGGCACCAGGGGCCAGTGCCAGGCAAGCGGGGCCGGCACCAGCAGCATGTGCAAGTGGGGTCAGCACTGGCAGCAGGTGTGAGCGCCGGGCGGGACTGCGGCATGTGGGAGCAAAGAATTTTCAGTAACCACCAGAGGCTTGCCCTGATGACAGCAACCAGCACCCCGTCTTGGTCTGGCACCTCCGCTTACTTGCTTCACCATCCCACTGCAGCCGACGCCAGCTATGTTCCACACTCTGCTGCCTGCTGCCAACACCCGCCATATTCCGCACACGCCCCCTGGTGGTCAGCTCATGTCATAGCCACTGGTTGTTTGGTTGTTCTGCCATTTGGTCTATTAGCATATTAGCCTTTTATTATATAGGATCCTCATTTCTACATATGAATAGTAATAATGCAATGCATATGTGAATTGGTGGCCTTTGCCTCTTGAAAACCTAGTTAAAGTGAATATAAGCTCCCAATGCTAAGACCTATGCCATCTCCCCTGACCCCACTTGCCTTCCTGCTCCTTCCTTGCCTCATCCTTATTCTCAGACTCCCCTGGAGAGCACCAGATCTTTTTTACTCTATTCAGTAAAGAAAGAAAGAGAGATCTAGATCCTTCTCAGCTTCTAACTTCAAAATTGCATATTAACCTAGTAATCAGTTCAACAAAATAAATATATACCTGAAATCACATCCTTAAATGCCAGTGTGATTACGAATTGTGCAGATTACACTAAAATGCCCAGGATGTGGGACAAAGGCAACTTTAGTCTTTTTATAAGGTCTTTGTATATTTATATGCATCTTAGCAAATATGTGTGCATATGTTTATGCAACACCTTCAGCAGCCATAAAATACAGCCTTTTGGGGAACCTAAAGCAAGAATGAGTTAAATAGTGAATTATAATTCTCGTGTGGGAGGAATTCCTGAATTCTTCTTTTTGAGATTATTTTCGATAGACAGTGAACTTATTCTCTGTGCTAGCTAATACATACTAGTATCCAGTAATTTAGGGGGAAAAGAAAAGCCAAGTACATAAGAAGACTTAGCAGATGCCTGTTCTGTTAATGTATTTAGAATCTCCTGGATTGTACGTAGGAAAACTTCGGTGCCTTGAAGAAGTGATATCCAAAGTATCTGTCTATTCTCAAATGCTCAGAAAAATATTAGAACATCTATTTTTCTTATTTTATCTCATCAATCTAGACATCTACTTTTGTGTATAATGTATTTGTACAATTGTATGGACATAAAATTGATAAGTGAGAAAAAATGCAATTTCTTAGGGCAATGTGCTTAATTTTACTCCTGCTACTACTACTACTACTACTACTAAGTAGGATATAAAAGAAAAAAATAGTTACTGGTGGAAAGGCGTTATGCAGTGCTAAACATAAATGAAAGTTTTAACCACCTTTAAAAGTCCTAAATTGTTCTTAACATGTCTGTCAACCTGATCTGAACAATAGATTACCTATTTTATAGGAATGAAAGCAAAAAGCATGAGTGACATGCTACACTCAGTGAAAGTAAAAATGTATTTCAATAGATGCTTTAATTTAATATGCTGTGTCTTAAAATGTGATGCTTGCTTACTTCAGGTAAAATTTATGTGTTAACTAGAGGCCCTGTGCACCTTGGCCTGGCCTGTGGTTCTCTGACATCCCCCTAGGGGTCCTGGATTGTGAGAGGGCGCAGGCCAGCTGAGAGACCCCACCAGTGCACCATTGGGGCCAGGGAGGGACCGCAGGAGGGCTCCAGGGCGTGTCCAGCCCATCTTGCCCAGTCCTGATTGGCCGGACCCCAGCAGCAAGGTACCCTGCCAGTTGGAGAGTCTGTCCCCTGGTGGTCAGTGCACAGTTATAGCTGCCGATCGAATGGTTAAACGGTCGCTTAGGCTTTTATATATATAGATGTGCACATGCATACACAAATGAAAGATTGTTTCACAAAAAGCAATGGCTCTGGTACGAATACCCAATAAATATCTACATTGTAAATGGCAAGTCAATTTTTATGTAGACTACATTTTATGAGCTAAACTTTTGTGAAATAAAAATCAGAAAAAATGCCACTGTATATTGTTAAAAATTGTATTGTAGATTCATATTTAATATATTTACTTTTGAAAAATTCTTTGACTTTTCTGACTCACTTGAGTAATAAATAACTATAATTTTACACAACAAACATAATTTGTGCTTCTACATTTACTAGAGGCCTGGTGCAAAAATTTCATGCACTCGGGGGGAGGGTCCCTCAGCCTGTGCCCTCTCGCAGTCCGGGAGCCCTTGGGGGATATCTGACTGACGGCCTAAGCTGTCCGGGGGGGAGCGGGCCTAAGCTGTCAGTCGGACATCCTTAGCACTGCTGCAGAGGCAGGAGAGGTTCCCACCACCACCACTGTGCTTGCCAGCTGTGAGCCTGGCTTCTGGCTGAGCAGCACTCCCCCTGTGGGAGCACACTGATCACCAGGGGGCAGCTCCTGCATTGAGCATTTGCCTCCTGGTGGTCAGCACGCATTATAGCGACTGCATGTTCTGCCATTTGGTCAATTTGCATATTAGCCTTTATTATATAGGATACTTCTCAATAGCATTAATACTGATAGCATTAATACAGATGTCACTGCTTTGAAGATTTTTAACTGCCTGGTCAAAGAAGTCACATTTTATGAATTCTTAACATTTTAAAATTAAATCTCCAAAATAGTTTTTCAAAAATACATTATTATAAGCATTGCATATGAATCATCTTCTGATTTCAGTAAAGCTTAGGTAAAAATATTGAGTAATTAGGTTCACTATACATGTAAATAAACCAGTGTTTTAAAACTTGTATAGTAAAATTGAAAATTTCCTTACTGTGGATAATATTTTAAATATTTAACTTTATTTTTACTAAGCACAAAAGAATGAGTCATGGTAAATAAGTAATTGCATAACATTTGAATTTAATAATAATATACTCACATCAAAATCAAGCATATGTGTCTGCCTAACATCCTGAGGAATTTCTAGTTATTTTTAATTTTATTGAAGATTCAAATTTTGTTGTCAGTTTTATTAATGACAGTGTGTCACTAACAAAGATTCTTTCTCAGAGAAACTGTTCTCTAGGAATATTTTAGGGTATTTTAGAAAATTAAATTTCACTTCTCTGCCATTAAGATACAGATGTAGTCCCACTTTTAAGAATCCCAAACATGTAAAAATATTCATGTAAAATAAATTCAGAACATTATGGACAATTAGGTACAACAGATAAATGACTAATTGTACATATTCTTTAAAAAAGGGTTATTCAGCTAATGACATTTTAAAAATTGTTTATCTATTGATTTTACAGAGAGCGAGGGGAAGGGAGAGATTGCGAGAAAACATTGATCTGTTGTTCCACTTACTTATGCATTTATTGGTTGACCCTTAAATGTGCCCTGATGGGGGATGTATCAGGATGATGCTCCAACCAACTGAGCTATCTGCCAGGGCCTCAGCTAATGACATCTTTCCATTGTTTTTGCGTAATAAAAACTTAATTTATATAACCTTAAAAATAAGAGCCATTGAGAAATGGAAAGTACACTGGAATCAATAAATTAAATTACTGTTTTGATGCACCTAATCATATTCTAGAGGCCTGAAACTACTGAAGCTGTTTTCACAGAAATCAAAGATACTCTAAAGAGAGCAGTTTCTTCAGTATGAATCTCACATTCATTTTGTATAAGTATCCTACTGATATTTGGCTGTGTACTTAGGGGCATATTTATATTTAAATGTGTTTCTTTTATCTATTATGAACCTTTTACAGATAAAAAAATTTTATACTTTCTTTATGTGGGAAGAGATAAGATTGATCTCTTTGGTATTATTTAATTGTTGATAATAATGCTAAACATCCACCTGCATATCTCCAAGAATACTTTGGTGACTAATATTTAAATCTTTTGAGATTCAGAAATGAGAAATGCTATGTAAACATGACACTTCTTGCAATCATAATTATAATCCAGACATTTCTGATACAACCTATAGCCATTTTTACAGATTTATTGGCCAAGAAAATTACCTGGGTGAAATATAAAGAGCATTTTAATTTTTCCAATATTGAGCTTATTCAAAAGTTTCTTTGAGTCTATGTACACAAGAGAAATAGACGCTAGGGATGATTATATTCTAGGAGGCCTCACTTTAGAGAG
The DNA here is from genome assembly GCA_025583905.1 of Ia io. Taxonomy (NCBI): domain Eukaryota; kingdom Metazoa; phylum Chordata; class Mammalia; order Chiroptera; family Vespertilionidae; genus Ia; species Ia io. Next base: position 40,220,837 of record JAJQQW010000007.1, on the reverse strand, counting down.
GAAGAAACCATGGTCAAAACCATACAAAACTAAACAAAAAAACTGAAAAATTATACTCAGGTGACAGCAAGTTGATCAGTGATTCCTCCTCATAAGACCAAGCAGAAAGACTTCCTGCTTTCTGTAGTTTCTTCAAATGAAAAGGCCTCTTCACTACTGAAAAACACTTGTGTTAAAACAGCCTTTGCAATTCCTTCTTATTTGCCACTAGATTGATTGCCTTTAATTAACCCGCTGCCTTATCAGAAAAAGGTGTGAAAATTGCTCTTTGCTCTTCTCAGCTTCTGGCAGGTTATTGAGCAGTGTTCTGTCTGCTTTGCCCTGCAGAGCAAACTGAAAATGCCTGTCACTAAAACTCCTCTCGCTTTCTGACTAAACATCCCAAACAGTGGACAAAATTGTCTCTTGATGAGATATCTCATCTCAGATGTTTTTAATTTAACTCTAACCTGTTCTTGCTCCAAATTAAAGAGAGTTCACACTGAATGGGCAATGCCAGACTCAGTTGTTAAAGAAAACATTATAAATTACATTTATTTATATTTATTAAATTTTAGAAAGAAACAAAACTTAATATTTTGTGAATGGATTGGCCCTGATATCTGCACTCGTGTATGAAATTGTCAGTTTTTCTTTACAATTCCAAAAATATACAGAGGCAGGCACTGATTTATATAAGGAGAATGGATGGAAAATGACATCATATATTACTTTCAACATATTGTGAGCTATTGCATTTTATAGTTAACCATTTAAGTGAATATCTGAATGATCTTACTGGGATCTTTAAGACATTTAATAGCAAAATAGTGACCAAATATTGTTAATTTGTTTAATCTTTTACTATTAGAGATTTGTCATTTATCTCTTGTAAAAGTCCTTAAAATAATTGCTGAACTTGAAAGACAGAGTCTAAATTAAATGTCTAAATTTCATTCAATTTCTGCTTCCAAGAAGGAGTGAGTAAATGTACATTTTCCTGTTCCTTCCACTAAATACAACTGAAATCCATGGACATTATATGTGAAAAAACATAAGAACTCTAAAAAGTTAAAAGAAAGCAGATGAACTAGGGACCTCAGGGCCAGGTATAACAGAGTGGTGAATTCTATGGGTTTTCTTTTTACTTAATGTATGCCATATTTGGAGCTAAAGAAGCCAGCAATCCAGAAACACCAATAAAAGAAAACTTTAAAAAAGTCATAAGAAAATGAAAAGGGAAGACTAACAAGACAGAAGTCTTTTGGACAACGACTACTTGGCTTTAGGCACTCACTCAGAAAAAAATGTGGTTTCCCTCCCACTCTTGCCAGCAAATGAGCCTAAACTTCTACACTTGTTAGACTGTGAACCTCAATCTACACAACCCAGTGGTGTCAGAGGAGGCCAAGCGGCAAGAACCTTTCCCACTAAACCCAGCAGCAATGAGGCCGCTCTGAGGTTGGTGTCAGTGGAAGTTATCTGAGGAACATTCAGGAGGTATGCCTACTTTTCTCACTCAAATTGGTATCAACAGAAACCTACAGAACTGGAAATCTTACCTCCTCCACACATAACAAAGAGCCCCTTTTCCCACCCAGGCTCAGTGGAGACTGAGTGGGAAACCTGAACTTCTCCATGCACCCAGCAGTCATAAGCCTCCTCCCCTTTCCCCTGCTGGAATGTTGTCTGAGAAAGCAATTTAAAAACATGCAAAGGTTTAAATAAGACCCAGACTTATATAAGACCTACAATGTCCAGGTCTAATCAAGTTACTTATCACATTAAAAACTAGGAAAATGGCAATTTGAATGAAAAAAGACATTCACCAGACCCCAACACCCAGGTGACAGAGATCTTACAATTATTTGTAATATTTAAAAGCATCCATTAAAAAGCTTTCATAAGCTCTAATAAACATGCTTGAAACAAATAAAGAACTGAATGGATAGAGAAAAGAACCAGTGAACTTGAAGACAGGATGATAGAAATTATCCAAAATGAGCAGTAGATATATTTTTATCTATATCGGTATTGATATCTATATTGATGGAGAGATAGAAATGACAAGTATGGAACCTTACCAAGTCTGCTATTGACCTTTAAAATATACAATATTTAAAGATGTTTTCATTGATTTTTTTAGAGAGAGAAGAGAGAGAGAGAGAGAGAGAGAGAAACATTGATATGAGAAACTGGCAGAGCATCTTCAACACACCAGGCAAATGAAAAAATGCTCACAGCCAAGCAGGTAGGAAAGGCTGAGACACATTCTGGCCATAAACCCCACTCCTGTTACAATACCATACAATCAGGAGGGAACCCCAAACTATAGTTTCTCCATAAATAGCAAATGATTCAGACCACACTTTTAGTGCCCTTTTAACACTCTCACCCAAGGGATGGGCTCTCAAAACAACTAGCTCTGAAAGCCAATGGGGCTTCCATTCATGACACGATAAGATTACAGTGCATAAACAGTCCTTAAGAGGCATGGTCACATGAGCAGCTGCTATAGTGTCCTCCAGGGCACAGCACAGAGAGAGCAGTACCAACACCCATTTTCCCGTCTTTCCTTGACAGAGCTTACTGTATATTTGTAAGCTGCTAGAAGTTGGCTGTGCTCTCCCCTGGAGACCTGGGGAGCCACAGACACTTCCTCACCTTCTCCCTCTGTTCCACTCCAACATTAAAGCTAAGTCACCAATATCTTCATGGGAGGAGCTTGTACATGCATGTGGTATCCCAGTTGTTGTGGCTGCTGCCCAAGGGCTGGACCTCCAGACTACCTGACTCTAATAGCCAAGGAGTTTACACTCCAAGTCCCATTGGACTATAGAAAAATGAAGCAAGTTTAAATGGATGCAGGAGCACTCCCGCTGCCCTCATGACTATGCACCAGGCCCAGCACAGAAGGAACAGGCAAAATTGTTCATCCCCCAGTTTCTCCCTGAAAGGTGCTTAACTACATACTTTCCTAGCTGCTGCCTGATAGAACAGCTTCTAATCAGTCTGAATCTAGATGATGACTATGATTGTTCGAACACTGACAGATCTTGGAACACCCTCAACTGCTGGGAGCCACTAAGAACCAAAAAGGAGGCTAGGTCAATTACAAAGGAGCTTGGATTGAGCTGATAGACATTAACAATCTCCTACAGGAGACCACTCTGTCAAGACTGGGAAGGGTAACTGTTTTATCGAACGAACAGAAACCAACGAAGGATCCCAAGAGACTACTATGAATATGCCAACAAATTGGACAGCCTTTAAGAAATGGATAAGTTCTTAGAAACATACAATCTACCAAGACTAAATTGTGAAGACGTAGAAAATCTGAACAGACCAATTACTAGTAGGGAGAGTGAATTATTCATAAGAAAACTCCCAACGGCCATGGCCAGTGTGACCAGTGGTTAAAACACTGGCCCACAGACAGAGGATCTCAGGGTCGATTCCCAGACAAGGGCACATACCTGGGTTGCAGGTTTGATCCCTGGTCCCAGTTGGGGAACGTGCAGGAGGCAACTGATCGATATGTCTCTCTCATATCAATGTGTTTTTTCTCTCTCTCTCTTTCTCTCCTCTTCCCTCCATTTCACTCTCTAAATATCCATGGAAAAAAATATCCTCAGGTGAGGGTTAGTAAAACAAAAACAAGCTCTCAACAAAGAAAAGTCCAGGAATGCACTGGTGAACTCTACAGAACACTTAAAGAGTTAATACCAATGCTTTTCAAACTCTTCCAAAAAAATGAAGAGAAGGGAACCTTCTAAACTCATTTTCTGAAGTCAATATTAGCCTGATACCAGAGCTAGACAAGGACACTACAAGCAAAGAAAATTACAAGCTAATATCCCTGGTGAGCATCAATGCAAAAATTCCTCAACAAAATAATAACAAACTGAATTCAACGGTACATATAAAGAATTATAAATCATAATCAATTTATATTTATCCCAGGTTTCAAGTATAATTCAGCATTGCAAATTAATACATACTATATATATGTATATCACATATATATGTGGATATCACATTAACTGAACAAAGGATAAAATCATATGGTCAGCTCAATAAATGCAGAAAAAGCATTTGACAAAATTCAACATTAATTCATGATAAAAACGCTCAACAAACTGGGTATAGAGGGAGTATACCTCAACATAATAAAGGACATATATAACAAGCCTTCAGAAAACATAATACTTAATGGTTAAAAGCTGAAGGCTTTTTTTCTGTAAGATCAGGAACAAGGCAAGCATGCTCATTTCCACCAGTTTTTCAATATAGTACTGGAAATCCTAGCCAAAGCATTTGGGTACATAACAGGGAAAAATAAAAATAAAAAAATAGTCAAATCAAAAGGGAAGGAATAAAATTGTCTCTATAGACAGATGACATGATCTTATATATAGAAAACCCTAAAGACCCCACCAAAATACTCTTAGAACTAATAAAATTTTGGGATACAAGTCAATATATAAAATTAATTATTATTCTAATAACTAACAATGAACTATAAGAAATAAATTAAACAATATAATTACATCATGAAAAAGAATAAAATACTTAGTAATAAATTTAACCAAGGAGGTGAAACATCTATACACTGAAAGCTATAAGATATTGATGAAAATAATTGAAGAAGACACAAATATATGGAAATATATTTATTGTTCATCCATTGGAAGAATTAATAATAATATGACCACACTTCCCAAAGTGATCTACTGATTTTATGCAATACTTATTAAAATTCCAATAGCATTTTTTACAGAAACAGAAAAAAATCTGAAAAGTGTATGGAACCACAAAAGTAATCAAATAGCTAAAGCAATTTGATAAAGAAGAACAATGCTGAATTCATCACACATCCTGATTTTAAACTATATTACAAAGCTACAGCAGTTAAAACAGAATGGTATTAGTATAAGAACAGATTATATATATTAATGGGACAGAATTGAGATAACAGAAATAAACCAATGTATATATAGGCAATTGATTTTTGACAAAAAAGCCAAGAATATACAATGGGGAAAGGATAGTTTCTTCAATAAATGATATTGGGAAAACTGGATAGTCACCAGGTAAAGATGATACTGGACCCCTTACACCATACACAAAAAGTAACTAAAAATTGATTAAAGACTTGAACATAAGATCTGAACCTGCAAAATCATAAAAGAAAACATAGTAGGTAAGGTTTTTGACATTGGTCTGACAATTATTTTTTTGGATATGACATCAAAAGCAAAGATAACAGAAGTAAAAATAACAAATGGGACCGATAAAACTAAAATAAGTTTCTGCACAGCAAAGGAAATCATCAATAAAATGAAAAGGCAATCTACAAAAGGGGAGAAAATATTTGTGAACCATATATCCAATAAGGAGTTAATATCCAAAATGTACAAGGAACTCATACAAATAAATAGAAAAAAAAAGGATAGCAAACAAACAAAAAAGCAAAAATAAATAAACTATAAAGTGGGTAAAGGACTTAAATTTTTTCTAAAGAAAATATTTAAATTGCCAAAAAATATATAAAAAGGTGCTCAGCATCACCAGTCATCAGGAATATACAAAATCAAAGCCAGAATGAGTTATCACCTCACATCTGTTAGGATGCCTATTATCATGAAGAAAAGAGATAACAATTGCTGGTATTTTAAGAAAAGAAAACTCTTGTACACTGTTGTACAGTGTAAATGTAAATTGGTACAACTATGGAGAAGAGTATCTAGGTTTCCCAAGAAATTAAAAATAAAACTACCATTTGTTCTGCATTCCCATTTCTGGGTATTTAACCAAAGAAAACATAATCAGTACCTCAAAGAGATATCTGTTCCTCCATGTTCATGGCAGCATATTCACAATAGCCAACATATGGAAACAACCTTGTATCTGTTAAGGAATAAATGGATAAAGAAAATATTACATATACGGGGTGGTACAAAAGTAGTTTTACAGTTTTTAGTAAAAAAAAATAATACAATAACTAATAAATAATAATACAAGATAAAGTTTGTGTTTTGAGTACTCACAACTGTAAACCTGCTTTCGCCCGTGTGTGTGTGTATACACAATGAACTATTACTTAGCCTTAAAAAGAAGGAAATTATGTCATTTACAATAGTATGGATATAGCTGCAGAGCATTAGCTAAGTGAAATAAGCAAGACAAAGTAATACAAATACTGCATGGTATCACTTTATATGTGGAATCTTAAAAAATATATCAAACTCATAGGATGGGGAAAATAGGAAGAAGTTGGTGATAAGGTACACACTTTCAGTTATAAGATGATTAAGGTCTAAGAAAATGCATAACCTGGTGACTATATTTGATAATAATGTATTGTATAATTGAAATTTGATGAGAGTGAAACTTAAAGGTTCTCACACAAAAAAGAAAGGTTTAATATATGAGGTGATAGATGTGTTGACTCAATGAGGGGAATACATTCAGAATGTATATGTATACCAATTATCATATTGTACACTCTAAATATCTTATCATTTTATTTGTAAATTATACCTCAATAAAGTTTATGAACATACTTTAATCCTCATATTACAAGCTTGTATATAATGTTGCTAAGTTAAATTTTCATTTATTTATAAAATCAAATGCTCATAGTTTGCTTGGAAGCCAAGTTATTTCTCTCTGAATGCTTTTTATTTTTGTGTCAAACATTTGTAGTGTAATTTTATGTGTTATTTTTCATCACTAAAATATTTTATTCCTATTGGATTTTGTTAAAATATTTATCAAATTGTTTTGTAAGTGTTACTACCAGTTCATGCTAAGGTGTCAAGCTTATGAAAGATAAGCATAATGATGAATAACTCTGCAGCTGCTAAAACGGTACTTGTAAAAAGAGGAAATTTATATGACTTTCAATTAGCCTCTGATTATAATTTACAAATACATACTAATATTTTAAGCTAATGTTTTATATGGATAATGAATGAACTCCTAAAAATTTTTACCTGATAGAAAAAATTTGGAACTAATTACAGAACTAGAATAAAAGTTAATATAGAGTTTTGAAAGGGCAATACCATCACAAATTATTTGCTTTTATAATTTCATAGTTAATAATAAGTATAAAAGTAGACAAGTAAGAGAACAAGAAAAAGAAAAACACAAGTCAATATGAATCTCTAAGCCAATTAAGAATGCATTTAAGTATTGCAAAAAATGTTATTTGAAAATGTTATTGTCAGTGTGTCTATTTGGTTTAGACCTTTAATCTGTTCATTTTAACTGCAATACAGAATATTACTTAACTTCTCTAGTTATATGAGTTTCACCTTCTAGTATAATTCTAAAACATCTGAATTTTAGCTTTAAGCAATCTGCTTGCTTGTTTAATTGTACTTTCCATCACACTGTTTCCAGCCAAGACTTCTCTTTTAAGTTGTAAAATATCCTGATGGTTTTCCTTCACAAATTATATGATTGATTTTAAAGTGTTGCTTCAAAAAAGAGTTTTAGTGACTGCATCTAACAGGCAGCTTAAAGGCAGAGCAGGTGGAGGCAGATCCTGGGGTGACTTGGGACATTTGCTGACCACCCCAGGCTCTGTGCTAGTAAAAGCCCTGGAGCACAGCTTGGAATTTCCTATAACAGCCAAACCTAAGAGAGGCAGCTAGAATCTATGAATAGCTTGTAGCTTCAAACAGGTTGCAGAGGGCCAGATACAGACAGCACCTGACATTGGCCTGCACTGGAGTCCTTCCCAATAGGCCCAGAACTAACACACCACGTGGCCAGATTCAGACATTGGAGCAGGATCCAGTAAACTTCACCAACAGCATACAAAAAGGGAGATGATAGCAGGCACTAAACTTTGCTGAGGCATATTATGCTTTTTTTTTTATTTTCTAGTTCATATTTTTTCCCTTTTTTTGTGTGTTTTTAATTGCTTTGAATTTTTATTTTATTTACTAGAGGCCCGGTACACGAAATTCGTGCACGGAGGGGGATTGTCCCTCAGCCCAGCCTGTACCCTCTCCAATCTGGGATCCTTCTCACAATCCAGGACTGCTGGCTCCCAACTGCTTGCCTGCCTGCCTTCCTGATTGCCCCTAACCACTTCTGCCTGCCAGCCTGATCACCCCCTAACCACTCCGCTGCCAGCCTGTTTGCCCCCAACTTCCCTCCTCTGCCGGCCTAGTCACACCTAACTGCCTTCTCCTGCAGGGTTGATCACCTCCAACTGCCATCCCTTGCAGGCCTGGTCCTTCTCAACTGCCCTCCCTTGCAGGCTGGGTGCCTCCCAACTGCCCTCTCCTGCTGGCCATCTTGTGGTGGCCATCTTGTGTCCACATGGGGGCAGGATCTTTGACCACATGAGGGCAGCTATATTGTGTGTTGCAGTGATGATCAATCTGCATATTACTCTTTTATTAGATAGGATAGAGGCCTAGTACAGGGGTGGGGGCCAGCTGGTTTGCCCTGAAGGGTTCCCTTGGGGCATGGGGCGGCCTGAGCGAGGGGCCTATAGTGGTTTGCAGGCCAGCCACACCCCATGGCAACCCAAGCAGAGGCCCTGGTATCTGGAATTTATTTTCCTTCTACAATTGAAACTTCATAGCCTGGAGCGGAGCCAAGCCTGGCGCTCCCTCTGTGGCTGGCAGCCATTTCTGTTGGGGTTATAATTGAAACTTTGTAGCCTTAAGCGGGTGAGCCCGGCCAGGGTGTGCGGAAAGCTTTGCTTCCCCTGTTGCTGGCGGCAACCCTGGCCTGCTCTCTCAAGCTCCGTTCTGCCGCCATTTCTGTTTGAATTTTTTTACCTTCTATAATTGAAACTTTGTAGCTTGAGTGGAGGCTTAGGCCTGGCAAGGGCAGGTGGAAAACTTGGCTTCCTCTGTTACCTAGGAAACCTTGCTCTCTGTGGCTGTAGCCATCTTGGTTGGGTTAATTTGCATACTCGCTCTGATTGGGTGGTGGGCGTGGCTTATGGGGCTGGCTTGTGGGTGTGTCGGAGGTATGGTCAATTTGCATATTTGTCTATTATTAGGTAGGATTTGTTTATTATTTGTTTATTTATTTATTTTTTCATTTGGTCACCACCTGCACAGCAGCTTGCATGCTGTTGTCATGGTTGAGCCTCACAGTCAGCCAGCCTGAGGATCAAATGGGCCAACAGCAATCAAGACTCAATTACAGCAGGAAGGCCCACATAATCCATACACAGAACATTCCTAGAGCACCCAGGTTAGGAGATTAAGGAGACAGCACCACTGGGTCCCACTGGGTCTCCTACTACATATGGCCACCCCCCTCCCCCAAATGCTGGGAATCATAGCAGATCTATCTAATACATAGAAACAAACACAAATAACCAGCTTAAATCAGGAGACAAAGTAACAAGCCAATAAAAGAACATGAGAAATCTCCAGAGAAGGTGTTAAATGAAATGCAGGCAAGCAATTTATCTGACATATAGTTCAAAGTAATGATTATAATCATGCTCAAGAAACTTAGTGATAACTACCACAGCATGAAAAAAGGACATAGAAACCATGAAAAAGAATCATTCAGAAATGAAGAATACCATATCTGACATCAAGAATACACTGGAAGGAATAAAAAGTAAGTTGGATGAGAAAGAGCATTGAATCAGCGATTTGGAAGACAAGGTAGAAAAAAAAAATATCTAATCAGAGCAGCTAAAAGAAAAAAATGATTTTCAAAGAATAAGAATAGTTTAAGGCCATGGTCGGCAAACTGCAGCTCGCAAGCCACATGCAGCTCTTTGACCCCTTGAGTGTGGCTCTTCCACAAAATACCATGGCCTGGGCGAGTCTATTTTGAAGAAGTGGCGTTAGAAGAAGTTTAAGTTTAAAAAATTTGGCTCTCAAAAGAAATTTCAATCCTTGTACTGTTGATATTTGGCTCTGTTGACTAATGAGTTTGCCGACCACTGGTTTAAGGGAACTTTGGGAAAACATGAAGTGTAGCAATATCTGCTTCATAGTGGTATCAGAGTGAGAAGAGAGAGACAGCAAGGGATTGAAAACCTATTTGAAGAAATAATTACTGAACAGTTCCCTAATATTATGAAGAAAAAAAGACACACAAGCCCTGGAAGTACACAGAGTCCCAAACAAGGTGAACCCAAAAAGGTCCACACCAAGACATATCATAATGAAAGTGTCAAAGGTTAAAGACAAAGAGATAATTTTAAAAGCAGCATGAGAAAAGCAGTTAATTACCTACAAGAAAACTTCCATATACTGTCAGCTGATTTCTCAACAGAAATATTTTAGGCCAGAATAGATATGCATGAAATATTCAGTGATGAAAAGCAATGACCTACAACCAATGAAGGAGAAATAAAGAGCTTTCCAGACCAGAAAAAAAGCTATAGGCGTTTGATACCTCCAAACCAGTATTATAAGAAATGTTTAAGTGCCTGTTTTAAGAAGTAGAAGAAGAACAAGAAGAAAAAATAAATAAAAGAAACCAACAAAAATACAGGAACAGATTTAAAAGAAAATGACAATAAATACATACCTGTCAACAATAACTTTAACTGTAAATGGCTTAAATGCCTTAATCAAAGGACACAATGTAGCTGAATGGATAAGAAAGCAAGCCTCATATATTTGCTGTACACAAGAGACCCACATCAGAATGAAAGATACACACAGACTAAAACTAAAAGAATGAAAAAATATATTTAATGCAAATTGAAATTAAAAAAAAAAGTTGGGGGTAACAATACTTATATCTGACAAAATAGACTTTAAAATAAAGTCCATAGTAAGAGACAAAGAAAGACAATACGTATAATAAAAGGAGCAATTCACCAAGAGGATATCACTCTGGTAAACATTTATGCACCCTATATTGGACTACCTAACTGTGTCAAACAAATCTTGCTGGATATAAAGGGAGAGATTGACAGTAATACGGGTCATAGTAATAGATTTTAACACCCATTGACATCAATCTTCCAGGCAGAATGTCAATAAGAAAACACCAATTTCAAAGAATATATGTACCCCTAAGTTCATAGCAGCATTATTTACAATAGCCAATATCTTGAAAAACCCCAAGTTCCTATTAGTAGATGAGTAGATAAAATGGTGTGTGGTATACCATTACACAATGGAATATTACATGCCTGTAAAAAAAAAAAAAAAAGGAACTCTTACCTTCTGCGACAGCATGAATGGACCTACAATTTATTATGCTAAATTAAATAAGCCAGAGAAAGGCAGATAGAATATGATTGCACTTATATGTGGAATGTTTTTTGTTTCCAAGCCAAACTGTATCCAGCTGTATTAAAGATGCTTTTCATAAACAATCATGGTACTTCAGGCAGGACATGGGCAGATAATCATTAACAGTATACAACTTTCAAACTCCCTTCCTCAATGAACTACCAAAATCAGAAAGCCCCAATAAAATCCAATGCAGTCTTCGTTTGATGTTCTGAACAGAGAAAGTTTAGAGTGAGGGTTGACATTTCACATTAAGCATGTTGTTTAACAACTTTTCACAAGCCAACCCTGGCTTTCAGGAAATGAAATGAAAGTGGCAGAGAATATCAATCTGTAGATCCACAGTCTAAAATGGAACTGCTGCTCTTTTGAGGGATGCCATCTCAATGGTGACACTAGAAAGTCCAGATTGCCCAACATACTGGAAATCAGTTTTTTGGGGTCAGGTCCCAACAGATCTCTGGGCTTAAGAGAACCAAAGTCTATCCTTAAAGTGGAGAGGGAGAAAAGGACATAAAAATGAATTTTAGTTTTCCCACATGACGAGATATCTGTGCCAATGTGGCTAATGTGTGTCAACATCATCAAGAGATCCCTCCTCCCAGGAACCAAGAGGAAGTTTCTCAAAACTAGAAGGGAAAGGTGTTTCTCTCCGTCCCTCCACAGCCCCTCCCCATGTCAGTCCAGCTTTGAGACATTCTATTAGTCCTATATATCCTTTCCCCAAAAAAACAAGTGAAGAGTTCTGAGTGCAAACAACATAGCTTAAAAAAAAGTAAAGCAAAATTCTGCATTTTTATAAAACTTGAAAAAAAATAGTATTTCAAACTGTACAGTCACCAGAACACAGTTATCAAAAATGCACACACTTCACTTGGCTTCTCCAGCACCTTCAGCTTTCTGTGCCTGGTCTGTTTCGGCATCTCCATTTTCTGCAGGGTTATTCCCATCCTTGCCAGCATCAGCTTTCCCATTTTTTTCCTTTTCCGTACCTTCTCTCCCTTTTTTGCAGGGACCTTTTTAGGCTTGGGCTCTGGCTTTGGAGGAGCAGGTTTAGCTGATAACCTGGCGGGTCTTCTCTGTGGTTCCTTCTTCACCTTGGCTTAACTCCTTTAGGATCCCCTTCAGCCTTTCTCTTGGGCATGATGGCGATGGTGGCAGGTCATCCGGGCGGGACGTGGGGATGCAGCAGCGGGCGGGCTTTGCTCTCCTCCTCTCACTGCTCTTACGTAGTATATGTAGAATTTAATGACTAAAATAAACTAATGAAGAAAATAGAAACAGAGGAATGGATATAAGGAGCAGACTGACAGCTGTCTGAAATGGGAGAGAGGAGTCTGGATGAAAGAAGCTGAAGGGATTAACTAAAGAAAATATTTGCATAACCCATAGACATAGACAACAGTGTGGTGATGGCCAGAAGCAGGGAGGGGTGGGGTGGTTCAGGGACAGGGTGGAGGTGGGACAAGGGGGTGAAAATAGGAACATGGTGTCAACAATAAAAAAAGAAAGTAAAAACAAAAAGAAAGATAGTTTCACGTAATTGCTGCTAGGTGGTTTTTTTTTGTATAAGAGATGGCAATTATTTATTTATTTTATTTTTTGCCTGAATCACATTTCCACAATAATTTTTACAAGCCACATTTGAAGCAGTTAGTTAATCTCTTTGTTTTATGTTGAATGACATTACAGCAGACTGGTATGGGTGGTTAATGTTATACTGTTAACCATTAGGTTCCCTGTGGTGATATCAACATTACACCACTCATAACCTTTGTCCATTCAGATGATACAAAATTAAATTATCTTGCACATTTCACTAGTTTCAATCCATCACCTGAAACTTTATATTTTTCAATGAGTTATGTTCCTCATTAAGCGTGTTGACAACACAAGAACTTGATATGATGTACTGAGAAGGACATAACACCATCATTGTTGTATTCTTGGCCAAAATGCATTATCTCACTCTAATTATTAGCAAACAGACAATTCCAAGTTGAGAGACATTTTTACAAAACAATTCGTGAGTATTCCTCAAAAGCATCAATCAAGGTAAACAAAGATCAAAAAGACTGAAGAACTGTTACATACTGGAGGAGATTAAGTATAAATAATTAATAAAATATGGGATTCTGGATAGGATCCTAGGATTTAAAAAAGGACATTAATTGGAAAAATTGGTGAAATTTGTAAAACATCTGCAGCTTAATTAATAATATTGCAGCAATGTTAATTTTCTGTCCTTGATACATGTACTATGGTCATGTAAGTTGTTAATATTAAGGGAAACATGCTGAGCAATATAAGGGAACTATTTGTATTATTGCTACAATTTTCAGTAAGTTTATAATTAGCCAAATTTTGTAAAAAATATATTGAAACAATATGATGATTAATGTTTTATATTTTAAAGTATTAAAGAATGAACATTATGAAACCACACAGACCAGATTTTTCTTTTTTTATTATTATTATTATTTTGGGGCACTTAATATTGTGAGATAAGACAGTAAAGCATATCAACAATTTCTAAAATAACAAAGAGAAAAGAAATGAATGAATTATAGCCAAGAGCTAAACTCATCTCTTGGAGTCAGTGAGTATGAGTGGCTAGGCTTTCACAGGCCAGCCTCTACTGTACGATTCGCATTACTTACGCTGTCCAATGACATCTGTTTAATTCATTTGGTTCTAATAGTGAGCCCTGCTCATCCTAACACCAGGCATGTGATATCTCAACTTGACATGAGCAAATGATATGAGTTCCTTTAAAATAGACAATGGATATAATTTACTAAACATCAACCTCTACATTAAGCAAATTATACAGCAGCAATCTCAGTCTGAAGGGAGTTTCATAACCTCCAGAAGCCCAAGGAGGGAGCCTGCTGCCATTGGCAATAACTGTGAGGGTTGGAGTGTGGGTGCAGAGTAGTGAGGATCGCATAGGTCCTTGCAGAAGACCCTTTGTCATTTGCATGTGGATATTAATTCTTCTCCAGAATTTTTCTGGAAAGTTGGGCTCTGAGCAGATTTGGTCAACTGTGTCAGTCAGCACTAATCGTTTATTCTATCTGCCAGAAATGGAGTGAAAAAGTTCCAATTCTCAGATGTACTTCCCCTACAGAAGGTCTAAACTTCAGTCCAACTTGAAGTCTATTCATACCATCACCCAAACTTGCTATTCAATAGTCTCACAATAATAGCTTGGCTGGCTCATCTTTCTTTCTTTCCCAAAACATTTCTTCTATATTAGGCAGAATACAAAATTGTACTTCAGTATTATTGCAGTAAATCCTCTGTCTACCCAAAGGCAACAGGATACTTTGTGAAATAAATCAAAGTATTTCACCTTAATTTTCCAATTGATTTTTTGTGCCTTCTTTTCTCATCCAATCCCTACCTGTTAAGGCAAAAAACAAAACAGGAAAAAACACACAATATGTGACTCTAATAGAGCTGTCTATTCTGGGACATTGGCAACCCAGGCCCAACTTAATCCCAAGTTTCCCAAATGTTGCTGCACTTAGAACTACTTGGGGAGTTCAAAAAATTCCTAATGTTTCACCATACAACAACTAAAGTAGAATGTGGAGGATGAGAACCAGGCATTGGTATTTTAGAGCAATATTTAAACAAAATACTGAAACCTTTCCTAAAACACAAAAATTCTGAATTAAATAAAACAAATAACATTTAAAAGGTTATGCTGAGGTCACAATAAATTAAGGCAATTTATAGAAGAGGAGGCCCACAAAGCCAATAACATATGAACAATGCTCAAACTCAGTAGTAATTAGTAAGTGCAAATTAAAACAAGAATCACCTACAATCTCACACCCACTAAACTTGCAAAAATTAAAACAATAGCAATATCTAATGGTAAGGTGTGGGGCAAAGGGAACACTCATTCACCGCTGGCAAATGTGTAAATTGTCACAACCCCTCTGGAGAGCAATTCCATACTCCCTAGTGAAGTAAAAGATGCACATACATAATAAGTCAACAATTACATTTCCCCGAAAAATGGCCATATGTGTCCTGGGAGACATGTACAAGAATGTTCACTATAGCATTGTTTCTAATATTTAAAATATTGAAAACAATCTGAATTTCCATTCAGGAGAATAAATCAAGAAGTTGTATGATTTACATAGCATAGCAACTACAATGAAAGAACAAGGGCCTTTTGTAGTAACATGGATAACTTATTTTAAAATATTGACTAAAAATGTAAGCTCTGGCCAGGTGTCTTGGTTGGTTGGAGCATCATCCTATACACCACAAAGTTTGTGGTTCAATTCCTGGTCAAGGCACAGACTTCAGTTGCAACTTTGATTCCTGGCCATGGCACATACGGGAGGCAACCGATAGATATTTCTCTCCCTCTCCTCCCTCCTCTCTCTGTAAAATCAATAAAAAAAAATATTTCCTCAGATGAAGATTAAAAATTTATATACATGAATATATAAAATATATTCTATATATATAATAAAATATAATTCCAGATGATCATAAAGTATAATATCTTAAATATAATTTTAATGCATGAAAAATTAATTATATGTTGTTTGGTGATAAGTCCATATAAGATAAAATATAAAAATTTGCATGATAATTTAAATGCCAAATCAAAGTAAAGGTTACCTGTAAGTAGGAAGATTGGAGATAAGTTCTGGGAGGAATAAACTAGAAACTTCAATTCCATTGTATCTTTTAAACTTGGTAGTGGATGCACAGGTGCACATTATATTATTAAGTACTAGAGGCCCGGTGCACGAAATTTGTGCACGGGAAGGGAGGTATTTCCCTCAGCCCAGCCTGCACCCTCTCCAATCTTTGATCGCTTGAGGGATGTCCGACCGCCCATTTAGTCAGACAACCTTCTCATTATCCAGGACTGCTGGCTCCAAACTAATTGCCTGCCTGTCTGCCTGATTGCCCCTAACTGCTTCTGCCTGCCACCCTGATCACCCCCTAACCACTCCCCTGCCAGCCTGAACAATGCCTAACTGTTCCCCTGCTGGCCCAATTGCCCCTAACTGCCTTCCCCTGCCAACCTGGTCACCCCTAACTGCCCTCCCCTGCTGGCCTGGTCACCCCTAATGTCTTCACCTACAGGCCTGATTGCCCGCAACTGCCCTCCCCTGCTGGCCTGGTTGCCCACAGCTGCCCTCCCCTGCTGGCCATCTTGTGGCAGCCATCTTGTGTCCACATGGGGGCAGCCATCTTTGACCACATGGGGGGCAGCCATCTTGTGTGTTGGAGTGATGGTCAATTTGAATATTACCTCTTTATTATATAAGATACTTTCTCATGCCAAAAATAGTTTGCTGACCAATAAACTAGTTATTGTACACTTTTAGCTATCAACAATTTCATGCTTAAATTTTGTACTTTAATTTTTTAACTAGCGTAAGTAGACAATAAATTCTTAACCCTTGTCTTTGAACATTATTTTTAACCTGTAGTTATAACTGCCTAAAATAAAGTTTTAATGAACACATTTTGGATCATGATTTCTGACAATTAAATCCTTTAACCTACAATTATTTTCAACATGACTAAGTAAAGATTAAATTTTATACACCATGGCTATTGGCATTGCACCATACTACATCTAAAACATTTGCAGATACTGTTCCTCTTACCACTTCTAAAGAGATAACTACATGAGAAGTAAGGAATTGCTCAGTTCTACTTGCTCACACAAACAATGAATTAGCCATCATACAATTTCTGCCTGGAAAGTTGCTGATTGCCACTCCAGGGGGGCTCACATAGGTTCTCAGGAACTCTGCCATTCTCAATCTTACCAACTCAGGTGGTTCTACCTTAAATGTAATCCCGGGTTTCAATTCTAGGTTACCTCATCAGTTACCTTGTCCTTTCTAACGATTCCCTGTTATGTTTCTTATTCACCCCAATAGTTTCAACAAAAGTTTATAAAATTAACCTCAGGAATATAAATGAGTCTTCTTTATACACTACTCACCTTGCAGTATATGTACCACCTGGCATACTACACTGGGGAAAAAAAATCCTCCCATTTTCAAACCTCAAACATTTAAAGTAATGTACGAAGAATTGCCTGAAAAAAAAACAAAACACACACACAACAAACGAACAAACAAAAACCCTCTGATAATCTAGCATAATCTTGTTTCCCTTTCAGACTCAAAAGCAATCCTAATTGAGTAGCTTGTATTTCCTTATCATTCAGACTCCTGCATCCTGCTACTAGTGATACTGTTATAGAGTAAGGATTTCATCTGGTCCTACAAGAAGCTCTGCTATGCTTCTCAGGTTCCTAACATCCCATTAAGTTCTAATAGCTCTAGAAAGTCATCCTACATACCTACCAGATTGGTAAGTAAAGGTAGAATTCCAGCATACTTGTGAATCTTTGCTAAGGAATATGGTAAAATAAGTTTTTATTTTAATTTTGCAGGTTAAATTTCCTATCTGAATTCTTTTCTTAATGAACCCACATTGTAGGCCTATTTTAATTACCATAATTTGTATGTCACTAATTTTGCACAACATTATTCTCTAGACTTTCTCAAAACTAAAACAAAACTTAATACATATATATATATGTGTATATATATACACACACACACACACACACACACACACACACACACACACACACACACTAGCAGCCCGTTTGCATGAAGATTCGTGCAATAGACCTTCATTTACCTGGCTGCCTGCACCAGTTTTCTGCCGGCACTGGGGGACCCAGGCCTTAGCTGTGGCCACCGCCTTCTGCCTTCTTTCAGGGTTGGGGCTTGGCCCCAGGCGGCGGCCTTGGGCTCAGCCGCACCCAGCGTCCCTGCTAGGGATCGCAGGAACCGACCCCCAGTGGTTGCCTGCGATCCGTGCAGGCTCCCCACTGGTGCCCAAGGCCGGGAAAGCCTCCAGTGGAGGCTTTCCCGGCCTTGGGCTCGGCCACACCCCAGTGTCCCTGCGATGGTTTGCTGGTAGGCGTGGCTGGTGGGCGTGGTTGGTGGGCATGTATGGTGGGTGTAGCGAAGGTACGGTCAATTTGCATATTACTCTATTATTAGGTAGGATACCCATTATTTGTTAGAATTCTTGTCTCCCCCGTGCAAAAAAAAAAAATCACAAACACTCTTGTTTTCTGGGTTTATATTCCCTTAGCTTTCAGTTGGAATTTATGTTGACAAGAATGTTTAATTTGTTGGATATCTAAAGTTTCCTGAAAATTATGAACCTCTCCTAATATTATTATTATATGGTATTATTGTTATCATTTCATTAGCTTTAATCACTAGGCATAGCAATTCTTAGAGTTGCCTTAAATCTTCTATGCTTATAACTTTTATAAGTAATAGCATTGCTCTATACAGTTATTCCAGACCACATAATAAATTCTTTTCCTATTTGTCCCATGACATGAGAACCTCAAAATAGCACAGTGATGGTTAATTTTATATATAAACTTGACTGGGATAAGGGATGCCCAAATAACTGGTAAAGCATTATTTTGGTGTGTATTGGTGAGGGTTTTTATTGAAGAACTAGAGGCCTGGTGCACGAAATTCGTGCACGGGGGTGTGTGTCCCTCAGCCCAGCCTGCACCCTCTCCAATCTCACAATCCAGGACTGCTGGCCCCCAACCGCTCACCTGCCTGCCTGATTGCCCCTAACCACTTCTGCCTGCCAGCCTGATCACCCCCTAACTACTCCCGTGCCAGTCTGATCAATGCCTAACTGTTCCCCTACCAGCCCAATTGCCCCTAACTGCCCTCCCCTGCTGACCTGGTCACCCTAACTGCCCTCCCCTGCCGGCCTGATTGCCCACAACTGTCCTCCCCTGCCGGCCTGGTCCCCCATAACTGCCCTCCCCTGCCAGGCATCTTGTGGCGACCATCTTGTGTCCACATGGGGATGGCCATCTTTGACCACATGGGGATGGCCATCTTGTGTGTTGGAGTGATGGTCAATTTGCATATTACCTCTTTATTATATAGGATTAGCATTGATTCAATAAACTGAGTAAAGAAGATCTACTGTCACCAAAGTGGGTCATTATTCAATCCTTAGTTGGGCTGGATGGAATAGAAGAAGGTGGAAAAGCAAATTGCCTCTCTCTACTTGAGCTAGAGCTTCCATTTTTTTCTTGCCCTGGTCATCACGGTTCCTGGTTATATGGCTTCTGGCCTCAGACGGGGACTTATATCAAGTTCTCAGGTCTTGGATTTGAACTAAATTATACTACTGGCTTCCCTGATTCTCCAGCTTGCAGTTGAGAAATATGGTAAAATTGATAACCTTATACAAGGTGGGGGAAAAGTAGGTTTGTATTTGTTCATATGAAAAATAGTACAATAATTAATATATGATAATACAAAAATATACTTTGTGTTTCCCATACTCACAACTGTAAGCCTATTATTGCCCCACTCCTCTCTTGCTATAAGGACAGTGTCTTGATCAAAGAAGTCTTCTATGGCATATGTAAGTAAATGTGGATTCAGTAAGAAAGTAAAAGGTGACAGAATGGTGGCAAGGACAAAAAGCCACCTTCATAATAAATCCCTAGACTAGTAAGGACAAATAGGGTTCCTTCCATAGTGAAAGATATTCAATATAATCAATCTGTCATTGGAAGGTGGGCTGGTCCTTTCCAAGTTGTGTATCACGTGGAAAGCTCTGGATTGCTGCAAGTTAACTCCAGGTGAAAATCAAGTGTAGTGTTGGCTAATTCAGCCTTGATGAAGAAAGAAAAACACACACACACACACACACACACACACACACACACACACACACACACACACATTACTGAGCCCATGTATTGTTTCCATTCTTGCTACATCTAATTTGCTCAGTAGTCCATTTAGCAAGCAATGTGGTAGCTGGAGAAAAGCCTCACTAATAACTACAGGTTAGATCATTTTGCCATCTGATTACTGAGATAATTTTTGAAGTGGATATCACTTGATGAGCATTCAGTGGGAACATGTCTTTTTTTCAGTCTGAGTCTAGAATGAAAAGTTCTTCATTCATATACCTCTTTCCCAAATCTCTTTGTCATCAATACAACAGTCTTGATTTTTCCATGTTCTCAGATACTTGGTCAATCTATTAGTCATCACACATTAGAGTAGACCTCAAACTCTTATAGATCTCTCCAAACAGGTAAAATAGATCATTAGATATCCCTCTTGAATTCTACCAAAGACAAGGAAAGATTTTTCTTCCCCCGTGTCTTTCACAGGGAGCTTTAAAGCTAGATAAGTCTAGCTTATGAAAGCATATAAAATTAAGCTATCTAGAAATTTGTGGGTCTTGAGGAATTTTCTATGAAGCTATACGTTATGGTTAAAAAAAATGAATGTAGCAAGATAAACCTACTGGGATATGAGTCATCAACTATGTTACTTATAATTTCAGTGTTTGCTTGAGTCCAATCCTGTATGTAAAACTTCTGGGCATGTTCATTCAGTGGTTTAATAATAAATATGAACCAGCTAAAACTGGGTAGCTAGTATGAATCTTATTTCTCATCCCTGAAATCACACACATAACATTTATGAAGACCACATAAAAGTAAAATTGAGCATCATATTGAAGTCAAATACTTAAAAGGTATAAATCAAATTAAAAGAAAAATAGCTCTCGTCCTATCTAATAAAGAGATAATATGCTAATTGACCGTCACACCCTCATAAATATGGTGGCACCCACAGCCAATAAGGAGGGAATATGCTAATTGACTGTCATGCCCTCAAAGATGGCAGCGCCCATAGCCACAAGATGGTGGCGCCCAGTCCTCTCAGCCCCACCAGGGCGGCAGGCACAAGGCACGCCGGGCCCGCCCCCAGATGGGTCCAGCTGCTCCATGTACCTGCCTCCGGAATCTCCCAGTCCCCTCATCTCCCCAGCCGCCCAGGGCCAGCCCAAGGCACAGGCAAGCTTGGATGTTGGCTGCCCAGCTGATGCCCAAAGTGCAGGCAAGCCTCAGATGGCAGCTGCCCGGCCACCCAGGGTTGCCTGAGGCTCAGGTAACCAGGGCTAGCCAACGCTTGCACTGCCAGCAGTGGCAGCAACAAAGGTGTGATGGGGGCATTGCCTTCCCCTGATCACCTGGTCGCCTCCCACCCCTCAGGGCTCCTGGACTGTGAGAGGGGGCAGGCCGGGCTGAGGGACCCCCCCTCCAGTGCATGAATTTTCATGCACCAGGCCTCTAGTTTGAAATAAATGTAGAAGTAATTGTATCTTTTGGGAGAGCCATATTACAGTAGGGCAATGAATATCAGGGGGAGGGATATTTTTAAACTTTCAGAAATAGGACAATTGGTAATCAAAAATAAGCAAATTGGTACAAAGGTAGGAGGATATTTATCAATATAAAGGTTTTTATTATTTGTAATTTTTAATCATGTGACTATATTATCTATTAAAATTAAAATGCAAAAAGGAATAAAATATAAAATAAAGTTTAAAAAAACAATGAAGAAAATAAGAAAGGGAAAAAGGCAGGGAGGCAAGAAGAAAGGAAATTTACAGTACAGTTTAATTACAGGTCAAATGTATTGCTGTTTGTTTGGTTGGCTTTTCCAGTTGTATTAGAATTGTCTTGTCGAGAATATAACTTGAAATAAATGGAAGATTATCTGATAATCCATTTCAGTTTATGAAGACATTCTTTTCACTAGTATAATTTATCACAAAAGGGTTCATACTATAGCATTGTCAGAAAATATATTTTAAATCAAATAGAAAATAATTTAGAAAGAAGATGAGCTAGTAATTTTCAAACACTATAAGGATGGCAATGGACACATGGTTCATTGAGCTATTTTTCTGTGCACTAAACACTGAAATAGGATGACAGGATTGATTAATGCCTACGAATTTCTTGAAGAAGAGTGGTCAATGAGCTTAATGTTTGGAGCCGTTGACTAATATGAACATAGGGAATTTGAGCTTCATCTTTCCCTACTTCCTCACATGTCCTCCTGGCTTCAGTTAAACAGAGTTTCTTGGAGTTTATTGAAATCATATTCTTCCAATAACTCTTTGAATATGCCATTCTGTCTATTTGAATTTAACCTCTATACACCCATGAGCAGATGACATGGGACAGGACATCTATTTCATCACTATCTGTTTAGCTATCTGTTAAACTGTTAGTCGTATCTGTTTAACCGAATTTTAAATATTTTAAACATTGTACGTGTACCTGTTAGGGTTCTCCAGACAAACAAAACCAATAGGATGGAGAGAGAGAGAGAGAGAGAGAGAGAGAGAGAGAGATGCTTTATTAGAAGGATTTGGCTCACACAATTATGGAGGCTGACTAGTCCTGAGACCTGCAGGATGAATTAGTAGGCTAGAGACCTAGGGGAGCCAATGGTATAGTTCTAGGTTAAAGGCCAGCAGATCCAGAAAGAGCTAATGTTTCAGTTCAAGTCTAAAGGCTGGAAAAAAACAAAACCAAAATGTCTCAGTGGGAGGATGCCATCAGGCAAGAAGAATTCTTGGGGGAGGGTTAGGCATTTTGCTCTAGTTAAGCCTTTCACTAATTGAACAAGGCCAATGCACATTAGGAAGGACAATATAATTTATTCAGTCTACTGAATAATAAATATTATTTTTTTATGAAACAGCCTCACAGAAATACTCAGAATAATGTCTGATCAAATATATGAGCACCCCATGGCCCAGTCAAGTTGACACATAACATTTACCATCATAATATGCTGAACTAGCAAGTGAATTCTGTGTAAATTTCTTTAATATCTTTTCCATTCTGAATCTAGTGATTAAATGCACATGGGATAATGTAATTGTCCAATAAAGGCTGAATGTATACCAAATGAATAAATGAAAAAATGAACAGAGCAACAAATTTATTCAAATTATATACCAAACTAGAGGCCCAGTGTACAAAATTCGTGCCTGGAGGGGGGAGACGGGGGGAGGGGTGGCTTGTGTCCCTCAGCCCAGCCTGCACCCTCTCCAATCTGGGACCCCTTGAGGGATGTCTGACTGCCCGTTTAGGCCCGATCCCTGGGCCTAAATGGGCAGTCGGACATCCCTCACAATCCAGGACTGCTGGCTCCCAACTGCTTGCTTGCCTGCCTGCCTGATTGCCCCTAACTGCTTCTGCCTGCCAGCCTGATCACCCCCTAACCACTTCCCTGCCAGCCTGATCGACGCCTAACTGCTCCGCTGCTGGCCTGATTGCCCCTAACTGCCCTCCCCTGCCATCCTGGTCACCCCTAACTACCCTCCCCTTCAGGCCTGGTCACCCCAAACTGCCCTCCCCTTCAGGCCTGGTCACCCCAAACTGCCCTCCCCTGCTGGCCTGATCCCTCCCAACTGCCCTCCCCTGCTGGCCATCTTGTGGTGGCCATGTTGTGTCCACATGGGGGCAGCCATCTTTGACCACATGGGGACAGCCATCTTGTGTGTTGGAGTGATGGTCAATTTGCATATTACTCTTTTATTAGATAGGATATAAAGCATGTAATTCTAAATTTGTACAACTTACTCTTTAACTTTAGACATGTCTTTCAAAGTAACTCAGGCTCTTTAATTAGATAAAATTATATAAGGTAATCCATGTATACAGATAGAATAAAAATATTGAAGAGGCATATTACTAATAAAAAGTGAGTTTACCAGCATTAGGATTTATAATTTTAGGGAAAAAGTTCTTTGTTATATTATAAAGGAGTTACATCAACAGCACTAAATCCATAGTATAATCAGAGACTATCTCTTCAAATGACATCATTATTTTGTTAATTTAAATTATTGTTTTCTACTGAAGCAATATATCTTAAACACATTTTGAAAATATTCATGATCCAATGCAAGGTACCATCTCTTTTAAAAACAACTTTCTACATGAAGACAGTAATTCAGGGAATGCTACTTAGTGCCAGGGTATATATCATTTGAAAGAATATATCATTAAAATGGTATGTGCTATTACCCAGTTAAAGGAATCCCTTACAAACCATGCATTAATTATGACTCATACAAAGTTTCCTTTTCATGAATAGTTTCAATTAATCTTCACATCGGTAGAATATCGTTCATGTTGTAACATACAGAATTAACTGAATCAGAAACTAATTATAATGAATGAAATGTTATAAAGAATTACTACTTCACTCTAACGGTATTGATTATGATTGTTTTCATATTCAACATCATCATTCATTCCTTTTGTCTTAGGTTCAGTTATGCCATTTTAGATTTTTTTTATTCTGTATTAACAAACTAGCTATGGGTTGGTTTTTTTTTTGGTTTTTTTTTAAACTTATTTTATTGATTTTTTACAGAGAGGAAGGGAGAGGGATAGAGAGCTAGAAACATCGATGAGCGAGAAACATCGATCAGCTGCCTCTTGCACACACCCCAACTGGGGATGTGCCCACAACCAAGATACATGCCCTTGATGGGAATTGAACCTGGGACCTTTCAGTCCTCAGGCTGACGCTCTATCCACTGAGCCAAACCGGTTTCGGCAAACTAACTATGTTTTTTAAAAGTGCGAATTATTAGTTACAAGAAGCAGTACTTATGTGAATTTTCAATTATGTTAGTGACATATGATAAGGCTCCAGCTATCTGTGATAACTGAGCATAAAGAAGCCAACATATTAAGGGAATATTAGATCAACTGACTCAATACTGAATCACAGGGAGACCATAGTTTAAAATTATGCTGACTGACATCTGGGATAATTTATCTATATTAGTTAGAAAAGTAAAATTTGCAGTAAACAATTTTCTCTAATAAATGAAAAAGATTATTTAACCAAATTTCTTTCATACACAAAATGACTCTTTTTTTCTATTGTTAAGAGTGTATTAATCATTGCAAATGTGGCTTGTACTAGAGTCTAATTAGTAACCAGATAATGCTTCTTGATCCTACCATGTGTGTATCTCATTGGAAAAAGGTAAATGGACAAACTAGATTTAAAAAAAAAAAGCAGCTGACAGCAAGAGTTAGCTATTAACATCAACATCAGCTAATGAAATACCACAAACCTGTACTAGTTACGTGTATCATCTCCCATATAAGTCTGCCATACCAGGTGGAAATAAATTGCCATTTCAACAAAAGAAGGGAGGTTAAGAATAATATTTGGAATTCTATCAGGAACTGTTTAGGGAGTGTGATACAAACCCATTGATTGAAGATTTAAAGACATTAGTATCTGTGCCAGTTAATATGAATCTCTCAGGAATTCAGGGTTTTAATTAGATTGGTGAAGAATCGAATTTGCCCTATTTTTGTTATATAATTTCTTATTTGTTAATCATTTCCATGAGCCAGTCTTCTGTTTTGCATTAGCTATATGTTCTGTGAGTAGATTCCATTCTTATTTCCACATCCATTGTCATTTTGCGCCTAGCAGGCATTAAAAAAAAAAAGTAACAAAGTGAATTGTGCATGCTATGACTTCTTCAGGTGGCTAAAACATGGTAATTACTGTAATTTACATATATTAAAAAAACAACGCAGGACTCCTAGTTGCTTCCGCATCCTGAGATAAGTGTTATGTTCATTAAAAACTTAACTAGTAATAATAGTGGAGGGTAACAGTTCCATTTTACAGGCCTTCAGTCTACTATGAGACTGACAAGGAATTACAATAAAGTCTCATGGACCTGTCATCAGTTTTCAGAGTGGCATTATCTGCAGTTAGGGATAGTCACAAAATACCCCGTTTCTTTTCTCTGGAACCCAAGTCTAGTTTGTCTTATTTTTGCACTTTCTCAGTCAAAGTACCAGCACTCCAGTTGATTTCTTCCCTCCATTATATGCATGAAAGACTCAGAAAGAACCAGACTATCATGAAATAATTATGTTCTCTTTTAAATTTATGATAATGGTAATATCCATGTTTGCAATGCAATCTCTATTATACAACATAGTCTGACAAATATTGTTTTAATTTGTGCTCATACCTCACATTTGATTAATACATTTTACATACATGCTCCTACAGTAAACATACGTATGCTTACTCAGGTAAGGATGTCTACAGCCTATTGCTGCTGAGGATCATGAGTACTTACTGAAAACAAAAACAAATGAGCTAATGTCAGTGCTTGTTATATTCAAATTCCCTTCTACAAGAGTATTTAGAAAGACAAATATATAAGTAAATAAATAAATAAATATTTTATAACCACATGATTACATAGCTCTTATATAAATTCTATTAATTATTATCTTATATAACTAAAATATGACTTTGAACAACTTTTTATTTATTTTTTATTTTATTTATTTATTTTTAATATATTTTATTGATTTTTACAGAGAGGAAGAGAGAGGGATAATTTGAAACATTGATCAGCTGCCTCCTGCATGCACCCTACTGGGGATTGAGCCTGCAACCAAGGTACATGTCCTTGATCAGAATCAAAACTAGGTCCCTTTAGTCCACAAACTGATGCTCTATCCACTGAGCCAAACTGGTTAGGGCTGAACAACTTTTTAAAAATAGTGCTTATAAATATATTTCGTTACTATACATTTTCTTATTTTTTTAAATATATTTTTATTGATTTCAGAGAAGAAGGGAGAGGGATAGAGAGATAGAAACATCAATGATGAGAGAGGACCATAGATCAGCTGCCTCCTGCATGCCCCACACTGAAGATTGAGCCTGCAACTTGGGCATGTGCCTTGACCGAGAATCGAACCATGACCTCCTGGTTCAGAGGTTGACACTCAACCACTGGCCAGGCACTATATATTTCAGGCACTGGCCAGGCACTATATATTTTCTTAAAAGTCATCATAGTAAAATACGATTTGTGACTACATATACTAGTGTGTATAATTGAGAATATTTTAGGATTTGTCTAATAAGCTAATATCACTATGTGAATATCTCATTCATATTGGCATCTAAACATGTGTCTTATGGGAAATCTCAGTGCTCATATTTTCATAATTCTTTCTATAATTTTGATTCTGATAGATCCTTCATTTCTGTGTATTAGTAGATTTTCAAGTGCTGAATGCCCTTTAGATGTTAGGAGCATTTTATAAATCACAGAAACACTTATGGTATTTCAGATGTAGAAATTGAACCTTGGAAAAATAAAGCAACTTACTAAAGGCTATACAACTAGAAAATAAATGAACACAGGTCTCCCTGATTCCAAAGCTCTTGGATTTTCACTGTATCTTACAGTGACATACCTGAAGTTATTTATTCACTCTTTAGATTCTTACTGTCAGAGCAGTTCTGGGAAAAATTCTGAAGTAGAAAAAGTAAAAATGGTAGAGAAGTACCTCTCTTTTCTGATTTTTTTTTTTTTTTTTTTTGCATTTTGGTTCCACTTTGATCCATAAAGAGGTTACAATATAAGAAAAGACCTGGAGAATATTATGCTCAGAGAAATAAGCCAGTCAGAGAAAGACAAATACCATATAATCTCACTAACATGTGGAAGCTAATGAAAAATAAATAAACGGACAAGCAAAATAGAACCAGAAGCATGGATACATGGAACAGATTGACAAATGTCAGAGGGGAGGTGGCGGGGGAGGACTGGATGAAAGAAGGTGAAGGGATTAGCCAAAGAACATATATGCATATCCCATGTACATTGACAACATAGGGGTGTAGGCCAAGGGAGGGGAAGGTGAGGGCTGGGTGGAAGTGGGTAAAGAGGGGGAAAAGGGGACATCTGTAATAGTGCCAACAATATAAAATTTAAATTAAAAAAAGGGAGAGAAAGAGAGAAAAGATTAATTACAAGATGCTTTAGAACTGCAGAGCTGAAATTATGATATACTAATATGAGGACTTAAGCAATAACTTTACCCTTTTTCCTGATCCAAGTGTTTATCACAGGGAACTTCTGCATTATCAACATATTTCCTAAGTCTTCTAGAATATTCATGGAAAATCTTTCATGCTACAAAATTGTTCTAGAATTCTAAACAGTATTGTTATTGTGATATTGTGTGTAGGAATTAAGAGCCCTTTAGGACAATCTTAAACTTGTCCACAATTCCAGGAAAAAGTGTTAATAACCTTGTATTTTACAGATAGGAAAAGATAAGTCCCAGAGAAGTGAAATGCTCAAAAATCACAGTTTTCATTGATAGAACCAGAATCCAAATACTAGTCTGTGTGATTTAAATTAAGCCTAAATCTTAATGGCCTTATTAATGGCCAATGCTCTTAATTGTAGAGTGTCAGCCTAATGGTGTATTATTTACATTTAAAAATTTTATTTTCAATAAAATAACTTGCTAGCACACAGGTACTTTCTAAAACTCTTTGAAGAGATGCTATAAAGTCTTACAACATTGATAACAAACGCCTGGTCTCTTCATAAAGTTCATTTTAGGTTTATAAACAAGTAATCCATTTCAGGAAATGATCAAATTCTAAAAGGTTTTTTTTATTATTATTATTATTACAACGAATAAGTATGTGAGTAAAAGAACAAGAAATAAAATAAAATATTTTAATTTATTTAAACAGATTAGAGAACTGAAAACAATTTTAAGAGTGCTTTCTATTTGCCCAGTTTGATGGCACTACACACACACACACACACACACACACACACACACACACACACACACACACAGAGCCTGGAAATTACAGAATATGGACTTATGTTTTATAGGATGTCAAAGTAATTTTTGGGAAAGATTAGCCACAAAGAATTAAAATGGCAAAACTGGTAGAAGAAAAGTAAATCCTTTAGAAAGGAAACATCGCTGAAGAAATACCATACATAGCATCAGAATCACCTTGCCTAGAACATGTGACCTGAGCATCACCCATTTATTTACAAAGTTAAGGTTCTGATGTTCTCAACCTCCTTTCAATTACTTCTTTCAAATGTTTTTGCTCATGCCATATCACTCAAGTATCCCCTTTTATCTATTTAACCATCCAACCATATTCTTTGAAAACCACCAAGTGCAGTAATTCAAGTTCATCCCATTCCAGAAGAATTTCTTCTTGTATCAAATCCTATCAAGCTAGCCTATACTATTCTTTCTAGGATTAAAAAAAATAAATTATTATTTTAGTAACAACATCTCTGTTTCTCAGATGAGCAAAAATATTTAGCTTTATTTTCTATAATAGCTATCTTGTTCTAGAGTCTACATTTCTCTTAATAGTAAGTAGATAATAATAAATCAACAAACTAATAAATAAGCAAAGTTACACTTATAGGTAAATTTTGATATCTTTTTATTTAAAAACTGTCTATTCCAGATTAATTTGGTCTCTCTGAGCACTTCATTGAATCCAATTAATTAAGTATTCTTTGATTTATAAAATTATAATAAAAATTATTCTATATTAGTTTTCATAATTTGTCAAATCAAAGCTTTTCTAGGAGCAACATATGTTGATTTTAGAGCTAGAATAAGGAGATTCAAAGTAGGTTTAAGTTTTAGTGTCACAGGAAATGCTTTTATCTGCAGATTATTATTTTTTTCTCCTTTACATTATGGGTCAAAACTTGCCTCTCTCAAAAGTATGTTATGTCTTCCTTTATTCTGGGCAGTATCTTCCCATGTGTTGTAGTACTTATTCCTTGATCTTGCTCGACTCTGTCAACTGTGGGGTCCACAGGTCCTCTGCCAGGAACTGGACTTTCATGAATGCTGGGTAGTGGACAGAGAAAACATGAGAAGTCATAGGCCTATAGCAGAGTCTTTATTGCAGGCCAAGTAGCCATTGCTAACAAGGAGCCATCAGACAAAACAGTTCTCCAAATTAGCTTTACAAAGTAGCCCTTTCTAATACAGTAGCAAACACAGGATCCCTTGTAAACAAGACAAAAGAGGCTTCTTGCCAAATAGTGACATCAGTATTTGGGTTACAGCAAGGCACGCCTGTGCAGTGCATACAGTAAGATTGCTGTGTCCTTGATCAGATTGGCCTTGAACATTTGGTGTACTCTGATTAGGGATCCCACACCATGAAAAGCTCAACTTGTGTACTATATTTTCAGTTATTTTTATTTTAATACTAGAGGCCTGGTGCATGAAATTCATGCATGGGGGGGGGGGTGTCCCTCAGCCCAGCCTGCACCCTCTCCAATCTTAGACCCCTCTCACAATCCAGGACTGCTGGCTCCCAACTGCTCGCCTGCCTGCCTTCCTGATTGCCCCTAACCGCTTCTGCCTGCCAGCCTGATCACCCCCTAACCACTCCCTTGACAGCCTGACTGATGCCTAACTTCTCCCCTGCCAGACTGATTGCCCCTAACTGCCCTCCCCTGCAGGCCTGGTCCCCCCCAACTGCCCTTCCCTGCAGGCCAAGTCACCCCCAACTTCCCTCCTCTGCCAGACTGGTCACCCCTAACTGCCCTCCCCTCTAGGCTTGGTCGTCCCCAACTGACCTTCCTTGCAGGCCTGGTCCCCCCCAACTGCCCTCACCTGCTGGCCTGGTTCCTCCCAACTGCCCTCCCCTGCTGGCCATCTTGTGGCAGCCATCTTGTGTCTACATGGGGCAGCCATCTTGTGTGTTGGAGTGATGGGCAATTTGCATATTACTCTTTTATTAGATAGGACTAGAGGCCCGATGCACGAAGATTCATGCAAGAATGGGCCTTCCTTACCCTGGCTGCCGGCACCACCTTCACTCTGGCTGGAGCTGCCTTTTCGCTCCGACCCAGAGCCGCCTTTCTGCCTTCCCACTCTGCCCAGAGGCTCGGAGTGGTTGAGGGCAGTGCAGAATGCCTGCGGTATTGCCAGGGCGACAACGCAAGTGTCCTGCCCCGCCACTGGCCACTTGGCACCTGTGTATGTAAATTAACCTGCCATCTTTGTTGAATTAATTTGCATACTCACTCCTGATTGGCTGGTGGGCATCGCAAAGGTACAGTCAATTTGCATCTTACTCTTTTATTTGTGTAGATATTTTAATAACATGGCATATTATTCTACTTGTCTCATTTCCAATCTCCACATAAACTATCAGTTTATCATCCATTGATTGTATGAAAAATAAAACTTCTACATCTAACCATCCTATATAATAAAAGGCTAATATGCAAATTATCCCCTCAGGAGTTAGACTGGGAGGCCAGGAGTTTGGTCACTCGCTATGATGTGTGCTGACCACCAGGGGGCTGCACGGAACATGGTGGGTGACCAGCGGTGGCGATGGGGCACTGAGGGAGCAAAGGAGGAGGCGGGGAGGCGGGGAGGCCGGGAGGCGGGGAACCTGATTGGCTATGATCACCAGCCAGGCCTAGGGACCCTACCTGTGCATGATTTTTGTGCACCGGGCCTCTAGTGTGCATATAAATTAAATTTTAAAGGTACATGAGAGCTGTTTAATACACTTACCTTTTAAGTGTGTGCATAAGAAATTTACTTTATGTTAAAGTTTATTCAGCAGGTAAACAAATGATAAATTTAAAATTACTTTTGAAAAATGCATACTTTTAATAAAGTGCACCAAATGTTATAGCTGTGAATATCAATAGTCATGCAGTTTATTTGGAAAAAGAAATTGTTTTCTCAGATAATTTTACTTATTGGCAAAATGAAAGATGATTTGATTCTCATAAGTGTTGTTAAGTTTAAATAATGCCAGTAAAGATTCTTTAGATATACTTAGTAAGTCTTATAGATTTTAAAAATCGAGGACATCTGTAAGTAGAAGCAAAGTGAAAAATGCTGATGGTGAAGAAATTTGGAAAATGGGCCTTCCCTTTCACACTTAGCATCTGCTACCCTGTGTCGAGCTGATGCAGTTTCAAGTCACATTTTCTCCTCTCATTTTTCAAGCTCTTTGGGACTTGACCTTTTTATCTGAGAATGAAAGAGTTGAGAAATGTCAAAACATTAAATATTTAGAAAATAATTATTTTTCATTCATTAGAAAGACTTTTAAAGCTCAAAAATTTGATATAACCATGTAGGCAATAAGAGAAACTTGAAATTCTCAAATGGCTATTTTTTTGTTCATTTTAAGGAGTCTGTTGGTTTTCCTTCTCCTGGCTTCCTTTCTCTTCAGTGTAAGAGACTGCAAATGTGTGTGTGTGTGTGTGTGTGTATGTGTGTGTGTGTGTGTGTGTATAAAGAGTATTTTTCTTTAAAAATTACATAATATTCCTAATATACTTAAATCCTTAAGGTATTAAATGACTTCATATGGCAAGCAGGAACTAGCTATATAAATTTATACTCACACAGTTAGAAAAAACATGATCATTGTCTAAATATGTACTTTTAATTGATTGAAATGTAAACTTGATTTTTAAAATATTGCTATATCTTATAAGATCTGTTTGTGTAATTTGTTAATCAAGTATTTCCAACAAAAAAAACAAATGTTTATCTATGTTCTTCTTTTCTCCTCACCAACATTACATTAACACAGGCCATGAAGGTACTTTCATATCTCGATATTTAAAGTAAATGTGTACCATTCCATAAATTGACTATCTATGAACACTTTAATATTGGCTTAATGATTTAAATAATAGGTTTAAATCCTTTGGTGAATATTAGGATTAATCTCCACTTTTTATATTATATTATAGAAAATGGATATAGGTTAACATATTTTTTAAAAGAAAAGTGTTCCTATAGACTGAGAAATAGCTTTTCTGTGTCCTTGAAGGTGAAAAGATTCTTAAGGTGGTAGGGAAAAACTGTCTCTGCCTCAGGTGGTTTGGCTCAGTGGATAGAGCATCAGCCTGTGGACTGAAGGGTCATGGGTTTGATTCTGGTCAAGGGCACATGCCCAGGTAGCAGATTTGATCCCCAGTGGGGGGCATGCAGGAGGCAGCCAATCAATGATTCTTTCTCATCATCGATCTTTCTATCTCTCTCTCCCTCTCCCTTCCTCTCTGAAATCAATCCTATATAATAAAGAGGTAATATGCAAATAGACCATCACTCCAACACACAAGGTGGCCATCCCCATGTGGTCAAAGATGGCCTCCCCCATGTGGACACAAGATGGCCACCACAAGATAGCTGGCAGGGGAGGGCAATTGTGGGCGATCAGGCCAGCAGGGGAGGGCAGTTGGGAGGGACCAGGCCTGCAGAGGAGGGCAGTTGGGGGGACCAGGCATGCAGGGAAGGGCAGTTGGGGGGATCAGGTCTGCAGAGGAGGGCAGTTGGGGGGACCAGGCCTGCAGGGGAGGGCAGTTGGGGGGACCAGGCATGCAGGGAAGGGCAGCTGGGGGGGATCAGGTCTGCAGGGGAGGGCAGTTGGGAGCGACCAGGCCTGCAGGGGAGGGCAGTTGGGGGGACCAGGCCTGCAGGGGAGGGCAGTTGGGGGGACCAGGCCTGCAGGGGAGGGCAGTTGGAGGGGACCAGGCCTTCAGAAGAGGGCATTTGGGGGTGACCAGGCCTACAGGGGAGGGCAGTTGGGGGGGACCAGGCCTTCAGGGGAGGGCAGTTGGGGGCAACCAGACCTGCAGGGGAGGACAGTTAGGGGCAACCAGGTCAACTGGGGAGGGCAGTTAGGGGCAATCGGGCTAGCAGGGGAGAAGTTAGGTATCAATCAGGCTGGCAGGGGAGTGGTTAGGGAGTGATCAGGCTAGCAGGCAGAAGCAGTTAGGGGCAATCAGTCAAGCAGGCAGGCAATTGGTTGGGAGCCAGCAGTCCTGGATTGTGAGAGGGATATCTGACTGCCCGTTTAGGGATCAGGCTTACACGGGCAGTCGGACAGCTCTTGAGGGGTCCCAGATTGGAGAGGGTGCAGGCTAGGCTGAGGGACACACACACCCTCCCCCCCTCCCCCACATGCACAGATTTTGTGCACCTGGCCTCTAGTAAAAGTATATTTAAAAAGAAAATAACTGTCTCTTACCTTGAATATTTTGTTTTGCTCTAACAAATGAGTCTTCACTGTGAAATTTTTACAGAGTTGAATTACATTTAATAAATTCATTAGAGCCCTAACCGGTTTGGCTCAGTGGATAGAGTGTTGGCCTGCGGACTGAAAGGTCCCAGGTTTGATTCCGGTCAAGGACATATACCTTGGTTGCAGGCACATCCCCAGTGGGAGGTGTGCAGGAGGCAGTTGATTGATGATTCTCTCTCATCGATGTTTCTAGCTCTCTATCCCTCTCCCTTCCTCTCTGTAAAAACATCAATAAAATATATGTTTTTAAAATAAAAAAATAGATTAAAAATAAATTCATTAGATCATGGCTTAATTTAACAGATACCACTTCTAGGAAACAATCAGTTGGTCTGAAATGACACTAAAAATTGCAAAAGGTCATAGTTTTATAGTGAATAATTAGGAGCTATGCAAATTTTCAAGAACATTTGATGATTGATTTTCCTAACTGGATTCTGAGAAGAGAATTGCATGAATGAAAGCAGGATAAATTTGAAGAACATAATTCTAGTTATTTTATAAATCTCATTTTTATTACATGGTGGTTCAATATCTTACAAAAAGATTCCTACTATATATATGGAAAGTAGGCATTTTTCGATGAGTGTCTCATATCTATTTCTGTTTATAGAATGTTGCTTAAGTGTTAGTTTTATTTCCTTATTTAAAATATTGTGTCCTAGGATGATATGACCACATTATTAAAAATACCATTATTCAGTATTATCTGTTTTATGAAAATCAGAACTAAACAAATGTAGTTGCTGTATTTTTTTATTCTTCTGTCACCACTGAGTATGAGGTTAGTTTTGTGTAAAGACACCATCAGTTTGAAGACAAGTCACTGAGTATTGTCATGAACAAAGATTAAATGTTACAATTTACATTTTCTGTATGTATTTATGTGATCATAAGATTTTCTGCTTTTATTCAACTATGTGATTCATTTCATTAATTTCCCTCTAATTGGTTACATACTTAATAATTGTAGAAGTCCCCCAAACCTCAGCATTTAACATAGGAAGTTATGGGTGGCTGGAAGTTATGGGTGGTCAGAAGTTAGTTAAGAGTGGCCTGAAATCTGTGGGTTAGCTCAGCTAGATCAGGTGTACTGTCAGTCAAAGCTGCATCAACCAGCAAAGGAAGAATCTCTATGCATTCTGCATTATCCTAGTTGTGCATATTTTTTTGTGGTTAGTTTCAATTACATTTCTCTCAGTGGCTCAAGGAAGGCTAAAGGAGTGTGTAGTGATTCTAAATAAGGTGTGAACTCATGTACCATATATATCCTTGCAGTGGGTGGGAAAGGGGAGATATATCCTTCTCAGTTGTTTATTAAAGGAATTGTGGTTGAGTTTGAAGGAACTGAAGAATTCGCCTCTATATGTGGTCTGCATTGAACAATTACAGGGTTGATTCATGTCAAAGAATTGAGAAAACACAAGTCAGTACAACCTGACATGGGATATTCCAAAATGCATTACAATGGGTGGTTATAAAAATACTAAAGGCCTGGTGCACGAATTCGTGCATTGGTGGGGTCCAGCTGGCCTGCCCCAATGGGGGCCATCGGGGGTGGGCCAGCTGGGGTGAGGGGCCGAGGGCAGTTTGCTGGTCAGCCCCACCACCGATTGGGGATGGGGGGCCCACTCGTGGGTGGGGTTGGCCAGGGCGAGGGGCCGTGGGTGTTCCACTGTTTGGTCGATTTGCATATTACTCTTTTATTATATAGGATGTATAGAGCAGAAAAAGGCATGTTTAGACAAAAATACCAAAGCATGTGAAAATGTAAGGTTATTTGTATCATTCATCAGCAGGAACTTTGATGATAATATTTAAATCTATTGTGTTATTAAACCAGTAGTGTAAAAAAATGAACTTCATTTGCTATTGGAATTAAGCATTATTAGTTTTGTGGTATACTAACACATTTTACCACTGAGTAATTCTATGGGCCAGCAAAAAATACCTGAGCTAAGAAAAATCACAATTTTTAGAAAACATTTGAAAAACACACTTAACTGTGGAAATTAGCTTTTATTGAATCCTTTATAATGTCTCTTAATGAGTCAACCTAAAATTACCAAGAAAAACAATGCCCATGTACAAAACTTATCCTAGGAGAAAGTCATCTCAATGACAACTGATTTTCTTTGTATTCCAAGTAATGTCAAATTGTTGTAAATACTGCCCATGCTCAGATATCAAATCAAGAAATGAGACCTTATTTTTGCCACACCAATTTGCAAAAGATACATTTTCGGAATTCAAGCTACAATTTTAATATTTTTGGTGTATTTTCATGCAAGTACAAAGGAAATTTCCATATTTCAAAATCCATTTAACTGTACAATTGTAGAATTTCCACCTATCTTTCATTTGGAAGCAATTCATCTGCAATGTAATGACATGACAAAAAGAAAATATAAAGAAAAAAATCTAATGCAGTACTACAAGTGCTTTCAAATTGATAAATGTGCTCAAAGCATTTGCTAATGTATTGATATCTGTATGTGCAGTGCTAATCTATGAAAAAGATATTGTCAAAGGTGAAATACATAAAATCCCATTAGAGACTGTTATAAACACATAAATATTTGCAATTGTTTTGATAAATGAGATTAACAATTTTAAAAGCCAATTAAGTGAAATGTTTTTCCTCCAAAAGATTTTCATTCTTCTCATTAAAAGAAGACAAAGACATTGTATGCCACTATTATTATAACTTGAATTTATTAAAATTTTTGGAAAATTGTTTTCTGTCTTGTACTTATATAGGTACCTACAAAATCTCCTTGATTTTGCTTTATGACCTCCAGAGCTTAGAGTATGTATCACCTTTACAAAAATATTTTTTAAATCCTCTTCTGTATTATCATTTGATGGTGGTTATATAACTGTATTTATTTGTCAAGCTTATTGAATTTTACAAGTAAAGATCATGAAATGTATTGTATGCAACTTATAACTAAGTAAAGTTGATGGCAACTTTTGCCATGTTTTAAAAGTAGAACTTTATGTTTTCTTTGTAGAAGGTTTCAAAATGCAGATTAACATATTTTATTGCCATGCTATTAGCATTAGAATTTTCAATATCTTCTATTGTCAAAACCTATAGAACTATACGATGTCCCAAAATGTATACACACTTTGAATAATTATTAATTCCAATGGGTTAAATCTGAAAAGAAAGAAACATCAATTGAGCTATCAGAAAAAAGCATGTATACATTTATGAGGATACCATGTATATAACATAAAGAGTAAAACTTAATGTAAGTTATGAAACTTAATTAATAATAATGTATCAATATTTATTAATTACTAGAAGCCCAGTGCACAAAATTTGTGCATGGTTAGAGACCCTAGGTCTGGTCAGCAATAAGGGCCAATCTGGGCCTTCCGGCTGCTTGCCAGGGCCTTCCTTCCCTGGCTGCTGGCCAGGGCCTTCCTTCATTCCGTGCTACTCCCTGGTGGTCAGCGCACATCAAAGCAAGCAATCGAACTCCCAGCCTCCTGGTCGAACTCCCAAGGGGACACTTTGCATATTAGTCTTTTATATATATAGACTAGAGGCCCGATGCACAAAGATTCGTGCAAGAATAGGCCTTTCTTCCCCTGGCTGCCGGCACCAGTATCCCTCCGGCACCTGGGACCCAGGCCTTTGCTCTGGCCGGAGCCACCTTCTGCCTTCGCTCCAGCCCTGCCACCCTCCGGTAGCTCCCTCCACCCTCTGCCCTCCCTTCTCATAGTAGGCATCCCGCCCCGCCCCAGCCACTCCAACCTGTGCACGCGTGCTGCCCAGATGCCCGGAGTGGCCTGAGCGGGGCGGAATGCCTGCATTGTTGTCATGGCAATGACACAAGCATCCCGGCCCTCTGCTGCCACCTTTGTCACGTCAATTTGCATATTCCCTCCTTATTGGCTGTGGAATGATGGTCAATTTGCATATTCCATCTTTATTGAGATAGGATAATAAGTATAGCACATTAATAGAAATATGTGAGTAATGGGAAACTATGGGTATGAGAAGCAAGAATTCTCTGAAATACCTGCTTACTTTTTATGTAAATAAAAAACTGTTCTTAAATAAATTATATTAAAAACTAGAGGCCCCGTGCATGAAATTCATGCATGGGCAGGTGTGTCCTTCAGCCCAGCCTGCACCCTCTCCAATCTGGGACCCTTCGAGGGATGTCCGACTGCCCGATTAGGCCCCATCCTGGTGGGATCTGGCCTAAACGGGCAGTCGGACATCCCTCTCACAATCCAGAACTGCTGGCTCCCAACTGCTTGCCTGCCTACCTTCCTGATTTCCCCTAACCGCTTCTGCCTGCCAGCCTGATCATCCCCTAACCACTCCCCTGCCAGCCTGATTAATGCCTAACTGCTCCCCTGCCAGCCTGATTGCCCCTAACTGCCCTCCCCTTCAGTCCTGGTCACCCTTAACTGCCCTCCCCTTCAGTCTTGGTCCCCCGCAACTGCCCTTCCCTGCAGGCCCAGTCACTCCCAACTTTCCTCCTCTGCCATCCTGGTCACCCCCAACTGCCCTACCTTGCCGGCCTGGTCCCTCCCAACTGCCCTCCCCTGCTGGCCTGATTGCCCACAACTGCCCTCCCCTGCTGGCCTGATCCCTACAAACTGCCCTCCCCTGCTGGCCATCTTGTGGTGGCCATCTTGTGTCCACATGGGGGCAGCCATCTTTGACCACATGGGGGAAGCTATCTTGGTTGTTGGAGTGATGGCCAATTTGCATATTACTCTTTTATTAGATAGGATAGATGCCTGGTGCACAGGTTAGGGCCAGCTGGTTTGCCCTGAAGGGTGTCCCAGATCAGGGTGGGGTTCACTTGTGGTGTGGGGCGGCCTGGGCAAGGGGCCTGTGGTGGTTTGCAAGCCGGCCACGGCTCCCGGTGACCCAAGTGGAGGCCCTGGTATCTGGGATTTATTTATGTTCTATAATTGAAACTCTGTAGCCTTCAATGGAGGCCTGGGCTGGCCAAAGTGTGCACGAAGCTTGGCTTCCTCCATCACCGGGGAAACCCAAACCTCCAGTTTGCTCTGAGGCCACAGCCATTTTTATTAGGATTTATTTATCTTCTATAATTGAAACTTTGTAGCCTTCAGTGGAGGCCTGGGCCAGCGAGGGTGTGCAGGAAGCTTGGCTTCCTCCATTGCCAGGGAAACCCAAGCCTCCTGCTCGCTCTGTGGCTGCAGCCATCTTGTTTGGGTTAATTTGCATACTCACTCCTGATTGGCTGGTGGGTGTGGCTTGTGGGTATGGTCAATTTGCATATTACTCCTTTATTAGATAGGATTATATATATACATATATAGCAAGTAGATCATTTGTTAATTATCTTTAAAAATATCTAATGAGAACTACACAAAGGAGGACCAAGATGGCAGCATAGGGCGGACGCCTGATTGTTGCCTACCACAACAATTTTGAAACTACAGCTGGAAAACAGAGCAGACACCATCCAGAACTACCGGAGGGCTGGCTGAGCAGATGCTCTCCAACTAGAATAAAAGAGAGGGGGACGCGGGATGATGCTGATGCCGGTGAGCCAAAGATCTCACTTTAAAATCTACGGCTCTGGCGACACAATGGCGGCCTGGAATGTACTCGGTGCAGTTCCCCGGCGGTCTCAGGCTGAGGGGACAGCTCCACTCGCTGCCGAGCACGAAAAGATG
This sequence comes from Ia io, assembly GCA_025583905.1. Lineage (NCBI taxonomy): Eukaryota > Metazoa > Chordata > Mammalia > Chiroptera > Vespertilionidae > Ia > Ia io. Next base: position 40,181,038 of record JAJQQW010000007.1, on the reverse strand, counting down.
AGCCCCTGGGAGACATGGGGTGGGAGACCCCGCGCTTGCTGACCTCCGAGTCCTTCGAGAATCTCAGCGCCCCGGAAGCGGCCAGGTGCGCACACCCGGCGACCGGCCACCACTGCAGACCCGAGCGCCGATGCAGCGACCCCGGACCAGCCCGCCACCGCGCACCAGGCGCACTGGAGCTTCGCCGAGCCCGCTGCCCAGCGAGTTCCGCGGCAGCCGCCCCGGAACTTTGAGAAAATGGCCAGAGGAATTGCTGAGAAGGAATTGACAGATGAGAGTTGGGATCGGGAAGACGAGGCCCTGCTGGGTCCTGGATCCAGGAGCGCTCGCCCGGCGACTGGTGGCCGCTGCAGGCCCGAGTGCCGCCGCAACGACCTCGGACCAGCCTGCCGTAGCGCACCGGGCGCTCCGGAGCTTCGCCGAGCCTGCCGCCCAATGAATTCCGTGGCAGCCACCCTGGAGCTTTGAGAAAATGGCCGAAGGAATTGCTGAGAGGGAATTGACCGACAGGAATTGGGATCAAGAAGATGAGGCCCTGCTGGGTCCTGGGTCCGAGTGAAGCTGCGCGCCCCTGCGTCCGGGCGAGGCCAAGTGCCCCTGGATCCGGGTGAGGCCGCACGCCCCTGGGTCTGGGTGAGGCTGGGTCCCAGGCCTGGGTGAGGCCACGCGCCCCTGGTCCGGATGAGGCCACGCGCCCCTGAGTCCAGGTGAAACCGTGCCCCTGGGTCTGGGCGGGACCAGACCAGAGGGAGTCGGACCAATATTGCCACCATTTGTCCACCACCCAGAGCTGAAAAGTCAGTGCCGACGTGTACACATGAGGAATTGGTGGACATTGAAATTGGGTCTCGAAAGAACTGTTGGTCCAGAAGGAGGCTTACTGCAGACTGATTCACTTGCCTGTCAGCGTGACTGTTGTTGCTCATCTCACATTCGGTTCTTATGAGTATATTTCTAGTAACACATGATCTCGCTCATCTGGGGAAATGATGAACAGCATGGACTGATGGACAGGAGCAGACCCAGAGGCAGGGAGGCATCGATCGGACTGTCGGGCCTCAGAGGGAGGGTGGGGGAGGGTGGGGGTAGGGGGGAGAGATCAACCGAAGGACTTGTGTGCATGCATACGAGCCTGGCCAATGGTTGAGGACAACAGGGGGTGGGGGCATCCGTGGGGAGAGGTTTGGGATGGGAATGAAGGGATGAGGACAAATATCTGACACCTTAATCAATAAAGAAATTAAATAAATAAATAAATAAAAAATAAAAATATCTAATTATTTGTCCTAAGAGGAGCAGGTAAAATTCATTATAAATACTCCTCTATCCTTTTAGTTATAGGAAGTTTTGGTATTATGATGAGATTATGTTATCTGGCAAAAAATGAAATTATTACATTTTAGTAGTGAAATGGTACTTTTATCATTTTTTTAATTTTTTTAAATAATTTTTCTGTCCCTTTGCTCTTTTGGGAACTTCAAATACATAAATAATGGATTGCATGAAGTTATTCCACAGTTCACAGATGCCCATTTTTAAAAAAATTGATTTCTATCATGATATTTAATTTTAGAAGTATTTCCAAGTTTACTAACTTACTTTTTTTCTGTGCTATCTCATCAGCCTTCAATTCATTCCATTTTATTTTTCATCTCAGATTTTATTGTTTTCTAATCCATAGGTTCATTTAGTTCTTTTATGTATCCTTCTTTGAAAACATGGAACATGGTTGGAATAGATGTTTTAATGTCTTCATCTGCTACATCCAACATTTATAGAAGTTATGTGATGGTTTTTATATGTTAATGTTTTTCCTCATTATGCACCACACATTCCTGCTTCTTTTGCATGCTCAGAGATATTTGATGGGATGCCAGACATTGTGAACTTTAATGTTTTAGATGTATATACTTTTGTTTTTCTATAAATATTCTTAAGAATTGTTCTATAATACAATAGGTTAAATGGAATCCATTTGATCTTTTTGAGTCTTGAAATTTGTTAGGTGTGACAGAGAAGCATTTGTTCTAGCAATAAATATTCTCTATTATCGAGGTAATACCTTACTGAGTATCTTATTTAAATATATTTTATTGATTTTTTTACAGAGAGGAATGGAAAGAAATAGAGAGTTAGAAACATCAATGAGAGAGAAACATCGATCAGCTGCCTCCTGCATACCCCCGATTGGGGATGTGCCCACAATCAAGGTACAGCCCTTGACTGGAATCGAACCTGGGACCCTTGAGTCCACAGGCTGACACCCTATTCACTGAGCCAAACCGGTCAGGGCCTGAGTATCTTATTTAATAACCCAAGAGTTATCTGATTTTCTATTTTAGCTGGTGTAATAAGCACTATTCCTAGCCCTGTGTAGTAGCAGGTCCTGTTCCCTTTAATCATTTTGTATGTTCTTTCCTTGGCCTCAGGTAGTTTCCTTTTATGTATACATTGATCGGTTCTCTGGTGACCACTCAAGGAGACCATCAGGAGGTCTCCTGGATTCTGTCTTTGTGTAGGTCTCTCGTGTCCATTATTTTGTCCTGTGAACTCTAGCTAACTCTGTTTCACTAGTTTCAACTCTGTCTCTGCAGCTTAAGGTATGTACTAAGCTCCAACTGGATTCTCTCCTCCCTTGTGTGGCCTGAAAACCTTCTCCAAGTAATAAGATGGTGCCATTTTAGGATTCACCTCATTGGATTTTCATCTCTTGGCAATCACTACTTTTCACTTTTTTATGTGCAAAGTCTTGAAAACCGTTTCTTATTTTGTCTCGGATGTCTTAGGTAGGAGGTTAAATCCAGTCTCTGTTCTCCATCTAGGTCAGATGTGGAGGTGTACCTAGTGATTATTGATTGTGTGAAATTGTGTATAAAAACTTCCCACTTCTGGAATATATCCCAAGAAACCAGAAACAGCAATCAGAAAGGATATATGCACCACTATGTTCATAGCAGCACAATTCACCATAGCTAAGATTTGGAAACAGCCTAAGTGCCCATCAGCAGATGAGTGGATTGAAAAACAGTGGAACATCCACACAATGGAATACTATGCTACTGTGAAAAAGAAAGAACTCTTACCATTTGCAACAGCATGGATGGACCTGGAGAGCATTATGCTAAGCGAAATAAGCCAGTCAGAGAAAGATAAATGTCACATGATCTCACCCATTTGTGGAATATAATGAACAATATAAACTGATGAACAAAAATAGAACCTGAAACATAGAAGCATCGAACATACTGTCCAACATATGAGGGAAGTCAGGGGGTGAAGGGGTAAGAGATCAACCAAAGGACGCATATAAGCATAACCAATGGACACAGCAGGGGAAGGAGGGTGGGTGAGGGCATGTGCTGGGGTGTGGGGGCTGCCAGGAAGAGGTCAATGGGGGAAAAAGGAGTCTTATGTAATACTTTAAACAATAAAGAATTTAAAATTTTTAAAAAAGCAAACAAAAACATAGCAGTTTAGGATGATGACTTTAACTCTTCCTGCAGTGAGTCTATACTTTTGGAGGGAAGGTACTTAGCATCAGTACAGTTTAAGTTGATCAAATCAAGAAATGAGTAATTTCAAAGTTAGACATTTTTGGTCTACTTTTTATTAGTTCTTACTCCTGGATTATATCCTGTCATAATTCTTCTTTTTTTAAATATATTTTTATTGGTTTCAGAGAGGAAAGGAGGAGAGAGAGAGAAAAACATCAATGATGAGAGAGAATCATTGATTGGCTGCCTCCTGCACACTCCCTACTGGGGATCAAGCCCACAACCTGGGCATTGTGCCCTTGGCTGGAATCAAACACAGGACCCTTCAGACAGCAGGCTGACACTCTATCCACTGAGCCAAACCAGCCAGGGTAATTCTGTCATAATTCTTAACTAAAATTCATGGGTATTCATCAGCCCCCTCCCTTTTTTTTTCTTTTCTTTTTTTTTTCTTTTGACAGATCCACACATCGCCAATTTTTGTCTCTTCAATCCTGTGGGCATGCCCAAAGCTCAGCTTAGTTTTCACAGTGTAAAAATTGTCCAATACCTTGAAGAGAAAAGATAAGGAGAATATCAACCTCAGATGTATGCCTTTCCCTCCTCTCTATAATCTTGGCCATTCTGGTTCTTGTTGCCTTGGTTCTGTTCAATTTCTAATTTTACCTTGCTTTCATAGCTGTTCTGGGAGGGAATATTTGACTGGCATAAGCTCCACCATCATAACCAGAGGTGTAAGTCTCCTCCATAACATTGCATTTGTCTTCTAATTTTAATACTCAGTGCTATACCTTTGTCCAAACTTTTATCATCAATCATGTGGACAATTAACACACGCATCTCTTCGCCTCTAGTTTTATATTTATTCACCCTGCCTTTCAGGCTCCTCACCTTTAAATCTTTCAAACATTTTCCTTTAAATGAAATAACACTTTAAAATATATTCCATGATTGGTTCCTTGCTGTATCTCCAACTATTTGCTTGCTCCATTCAGAGAATTCTTCTGCCATATGTTCCAACAAAATTGAACAACTTTCAGTTCTAAAAAGAAGCTACAATCTTTCATATATCACTAATTTTGCTTATGTTGTTGCCACATTGGCCTAGAACTTCCTTTACTTTCCACCCTCCATTTATTTGCTTTGCTTTACCATCCTAACCTTACTCATTTTCCAATGCTCAATTTAATTTTCACCTTCTATGTTACCCCATCATTGATAAGCTTTTCATAATTTGTACCCAGTTAACAATGAATAGATTTACACTATATACTTTAAGTGCTAATTAAATTTATGTTAATATATAATTGTATTCATTTAATACTATTAATTAATATTAAGATATTTTATGTAAACTTTAATATGAAAATGTTTTATATTCTATTTAATATTATTTAATATAGTATATAACTATGTATACTAATTAAAATTTATTAATTTTATTTTTTCCCTTTCTTCTTTTTTTTAGTGCATTCTGTAAATAGAAGACAAAAATCGAGTTTTATATTTGTGTCACCTTATGACTGTGTTAAATGGAATAGAAGATGATATCTTACTTCAAGATAGCCAGCCTTCAAAACGGCTCCCAATGAACTTCCCTGCCTACTTGTTTAACCCCTTCCATTAAATTTTAGCTGGACTTAGTGGCCAGCATCTAAAGAACAGATGGAAGCAGAAGTGATAATGTGTAACTTGGAGACTAAGTCATAAAGGCAGTTTGGTGTTGTGCTCTCTCTCAGACCACTTTCTCCGGATGAGCCAACTCCATATTACAAGTAACTCTCTGGATAAACCTATGTGATGAACTGAGCCATTGAGTGAGCTCGGATGTGGGTTCTACAGCTTGGAAGCTTTCATGACAACAGCCCCAGTTAGCATCTTAACTGCAACCTCAGGAAAGACTCTCAGCTACCAAGTTAGGAGCCCCCAGGTTCCTGGCACTAAGAAAGCATGTGACATATGAATGTTTGTTTGTTTGTTTTTGTTTTTGTTTTGTTTTAAACAGCTAAGTTGTGGGATTATTTAATATATAGCAACTAGAGGCCCAGTGCATGAATTCGTGCACCAGTGGGTTCCCTCGGCCTGGCATGCGGGATCGGGCCAAAACTGGCTCTCTGACAGCCCCCAAGGGGTCCTGGATTGCAAGAGAGTGAAGGCCAGGCTGAGGGACCCCACCAGTGCACAATTGGGGCTGGGGAGTGATGCGCGATGTTGGCCAGCAAGGGAGTGACTGTTGGAAGGCTCCAGGGCATGTGGGCCCATCTTGCTCAGTTCTGATTGGCCAGACCCCAGCAGCAAGCTAACCTACTGGTAGGAGGGTCTACCCCGTGGTCATCAGTGCATATCATAGCGACTGGTCAACCGGTCGACTCTCTGCCCCCAATGGTCAGTGCACGTCATAGCGAGCGATTGAGCAGCCTTAGCATATCATTAACATATTATGCTTTGATTGGTTGAATGGACACTTAGCATATTAGGTTTTTATTATATAGGATAGATAGCAAATGCATTACTTATGTAAAACATAACACATTTCTAATATATTATTCACTACTTTTAAAAACTCTGGAAAATCATTTCTATAGTTTTGAGAAAGATTCTAAAATTTAAAGTAGAGGTTAAATGTCCATTCCAGAATGCTTTTACTTTATTAGACTTGCTTTTTCTACCAACTATTAAAAGAAGCTATTACTTTAGAAGAGTTTAAGCAATTGAATGACAGAGAAGTATACAAGCATGTCACAGAATATGAAAGCTACCACCCTTTTATGGTACTAAATTGCAAACATTTTAGAAAGCAATGAATTGATTATTTATTATACAAAATCCTAGAAGCTGCTTTTAAAATTCCAGAGTAATATATAGAAACATAATTTTATTGAAAATGTGTATTAAAAATTAGATTGCAGCAGAACAATTTGATTTATTATAAATTAAAGGTATATATAATGAGTCATATTTGCATACAAAATATACCTTAAGTATATGAAAATAAGAAATCACATTTATCAACCTCTTTAAATTTTAAGAATTTTAAACATTTATGTAAATATGATCTAGCTCACATCAAACAATTTTTTTCAGATGGCCATCCACTCATAAATTAAAAGACTGTATTGTAAATATATACCAAAGAGTTATAAATCAGAGTGAAGCAGGACATGTATGAATATGCAAATTGCATAGAAACTTGAAACTTATAGAATACTACTAATCCAATTACCAGGAAGCTGATTGCCAATCTGATTCAAGCATGTAAGAATGGTTGCTTGATTAAAGCTAATGGCTCCCTCTGGCTAAAAATGAGTTGGGTTACCAATTGTTAAATTGGTAGTCCAATAAAAAATGTGCTGGCAGCCATCTAAACATAACAACTGCTAGAACTCCAAGTATGAAGAATTTCTTTTCTTTAACTTAGATTCTGAGTTAAATTAAGTGAGAAAGGAAAGAACATAAGACTCTCCTTGTAGGACAGTACATAGAATAATTTTTTATTGGAAAAATAAGATAATGTCATTTCATCATATTATATAAAACTGAGTAAAGAAGAATGGAATGAGAGAGCACAGATACTTTTCTCTACTTTTTAGCAGTTAACCTCCGATTTTCATGTTTCTGTAGTGATAAGTTGAATATAAAAATATAATAAAAGAATAATTACATATCAAACAAAATCTGGCTTTTTACAAACTCCCTGATTATTATTTTAAAATTCCTAAAGCATCCATTTAAACAAAATGTGCATGTTTTATGAAGTGTCACTTGATAAAGTAATCATGCTTATAGAAAGATTCCTGAGTTTGGTGAATTAATAAAGTCTGTGCCCATGGAACTTATTTCAGAAACGTATTCGTTTAACCTAGAGTTCTTTCCCTTAGTTAACAGTGTCCTATGAGGTATAGGAACCGAGTTATTACTAATGTGATGGTAATTGAATGTTTAAAAAACCTCGGATAAAAATTGCTTCTTTCCAATCCCAGGCATCACTTTAGCATTTCCATTTGGGTGCATAAAAATAGCAGAGAAACACATAACCTTCCAGGACATCTGCTCAGAGCTTTGTGTCTCTCCCGGGAGATGCAAACAGGTACCTGAAGCAGCCCAGGGATGTTTCTTTCCTGTACCTGCTTAGAGTGTTAGCTTCAAACACTGTGCAAGAATGAAGATGGCAGAGAATAGGAGTCAGTTTCAACCGTGTGGAATGTGATGTATTTGCTTGCAAGAGTTATTTATTTATTACTTTTTTAAATTAGCATTTGTTGACTTGAACAATCAAAATGAAGAAAATAATAATTTTATGCTCTAGCGAGCAAAGCATTTGGAGAATGCGCTCGTTTCAGTGACGGGAAAATTGTTATGCCACTGACAAACATATTACTAGAAAAAGAGTTAAACTACATTTTACATCAAAGCTCAAGTCAACAAACAAGCTTTCATGTTAGGCTTTGATTGAGGGATGAAACCATGAAAAATCAATAACCTGTTTGAAAAAGTGAAAGACATGATATTAAAGCGATGTTTGGTACAGAAATGAATCCTGAGAACTTCATGTATCTGAAAGAAAAAGTCGGTCTATGATTTTTTTCACAGATCTGCTTCTCAAAATTGTATGTAATCTTGAAAAACAGTGTATCTCTGAACAAGAATGAGGTTTGAAGTTTTGTAATTTGAATGAATTCCTTTGAATTTTATGGTAAGTAGAATTTTTTGCAGGACTTTGCATACCTACCCATCTTCCTATTTTCTAAAGTAGGAATACAGAATTATTTACATCTTTTAGACTGCAATACAATCCTGATAAATAATGTTGTATTTCTTCTATTTTCCCTTCAGTGGAAAGGGGCAAAATAAAAAATATAATTACTTTGTCGCAAAGACTATAATAGGAATAACCTAAACGATAAAAAAAATTCCCTCTTAACGTAAACAAATGTGGCATAGAACATTTCAGTTCATTTCTGTTCTGGCCAGGTGAAGATTGGCTTTCAATTACTTGTTTAAAATGAAAGCTGGTGACCCGGCACCTGTGCCAGATTGGTGTTTGAGATCACTAATTTGCTCTGCTTGGTATCCCTTGGAACAGATGCAGGGGGACAGAAGGGACTAAAAGTATTCTGTTCTGATGGCTGATCAGACATCTATGGAGCCAAGAAACAGAGGAACAGAGGCTTAGCTGAGAATTACTCACAGCATCAACAGTCCATCATTGAACCATCTCAGCAAATACATACATTAAGATTTGATTAGTACTTGAGAGCACTAAATGTCTGTGTTATAACTATACAAGCCACCTCTTCATGTGTTATTGAGTAGTTATCCTCAGACAGTTAAACCTACCAAATAATATATACAGGCATTGAGACACCATTTGCTGTCAATTTAAGTCTATACAATATCAGTGTTAATAACTGGTTTTAATTACCTTTAATTATGACAGCTACATTTTGATTTGATATTCCCCAATAAAGGTAAAAGCTGAGTTAAGATAACTTAAAGAGTTAGAGCTAGAATACACATTTTAAAAGTCAGATATTTGGTGTAACTTTTGTATCTTATATTGAGACTAGAAGCCCGGATCGGGCCTAAACGGGCAGTTGGACATCCCTCTCACAATCCAGGACTGCTGGCTTCCAACTGCTCACCTGCCTGCCTTCCTGATTGCCCCTAACCGCTTCTGCCTGCCAGCCTGATCACCCCCTAACCACTCCCCTGCCAGCCTGTTTGCCCCTAACTGACCTTCCATGCAGGCCTGGTCACCCCTAACTGCCCTCCCCTGCAGGACTGGTCACCCCTAACTGCCCTCTCCTACAGGGTTGATCACCTCCAACTGCCCTCCCTTGCAAGCCTGGTCCCTCTCAACTGCCCTCCCTTGCAGGCCTGGTCCCTCACAACTGCCCTCCCTTGCAGGCCGGGTGCCTCCCAACTGCCCTCTCCTGTTGGCCATCTTGTAGTGGCCATCTTGTGTCCACATGGGGCAGGATCTTTGACCACATGGGGGCAGACATATTGTGTGTTGGAGTGATGGTCAATCTGCATATTACTCTTTTATTAGATACGATAGAGGCCTGGTGCAGGAGTAGGGGCCAGCTGGTTTGCCCTGAAGGGTGTCCCTGATCAGGGTGAGGTTCCCTTGGGGCGTGGGGCAGCCTGAGCGAGGGGCCTGTGGTGGTTTGCAGGCCAGCCACGCCCCCTGGCAACCCAAGCAGAGGCCCTAGTAATTGGAATTTATTTTCCTTCTACAATTGAAACTTTGTAGCCTTAAGCAGAGGCCTGGCCGGCCAGGGTGTGCGGAAAGCTTTGCTTCCCCTATTGCCACCAGCAACCCTGGCTTGCTCTCTCAAGCTCCATTCTGCCCCCATTTCTGTTTGAATTTGTTTACCTTCTATAATTGAAACTTTGTAGCTTGAGTGGAGGCTTAGGCCTGCAACGGCTATGGAAAGCTTGGCTTGCTCTGTTACCTGGGAAACCTTGCTCTCTGTGGCTGTAGCCATCTTGGCTGGGGTTAATTTGCATACTCGCCCTGATTGGCTGGTGGGCATGGCTTGGCTGGTGGGCATGGCTTATGTAGCGGAGTGATGGTTAATTTGCATATTACCATTTTATTAGAGAGGATTCTTAATACCTAGAATATTCAATCAGACAGGATCTCATGCAAACCTAAATGATTAACAGGCAGCAAATTTGCTTAGAGCAGAAGTTTCCAAAGAGGTCTTCATGTAACCCATGGAAAGATGAGCAAAAATGTTAGCACTTTGATACATATTAATTTTTGTATCTAAAGGCAGTAAGAAAAATATTAGGGTGTAATAATATTTATTGCAAAGATTACAAAGTTCCTTTACTTACTGACCACATCCTGTATTTAGGCAATTGATTTATTCTATGAGAAAGGTAGGAATTTCATAATGGACAAGATTGACAGTGTTGCCCTCGAGGATTATTCATGTCTGCTTAAATCCATTTAATTTTCATTGTAAACTATAGGAACATCCATGATTGACAGATAGAAATAACACAGTAATGCAGCACATGCAAACAGAGGACGTGGCTGCGTAATTTAAATGTGTTAACTACTTCTCTTATTTCTGACATGAGCTAATTTCCAATCATTGCACATAGCAAAAATATATTATCAAAGCTTACTAATAACTCCAAACGCTTTTGACATTTTCTATGAATGGTGATCATTATTTAAATATTGAAAATAAAGATACAGATTGAAAATCTTCCCCAGCAAGAGAGAATTGTATTGGGACATACAACTATCAAGGCAAACCTTTGGCCATGGTTGCTAAGAGTCCTGAAATGTGTTGAAGGTTTATGGGACAGGGTGAGAAAAAGCAGGGCTTCTTCAGGATTGCTTACATTAAGGCGATAGGTCCTGGTGAGTAGGAAGGTGAGGAATAACTGCCCATAGTTGTGGATTTTTCTGCCAAAACCAGTTTGCTCAGTGGATAGAGCGTCGGTCTGCGGATGGAACATTGGTTGTGGGCACGTCCCCAGTGGGGGATGTGCAGGAGGCAGCTGGTCGATGTTTTTCTCTCTCATCGATGAGCTTTCTAAACTCCAAAAAATCAATAAAATCAATAAAATATATTAAAAAAAAAAAAAAAACACAAAGGACTGTCAGTAGAGAACTCTGGTTTATATACCCCCTTACTGGGGAGGAATTCTTTATTTTCACCATTAACAAGAAACAGAGATTTCTGTCCACTAATGTGAAAACAGATTTCTGTCCACTAATGTGAATACCGAACTTCACTCTAAATATAATTGTGGACTAAAATAAAGCTTCTTCTTTTATGACTTTCATATCACTAATACTTTTAAAAACTAAATATCCAGAATATAAAATAAGCTTTATAATTGGAGAAAAAAACTCTTTTTAACAGTCATGTAAACTAAATATTTAAAATATTTATTTCTTTTCTTATATTTTTATGCTCTAACATAGCATATGCTTTATAATGCACACAATACAGCAGAACAGTAAAGGTGTATATAGCATACACTAAATACATACTAGCATATTTGCATTATATGCTCAATAGTATTTATTGACAGGTATATGTAACAAAATATTTTGGAGATTTCTCATCTCCCAACTACGTAATGGCAGTGTGAAGGTACATGATGGTGTTTAGAGATTTTAACCATTTTGTTTACCCACATTTTCATCCTCATCTTTTTCCCCTTATGCTTGCCTTAGGCTTACAACCATGGGAAGACCGTCAGCGGACCAGTTTGCTTCTACACTGTTTGCCTTTGTGCTGAGGGATAACAATAGGATGCATCAAAATGTAGTTCACTATTTTTTACTGAAACTGGTCTATGGTCTTAAAGTCAGTTGCATAATGATTGAACATTTGTGAGAAAGATTAGCATATTTGAAAGAATGGTTTCTTACCCTGTTATCAAATCCTGTAAACAAATATAAAATTCCCTAGGAAATAAAAGTCTAGAAAGTTCAAAGAAAAAGAATTTTAAAGTAATACGCAATGAAAAGTAATGAACATGTGTACCTTCTGCATCAAATGCCCTTATGTACCTTCTGCATCAAAAACAACAAAAATTTTAAAAGTCAGTTTATGTTAACATGTTTGTATGTGACATGGATTGTTAATTGTCTGCACATTTTATTTCCATGATTTTAGTAATAGAATCCCTCTTGTACGTAGTGGAGCTAGAGACCATATGTCCCAAGCTGTTTGCAACTAATTATGACCAGGTGACTGAGTTTTACCTTATGAGAAAGTAATGTAACCAATATCTGGGTAACATCCTTAAAAGGAACCTGATTGTCCTTACTAAATGCTGCTTCGATTTCACATTTATAGTAGTTTACTATATACCAGTAAATTCAGTTTTATAGTAAAGGCATTTTTAGAAAGCAGTAGAGTATAATTATCTTTGTTTAACTTTATTTTTATTATAGACACTATTACATATGCCTCGATCTTCCCCTCCTTTGCCCACCTCCACCCTGCCCCCCCTTCCCTGTGGCCATCAACCCATTGTTGTCTGTGTGTATGAATTATTGCATATGTTTTCTTTGGCTAATCTCTTCACCCTCTTTCATCCAGTCCACATTCCCCCAACCCCTCTAGCAGTCTGTTTCATGTATCCACGCCTCTGTTTCCCTTTTGATTTTTTAAAAATATTTATTCTATTCCTGCAGAAATTTTAGCTACTATAAGTACTAAAACAGAAGTTATCGGCATTCTACTAATTTGTCAATAGGAAGGAACACTTTTTTCTTTTAACACACAGGATGTCTTTCCCTTCTCCAAATTCTTAGTTTCATGCATTAATTCAAAGGAAAAGACTCCTTCTGTCCTATTTTTTTGCATTCTGGGAGGAACTTCACTATTTACCATGGTGACTGCACCAATTTACATCCCCACCAACAGTGCAGAAGTGTTACCTTTTCTCTATATCCTTTCTTGACTTTTTTAGGATAGCCATTCTAACACATGAGGTGATATTGTGATTTTCATTTGCATTTCCCTGCAATTAGTGATGGCAAGTACCTCTTCATGTACCTATAAGCCATTCATATACCTTTTATGGACAAATGTCTATTCAGGTTCTCTATATTTTAAATCAGATTTTTTTATTTGAGTTGTAAGTGCTCCCTATATATTTTATATATGAACCTATTGTCAGATATATGATTTACAAATATTTTTGTCCATTTCATAGACTACCTTTTCATTTTGAAGATGGTTCCCTTTTCTGTGCAAAAGCTTTTTAGTGTGATGTCACCAGATATGTTTATTTTTTGCTTTTGTTACCTTTACTGTGGTGTAAAACTAAAAAATCATTTGTAGGACCAATGTCCAAAAATTTACCCCCCATGTTTTCTGTTAGGAGTTTTGTAATTTCAGGAATTGCATTCAAGTCTTTAATTAATTTTGAGTTGATTTTTGTGTGTAGGGTAAGGTAGGGGTTCAGTTTCTTTTGCCTTTTGTTCTACTTTCCCTAACACCATTTATTGAAGATACTATTCTTTCTTCATTGTATGTTTTATCTCTTTTTCCATAAATTTATAAATCGTACTATATGCATGAGTATATTTTTGGACTCTCTATTCTGTTTCATTAAACTATGTATCTCCTTTTATGGCAACATCACAATGTTTTGGTTACTATAGTTTTGCAATATAGATTGAAATCAGGAAATGTTATGCCTTCAACTTTGTTCTTCTCAAGATTGCTTTGGTTATTCAGGGTCTTTTTTGGTCTTGTAAAACTATTATTGGGAAACTATCAAAACAAACTAACATATTCAAAACTTAGGTCATTGTGAATTGATTTACTGTAAATTAAAGTTGATTATTTCTGAAAAAAATTATATCACATTCTTTGATAGGGATATTTAAGTTCACATATTTTCATGTTTTAAATGTTATTTACTAATCTGTGAAGATATAATATTATTCTATTTTTTTAGTATAAAAGCTATATTTTTTCCCATGGAATGTAATGGTGGCAGTGAGAAATTTTAGTGTATTTGTGTATGTGAGTTTAATTATCTTTTTGTGGCTATCCATATGTTTTTATTATATTTATTATTTTAAAATACTAGAGGCCTGGTGCACAAAATTCGTGCACAGAGGTGTGTCTCCCTCAGCCCAGCCTGCACCCTCTCCAATCCCAGTAGAATCGGGCCTAAACGGACAGTCAGACATTCCTTTCACAATCCAGGACTGCTGGCTCCCAACCAATCGCCTGCCTGCCTTCCTGATTGTCCCTAACCGGTTCTGTCTGCCAGCCTGATCACCCCCTAACCACTCCCCTGCCAGCCTGATTGATGCCTAACTGCTCCCCTGCCAGCTTGTTTGCCCCTAACTGCCCTCTCCTGCATGCCTGGTCACTCTTAACTGCCCTCCCCTGCAGGCCTTGTCCCCCCTAACTGCCCTCCCCTGCAGGCCTGGTCCCCCACAACTGCTCTCCCCTGCAGGCCTGGGGCCCCCCCAACTGCCCTTCCCTGGAGGCCCAGTCGCCCTCAGCTTCCCTCCTCTGCCAGCCTGGTCACCCTAACTGCCCTCCCCTGCAGGCTTGATTGTCCCCAATTGCCCTCCCTTGCAGGCCTGATCCCTCTCAACTGCCCACCCCTGCTGGCCTGATCACCCACAACTGCCCTCCCTTGCAGACCTGGTTCCTCCCAACTGCTCTCCCCTGCTGGCCATCTTTGACCACATGGGGGTAGCCATCCTGTGTGTTGGAGTGATGGTCAATTTACATATTAATCTTTTATTAGATAGGATGTCAAACATAGAAATGAGCATATGTGATAATATGGCCAGTATCACTTTGCTTGCCAGTCATTTCTTTCAAATTCTATTATTCTGCCATTCATGTTGAACTTTTAAAACATGGATATACAGGCCTGGCCAGTGTGACTCAGTGGTTGAGCATTGACCTATGAATCAGGAAGTCACCGTTCAGTTCCTGGTCAGGACACATGCCTGAGTTACAGTGTGGGGCGTGCAGGAGGCAGCTGATAAATTATTCTCTCTCATCATTGAGGTTTCTATCTCTCTCTCCCTTTCCCTTCCTCTCTGAAATCAATAAAATATATAAAAAATAAAAACATGGATATATATACATAAATCATTATAGATATTAATATAATTGAATCTTTCATATTTTCATTCTTCTCCCTCTACAAAGCTACATCCACATTTCTAATCACTGTTGTTATAATACTTTTGCATTTGTTTTATTTCTACATATTTATATATAAATAAAATAAATATGATATCATTGTACAATTTTAATAATACAGCATATAAATGGCACCATTCATATACTTTAGCCACTTGAATTTTTTTCAGTCAGCATTATCATGTCAGGTCTGCTAGAGATGAATTCCTCCAAGTGTTTCTTTGTTAATAAAGTTTACTTTTTCATTAACTTTAAAAGGGTTATTTCTATGGTTTAGAATTCTCGGTTGCTGATTTCTTTATTGCCAATACTTTTTAAAAAGATCAGTTCATTTTTGTCTTGCTGGTATGGTTACTGATGAGAAGTACACTGTAGTATATCTTATTCTGATTTTTCCTTAAATAATTTACCCCCACCCCCATTCTTCAACATCTTCTCTTTGACTTTGGATTTCTGATGTTTAAATATGCCTATTTTCTTGTGTCTGTTTGCTTTGGTATTTATTCTGCTTGGTGTTTAATGAACTTCCTGAAATTGAGTTACGCTCACTCATTTTGGAATCTTCTTGACCACTTTTATTTCAAAATCTCTTCTTTAGAAATATAGTATAATGTATATAGAAACTGAATTAAATAAACCTTGAATGTGAGGATTTGTGTTAATCTGGCTAATAGTTGAGTTGTGTAAAATGTTCTTCCTACCACAAGTGCCAAGACTTCAAATTATTCCATTATTCTGTTTCATCTTTACTCTTTACTATTTTAAGAAAGAGACTCTGAGCCCTGGCTGGTGTGGTTGAGTGAGCTGAGCATCATCTTATGCACCAGAAGGTTGCTGATTCCATTCACAGTCAGGGCACATGCCTGAGTTGCGGACTCAATACCCGGTGAGGGGGCTTACAGAGGCAGCTGATTAATGTTTCTCTTTTACATTATGATTCTCTCTCTCTCCCCCTTCCTGTCTCTCTAAAAATCAATAAAAAACATATTTTTAGCCTGACCAGGTGTGGCTCAACTGTTGAGCATCGACCCAGGAACCAAGAGATCACTGGTTCAATTCCTGGTGAGGGCATATGCCTGGGTTGCGGGCTCCATTTCCAGTGTGGGGTGTGCAGGAGGCAGCTGATCAATGATTCTCATCATTGATGTTTCTATCTCTCTCTCCCTCTCCCTTCTTCTCTAAAATAAATAAAAATATATTTAAAGAAAACAAACAAAGAAAAAACACATACGTTTAAAAAAAGAAAGAAAGAGACTGTGATTTACAGCTCTTTTAACTCTAACCCACTTTTTATTCTGGAGTCATGTAGTGTGGAGATAGGTATAGAGAGGGGAAGCATTCTATAATCTAATGATTAAACCTCATGCTCAACCCATCCATGTCTCTGATTGCGATGTTCAGAAATTGATTGCCAATGATATAGCATTTATTGCTATCTTTAGATGAAATCAAATGGTTAGAGGTTACTGGAGTAAAAGAATTATTCCAAGGCCTGGATAACTCTCTAAAAAAGTCATTTTCCTTGAGATTGGACATTTGTTATGGAGAAGACTTTGGGAACATTTTGCAGTGAATCCTGTCCCTATCCCATGCCATAACTACAAAGGGATCTTACTTGTTTCTTTGCTTTGAGAACCGGAAAGTGATTCTCTGAGGTAAAGCCCAGGAAAGTGTAGAGGTTGCCATATGACTGTGGTCTCTGTGAGATTCTCACTCTCATGCTAGTCTACACTCACCCTCCACCATGTCATCAGCTTTACCTTTTAAATGTTTCTACCAGTTTATGACTCCAGTGGCATCTGCTCCAGGCTAGTAGATCTCACTTGCAACTCTCTCAATACCCTTTGTTTCTAAATTTCAGAATTTTGGTTTTGCCTTGTAACCTCAGTTTTCTGAATTAATTTCCAATTTTTTTTCATTAATTTACGATTTGTTCAGTTTTTCTTATTGAAAAAAAATTAGAATCGTGACTTCTAATCTCTCTAGATATTAGAGCTGAAACCAAAAGTCTATATTTCTTTTTAAAAAATGTGGTGTCCTAGTTGGTTTGGCTCAGTGCATAGAACGTTGGCCTTCGGACCAAAGGGTCCAGGGTTCGATTCCGGTCAAGGGCATGAGCAGGAGGCAACCAGTTGGTGTGTTTCTCTTGCATCAATATGATATTTCTCTCTGTTTTTCCCTCTCTCTAAAAGATCAATGGAAAAATATCCTCAGGTGAGGATTAACAACAACAAAAAAATGTTGTGGCTACTACACTAATATTTATTAGATACATTTTACTAATTTAAATCCAGCTTCCAATTGCCCTATACTAGTATTGCTTCCTATGTATGGCAAGCATGTTATTACAGAACTAGAGGCCCGGTGCACGAAATTCGTGCATGGAGGGGGGGTGTCCCTCAGCCAGCCTGTACCCTCTCCAATCTGAGACCCCTCAAGGGATGTCCGACTGCCCTTTTAGGCCCGAAACGGGCAGTCGGACATACCTCTCACAATCCAGGACTGCTGGCTCCCAACTGCTCACCTGCCTGCCTTCCTGATTGCCCCTAACCGCTTCTGCCTGCCAGCCTGATCACCCCCTAACTGCTCCCCTGCCAGCCTGTTTGCCCCCAACTTCCCTCCTCTGCCAGCCCGGTCACCCCTAACTGCCCTCCCCTGCAGGGTTGATCGCCTCCAACTGCCCTCCCTTGCAGGCCAGGTGCCTCCCAACTGCCCTCCCCTGCTGGCCATCTTGTGGTGGCCATCTTGTGTCCACATGGGGGCAGGATCTTTGACCACATGGGGGAAGCCATATTGTGTGTTGGAGTGATGGTCAATCTACATATTACTCTTTTATTAGATAGGATAGAGGACTGGTGCACGGGTGGGGGCCAGCTGGTTTGCCCTGAAGGGTGTCCTGGATCAGGGTGGGGTTCCCTTTGGGTGTGGGACAGCCTGAGCAAGGGGCCTGTGGTGGTTTTCAGGCCGGCCACGCCCCCTGACTACCCAAGCGGGGCCCTGGTATCTGGAATTTTTTTACCTTCTACAACTGAAACTTTATAGCCTGGAGCGGAGCCAAGCCTCCTGCATGCTCCACGGCTGGCAGCCATTTCAGTTTGGGTTAATTCACCTTCTAAAATTGAAACTTTGTAGCCTTAAGAGGAGGCCTGGGCCCAGCCAGGGTGTGCGGAAAGCTTTGCTTTCTCCATTGCCACAGGCAACCCTGGCCTGCTCTCTCTAGCTCCGTGGCTGCCGCCATTCTGTTTGAATTTGTTTACCTTCTATAATTGAAACTTTGTAGCTTGAGTGGAGGCTTAGGCCTGGCAAGGGCATGCGGAAAGCTTGGCTTCCTCTGTTGCCTGGGAAAACTTGCTCTCTGTGGCTGTAGCCATCTTGGTTGGGTTTATTTGCATCCTCGCTCTGATTGGCTGGTGGGCGTAGCTTGGGCTTGTGGGTGTGGCTTGGGTGTAGCAAAGGTGTGGTCAATTTGCATATTACTGTTTTATTAGGTAGGATGTTTCCAATTCTTCCTTATATCTCTATTGCTGTCATTCATTTTATTTATATGTATATTATAATTATGCTACTCATTGCTTTAAACAAGATCACTTAAGAATAAAATATATGAAAGGTTTTTTTAAAACTTCATTTCTTCCCTAATATCTTTACTTTCTTTAGAGCCAAGGCTCAGCCCTATATGAACTTACTTCCTCTAAATAGCTTATTTTATCCTTTATTTTTTCCGTTAGCAGGGAGGAAGGTTTGGTGGCAACAAATCCCTTTAGGTTTTGTTTGAGAAAATATTTCTTCTTTTACTTGTAAAGAAAAATTTTGCTGGATATATAATTCTAGGTTGGTGGATTATTTTATTCTTTCAACACTTTAAATAGCATTCTATTCTTGATACATGTTTCTGAATAGAGGTCCATCGTACTTCTTATCCATTCTCTTGTGTAGGTGCATTATTTTTGTCTAGCTTCTTTCCAGAATTTCCTTTTTTCTTTGTTTTTTCTATATAACACTTTTCCCTTTTATATTTATATGTGTTCTTTTGTTGTGTTTTTATTTTGTTTATTTGTTTTTGTTTGATATTGGAAATTATTGCATAGTTCTTGTATAGTTGCTGTTGTTATTCATTCTCTTTTCCTTTTTCATTTAATAACTGAAGTTTCTTTTGACCTATCAATCCACATAACTGATTCTTTCTCTGCCATTTCAAGTCTGTTAATAGGTTCAGTGAAGATATTCTTTACTTCTGTTACACTGTGTATGTGTTTTACAACATTCTTTTATTTCTCTCTTAGAGTTTTCATCTCTCTGCTTACATTCCCCATATGTTCTTACATGTTATCTACTTTCATCTTTAGAGCCTTTAACAAATTAAACATAGTATTTTTAAATGACATCTGATAATTTCAACATCTGTGTCCCATCTTTGTCTGGCTTTCATGATTGTTTTACCACTTGAGAATATGTTTTCTTGCCATTAGGCAAGCTTTGTATTTGTGTGTGTGTGTGTGTGTGTGTGTGTGTGTGTTTATTCTTGTTCTTAAAAGCCAATAATGCTGGTTAATAGAAACCTACAAAATAAGTCCTTACTGTAATCCTATCTAATAAAAGAGTAATATGTAAATTGACTGTCACTCCAAGACCCAAGATGGCTGCACCCATGTGGTCAAAGATGGCTGCCCCCATGTGGACACAAGAATGCTGCCACAAGATGGCCTGCAGGGGTAGGCAGTTGTGGGCAGTTAGGGGTGACCAGGCCAGCAGAGGAGGGCAGTTGGGGGAGACCCAGGCCTGCAGGGGAGGGCAGCTGGGGGGAACCAGGACTGCAGGGGAGGGCAGTTGGGGGGGACCAGGCCAGCAGTGGAGGGCAGTTGAGTGGGACAGGACCTGAAGTGGAGGACAGTTGGGTGGGACCCAGGCATAAAGGGGAGGGCAGTTGGGGGGACCAGGCATGCAGGGGAGGGCAGTTGGGCGGGAACAGGCCTGCAGAGGAGTGCAGTTGTGAGTGATCAGGCCAGCAGGGAGGGCAGTTAGGGGTGACTGGGCAATCAGGGGAGGGCAGTTTGGGGCAACCAGGCCTGCAGGGGAGGGCAGTTAGGGGCAACCAGACTGGCAGGGGATGGCAGTAAGGGATGACCAGGCTGGCAGGGGAGGGCAGTTGGGGGCAATCGGGCCAGCCTGGGAGCAGTTAGGCGTTGATCAGGCTGGCAGGGGAGTGGTTAAGGGGTGATCAGGCTGGCAGGCAGAAGCAGTTAGGGGCAATCAGGCAGAGGCAGGCAAGCAGTTGGGAGCCAGCAGTCCTGAATGGTGAGAGGGATGTCCCTCAAGGGGTCCCAGATTGGAGAGGATGTAGGCTGGGCTGAGGGACACCCCTCCCCCCGCATGAATTTCATGCACCGGACCTCTAGTATTCTATGTTAATTTAGCTAGAAATCAGGCTTTACCTAAATTTTGGGTGGCTACAGGTGCCAGAGCCTTCAAATTCTTCTGGTATCTTTGCTTTTTTGTCTCACCTGGACTTTAGTCTTCACTAAGCATTCTTCCTCAGATATGTTATGTCTTGTAGCTTCTTTAGCTATAATTCTTGAAATTATACTAAAGCCATATTGATCATTGAAAAGTGTGGAAGAACAGAATCTCTCTAACATCTAATTTAATCTCATTGTTTTAGGAGCTTATGTATAGGAGTATGATTTTCACAAGTTTTTCCCCAATGTTATTGCTTTCTTTTTCTCTTGTCCCCTTGCTTCTTTCTTTGACATCATTATTCTCAATCTATTTATTTGATGTCCTGACCCCTATTTACTCTCCCTGTTCCCCTTAGGTGACACAGAAAAACTAGAGAAGGCTGAAGTGGGAGTGATAACTCTCCTCCAGCAAGAATAATGCTCTGCCAACCTTTCCCCTTGAAGAGTAAGGCTTTACTACAAAACAAGTTCTGAGCATTGCTTTCATTGGTTATGCTTCCCTGCCCCTGACACATTTAGAGAGTGTCTTTCTCATATCTTCATTATGAGAACCTCGTGGATTAAACCCACAAATGATTAACCTTGACATTGTCCCCACGATTTTCTCACTATCAAGCTGAAATCTATACCCAGTCGAGGAATTTGTCAAATTTCTGTTTAAGCGTTTCCACTAGTTCATTGCTCCAACAGCTTCTGCTCCAGTAAGCAAATCTGTTTCTCTGGATGAGTAAGAGTCACTGATTTTTAAGTTTCTTTATTTTTGTTGTTGTTGTTGTAAAGACAGGAGTGATGACTTCCAAGTTCATTGTATGTGAGCTCTGATACTAGATGTCCCCTTTAGAAAGTTTTTAATTTTTTCATTTATAGGATCAGAATCTTGTTGTAGATCATAATAATAATAAAAACTCATTTAGTGGTTACCAAATACTAACCTTTAAAAATATTTTTATATAAAAGGTTTAAAATATATTTTGTAAAATTAATTTTCCTAATCTAACAGTTGTCAATTGATCAGTGAATCATGATTTTCTAATGGTTGCTATAAGTGAAATGGCCATATATTAAATATATTTAAGTGAATATTTCTTTTTGTTGAAAAACATATAGACACCTGTAGTTAATTTTTTTCCAGATTCACAGCCCTATCCCTGGCCACAGATAATTGACACAATATTTTATGACTTTACCCAGATACATAAAGGTACTACAGACTCAGTATTCAGGAATGCCCATCTCTACTGCAGAAAAAAATATTATAAAATCATGGATTAATATAACTACTTAGATACTAGTGCAAGAAAGGCAGATTCTTTAGTTACAAAAACACTGTATGTGCTAATGATGGCATTTGCTTCTCTCCTACAGACATACTTAGTAATAAATATTAATAATTTTATAAATTTCTTTGAGTTCCTTGGAGGAGAATAATCCATAATGTTTTCCATTTATTTTGTTTGGTCATAAAGCAGGATTCAATCTAGCTTAGTATACAGATTTTCCTGTATACAAATTTCCTTAGTATACAAATTTTCCTGTGATGAATAGCTGAGCAAAGAAACTAAGCTAACTAAGAAAGAATAACAACTTTCTATGTGGAAAAGTTTGTTTAACACCAAGGGTGGGGGTAAAATAAATACATTAAGGAACTAAGAAATAGCATGAAGTTTTCTAAAAACAACTAGAGATCTACTTCCTGTAGCATAAAAGGGATAGGCAAGAAAGGAGTGTAGTCATGGATCTATCATGAAAGCTTTAGTGACAATGTTATGTAATTTGTATTCTTTTTTTAGCCAAAGAGGAGCTTGTACCAAGATGGTGTAATAGATAATAAAGTTTTAAGGGGCCAGAATAAAACAGGAAAAGAGAGAGCATGATTTTATTTTTAGGTATAGAAGTTGAGGAAAATGTAGAAATCAAGATTTTTGTTTAGATATCTAGGTTTGGTGACTGAATGCATGCTGCTGGTAATTCTTGAGAGATAAAAAGATAATGAAGAGGGGGACATATTTAAGATGGGGTGAAAGTGAGACATAAGAAATAGGCCCAGTTTGGTATTTTGTGAATGAGGAATTGGTTACCTATACTATATTTATAATCAATACCATAGTGCTTATGGTTAAAAAAGAAACACACACACACACACACGCAAAAAAAAAAAAAAAAAAAAAAACCCGCAAACTATGAGAGTAATTGTAGAAAGGAAAGAGCAAAGATAAGGACTCTAGGAAATATCAGAATTTAATTAATAGGAAAAGAGGAGTAAAATAAAAAGGGAAATAGTAATGCCTCAATGAAAGGAAACAAGTTGAACAGTGTCACATAATTCAGTGGGCAAATTAATTTCAAAGGAAAATTATGGTCAACAATATTGAATGCAGTGAATCAGTAACAAAGTACAAAATAACTGTTGTTCTTAGGAATATAGAATATAGCAATGAATTACTTAACCAAAATAATTTTAATAGAGTTGAGAAGAGATATATAGATGTTAATAAGTTAAGAAATGAATGGAAAGTGATGAAGATGGTATCATATCAGTAGACTCTGAAAAAAATGTAGTTGCATAATTAAAAGAGAGGCAGAGAGAGAGAGAACAACTAACTTAGAGGAAAATCGAAGTGAGTGTGTGTGTGCACATTGTCATGACAAAGACTTGAGCATATGTGAAGTCTGGGGGGAAGCACAAGTATCATGAATAAGGATGCAGATGCACAAGAGATGGCCCATCCCTGGATAGAAGAGCGGGGCTGGACGGACACCTCCTTTCCTGGGACTTCAGATAAACGGTTAGCGCCGTGTGCAGATAAGTGTGTAGATGCGGGGGGGAGGGGGTGGTTGGGAGGGCTGATAGAGAATTTAAGAAACCGTAAGTCATGATTTTATTTTTATTTTTGTCCTAATCTGAGACAATATGTCCTACTTTAGCCATTTAGCTTGTTCAGTTTCTAAAAGTGTTTGCATCGAAGTAAATGTTTATCTAAAATATTTACAAAGCCTCATGGTTTATTGGTCTGTCATTCTGAAAACAAACAAGTTCTTTAAAATAACAAAATATAAATAAAACAAAAATCCCTGTGTCCTCTTGTGTAGTATACTGAAAATAAATCCTGTATCGTTTGGAACTTTATGAACCATTTGGGAGTTACATTCATTACTTCAGGTAAGACTATGACCATATGTGGATCTTTTAATGACATTGTTGATGAGAAAATATAGTGAATTCTTAGTGTGAAAAGATGGAAAATAAGATAGGCTAGCACATTTGCCTTGCTGTTTCTGATCCGCTCCATTTTCTTTTCTGCATCTTTAATAGGCTCAGGTAAAAGGCAGCAGCTGCTCTGGAAGTGACAAACCAGCTTGTGCACAGGCACTTCTTACCCATTGTGAGGGAAATTGCCTAGAATCACACAATCTTCATCAATTTCCCACTTGGTAGAAATCAGTTCTGTGCAAGGGGGCTGCACTACATTTGCGCTGCAGCTGGCTGTCCCAGGGAGCTGAGTTGGAGGGAGGAAAGCAGAGGGCCTGCTGCTAGTGAATGAACGCGCTCTGTGTGGGTGTGCTCACCTGGTTTTGCAATTGGAATCAGCCTCCTGTATGAGGAGAGCACGGAGGCTCTGTTTGAACTGGAGGAAATGAAGAGATTTTTGTTTTAATCCTCAAGTTCCATTCGAAGTCATAACTAATGAACTAGCATCTTGCACAGCGGTGCCATCTTCCACAGGCAGCAATTAGATAAGAATAACATTCAAAACTTGGTAGTTCTGTGACTGGCTGGCATTCAGGCTGCTAGTGTGGGAAGACGCTTTCCACAGATGTCAGCTAGAAAACAGACAATGGAAGGAACTGTAGCTTACTGGATTCACAGTAAGAGATGACAGAGATTTAAATTTAAAGTTTTTCAACTAATGCACAAAGTGATTCATGGCAAAGTTGTTGTTGTTTTCTTTGTGTGAATTATGAGAATTCTAAATGGGTAGATTTCAATTAAAAGCACAAAATGGGTGATCTTAGTAACCAGGCTGGTGTGATCCCCCAATAGTCTGAATTAGAATTTCCTATGGGATTTATTACAAATTAGATTCCTACACCACACTCTGCGACTCTAATCAGTAATTATGGATGAGGCATAAGAATTAGTCATATCTAACAACTCCTTGGGTAATTACTGTACACAATAAAGCTTAAAAACTACCAGTACATACTGATGTTGTTAAGTGACAAAGAGGCAACATAATTATAAAAAAAGAATTCAAAGGTACATTCAGTTCAATTTTTTAAACTATTACCAGTTAAATATACCTAATGTGAAATGAAATAGGAAATGAAAATTATATGTATAAAGAACAATAAAGATAAAGAGTAATTAACTGAGTAATTTTAATTATCATCTGAATAGCAGAAATTGATGCTTCTTTTTGCACAAATAGAACAATTGAGCCAAGCATTTAAAGACATTTAGTAATGGCTACTAACTCCTTTAGTGTCTTAGAAGTAGATGGCAAACATACCTACTGGAAAAGAAGACTCAAGTATCGTGCTGAAGTGTGAGACAACTCTACAAGTTATGGAAGTCAGGTTGTGCAATGTCATTTCCACACACAAATACAAATATATGTGGTTATATGTAACCACAGCTGAATAAACAAATTATTCTATGGAAAACAATTTCCTTTTATTTTATAAACAAGTATTATATAAAAGTTAACATTCAAAAGGAGAATTTTACACAATATATGGACATACTTTTATTGGCTTCATTTGAAAAAGTCAGATATAGGCCAATATCTTAGTTTACTTAACAGTGAAAATTACATTGGTTTTTATTATGGTCTTCAAAATAGAAATTTCTGGTTTACATTAGGAGTTTACTTATATAAAAATTAGAGGCCTGGTACACAAAATTCATGTACGGGGGAGGGGGATACCTCAACCCAGCCTGCACCCTCTCCAATCCGGGACCTCTCAGGGGATGTCCGACTGTCTCTCACAATCTGGGACCGCTGGCTCCTAACCACTCTCCTGCCTGCCTGCCTGATTGCCCCTAACCCCTCTGTCTGCCTTCATGATTGCCCCTATCCACCTCTGCCTGCCTGATCACCCCTAACCACCTCTGCCTTGCCCTGCACCCAGGATTCCCTCCTCCGGCTGGTCACAGGCACCTGGGACCCAGGCTTTCCTCCCTCTGGCCAGCCTCAGGCACCCAGGACCCGACCGGTTTTGCCCAGGCCAGCCACAGCTTCAGGGGACCGTAGGCGGGCAGCTTCACCCAGGCCGCAGCCACAGGCACCTGGGACCATGGGGTGGGCAGCTTGTCCCTCTCCTGGGCTGCAGGTGCAGGCGCTGGCGCCCGGGACTGTGGGGCAGGCGGCTTTTCCCTCTCCCGGGCTGTAGCCTAGCTGGTCCCCATTCCTCTCTCGCAATCTCATTTATGCCTGGCTGGTCCCCATTCCTCTCTCACAAGCTCATTTGTGCCTGGCTGGTCCCCATTCCTCTGTCCCCAGTGTTGAGTGTCTGAGCTGTTATGGTGAGACTGTGTGACAGCCATTTGCATATTAGCTCTTCATTATATAGGAGGATATGTAATCAAAGCAGTAAAGATGTTATCCTGAGTATCTCCATTGCCTCAATTAGTTCTTTGGGAATTCACTAAAAATATGTTATTCAGCAAAATTGAGCATAAATTTATAATCTAATCAGTTTAAGAAGCACTCTTTGACATTTAATTAACATAGCTAGAACAAAGAATAGTATAGTTGATTAGAATCTACTTTTAAAATTTTCAGATATCTGTTGCCTTATTAATCAAACATTATTGGTGAGTGCACACCACCACCCCCTGCTACATGCACCAGCAAAAGAAGAATTTACACACTGAACTAAGCAAACTTTGTAATGTTTATACTGCATGTCCTGTATCAGTGAACAGGAAAACAAAGAGCAGCCAATCAAATAGTAATCACCGTTTCTTTTTTGAAAGATGTTTCATTGATATCTGGCTTTCCAAATATTAGCATGTCACAGACTCAGTAGTTTCAATGTTGAAAATAAAGAATTAGAGATTATTTGTGTACACTGCTTTTGTGTCTTATGTAACTACTATCATAATTTCTATCTGTAAAGGTATTAGCATCAGAGCACATAAAATCAAATGAAAAGCAGTCACAAAGAAATCATCTTAAATATTTTTTAGCCTTTAAAAATGTGAACTTTCCAAAAATTAAAGACTGTACTTCCTGAGAATATGCTATATTTTAGGCTCTGTGACATCTTCTTTCCTTCATCCCCCACTATACCCAGATCAACTTGATCACTTTTTAACCCTCCCCTTCTTGCATTCATAATCTTTCAGCATTTACAAAATTACATTCTGATTACTCATTCCCTTCTTTAAATGTATGGGCCAAAATTTGTTTATTTGATATCCTTATAATCTAGACTTTATTTTGTATATATCAGACAGTTAATGAAATTTTGTGAAAGGAATAATAAAATGCAATTGAAAAAAGTCCTGAATGTTAACATGACATATGGTATCTTTTGAAAAATATAGATTATCACCCCACAAAGCTTTCTTTCCTCTCTGAGCTTTACAAACCAGAATAATATTCAGGGATTAGAAGTAAAGAGTTGTTAACTCATACTCCGTATGTTTTAATCATGAGACCAGTAACCTTTATTCAAACTATGCTCTATGTGGAATGTGTTGAATTGATTTAAGTCTGGATCTGCTACATTTAACATCAGACTTCCAGTAGCTTGTTATTTACTGTTGAACTTGCAGGAATTAAAGAATGAATCTTTTTAATTAAAAACAAATAATATCTAAGTAGCTTATTTACTTCATGGACATATTTTGAGGCTTATATTTGTTTGTCAGTTACTAAGAATAAGAGACAATAGTTACACTAAAATAAATAATAAATGTAGAAAAATCTTAGATACATAATATATTTTTACTATGTACAATAGTGTTATCTATGTCTCACAACAAAGTAACTTGCTATGAGTTCCAAAGTATTCCATGTAGTTTGAAAAATGCAGCTTGTTTCCATTCTAGCCCTATATATCATCCATTAATACTAATAGAAAATAATTACTGTGCCTAAAAGTAAATATTAGGTCAAAGTTTCTTAATCTGTATTTTTTCACCCCAATTCATCTTTGTATTATTTAAATTTTTAATAAAGCTTTTGTCTGTTAGGGATGTCTAGCCATTCTTCAGGCTGGTATTTCCTATCCTATCTCACCTATCACACATTAAAATTACAGAAAAGAATAGAAACTTTAATGATAAAAGAAATCAGCCATACATTTCCCGAGAAAATCTAGAGCATAAAAAGAGCAATGTGGTGTGTCCAATGGGAGAATATTTTACTTTAGAAAATTCACTTGCATTATAACATGGCTGTCAGATACTCTTAAGTCTTTTCCTCTTTTGTAGACTATGATCAGAGACTGAGAAACAGGAATAATTAAGTGTATATACATGTAGTCAACTGAAAGAATAATTCATAAAAAGACAGTTTACCTTCAAAGGGAAAAATGCATCAAGGTCAAAGATGACCACATCATCATGAGAGAGTGAAAATAAATGATATTGCAAATTTGTCAAGATGAGAGACACAAGTCTCTTATTCCTTATCATTATTTTGAAATGTATTTCTATTTAGAGGAGACTTTAAAACAAAAACTCGCACAAACCTTTGATGTGTTTCTGTAATGGATAAAAAAATGACAAGTGAAGAACTAGGTGGTTGTGAATTGGGACTGGAAAAAGATTCTACTACAAAAAAAGAGAACAATTAAAAATGTTTCTTAATTATACCACATTTTGAAGAAATTACTGCTACATATAAAATAAATTCTAATTGAGTATTTCCTAGAGATCACTGAGACTTACAAGACACCAAAATTTATTTTCTCTGTTTGTTTTCATTTTATCTCTAATTTTCAAAGTAATATACATTCCATGAGAAATTCTAAAATCCAATGCTATCTAAGCCAAAGAAGTATCAAAGATATAAGGTGAGTAACTGAGATTTTTGTATGGATGCCATGAGATTTGTGTGTTGTGATATAACTAACATGATTAATAGATTAGATAGAATGTTATTAGACCTGAATATTATATTTTTATACTTCATATTCATTAAAATTATATAAAACTTTATTTAGAAGTGTATACATAAATATAAATACATATATGCATACATATATAAAATGCACATATACACTGAGTGGCCATATTATTATATTCTCTGAATGAATAATAATCTGGCCACTCGGTATATATATTAGAGGCCCGGTGCATGAATTCGTGCATGGGTGGGGTCCGGCCAGCCTGGCCAGGGGGAGGGGACATGGGCGGTTGGCCGGCCTGCCTGCTGGTCAAACTCCTGGTCGAGGGGACAATTTGCATATTAGCCTTTTATTATATAGGATATACACTGAGTGGCCAGATTATTTTGTGTTCAGAGATCATAATAATCTGGCCACTCAGTGTATACTTATATGTCTCTATATACATAAAATCAGTATATTGAAATAATATTTATATTTCTATAGATTAAAGGAACATAACTCTCTTACATCATTAATTAATGAATTTGATCAATTGTATATACTTGACATCAAAATTGTTAAAGATTTTGCTTACCTTGGTTGTCATCAATTCAAATGGAGACTGCAACCAAGAAATCAAGAGTAAGCTGAGACTTAGAATGGCAACAGTGGAATAATTAGGAAAGATCACCAAGAGCAAAGTATGCCCAGAATATCACTAGAGGTAAAAACGATAAAACTAAAGCTGTCCTACTTTGGGTACATTATGAGAAGGTAAGGTATTTTTTGGAAAATAATATAATGCTGGAAAACTAGAAGGCAGCAGGAAAAGAAGAAGACCAAGCATAAGGTATTTTGACTCCATAAAAGTAGCATATGAGTCTACAGGAGTTGAGGACAGAATGTATAGCCATCACTCATTCATTTATAGAGTCACCTGGAGCCATAGCCATAAAGCACACATGCACTTGAAGTTTTTCTTAAAAACTGGTACATAGCCCTAACCAGTTTGGTTCAGTGGATAGAGCGTCAGCCTGTGGACTGAAAGGTTCGATTCCAGTCAAGGGCATGTACCTTGGTTGCGGGCACATCCCCAGTGGGAGGTGTGCAGGAGGCAGCTGATCGATGTTTCTCTCTCATCGATGTTTCTAACTCTCTATCCCTCTCCCTTCCTCTCTGTAAAAAAGTCAATAAAAAAATATTTAAAAAAAAAACACCTGGTACATATATTTCAAGCGTATTTCTAACACATGCATATATATGTGTGTGTATATATATATATATGTATATATATATATATATGTGTGTGTGTGTATGTATTAGAAAATTAAGTAATCTTTGAATTAATTCTGAGGCATATATGTTAAAAGATAATGATTTTTAGCAAAATGCATTCATATAGAAAATAATAAGAGAGGTTAAAAGCTACATGAGTTTTTGCCTTCCTCCAATGCACCTAACATAGTGCTTGGCACAAAACCAACGTGCAAAATATATTTGGGGGAAAAATGAAAGGACACAAGTAATAATTCTAGTAAGCTTTTAAAAGTAAATAAAAAGAACTTCTAGTGTCTATCCTGGCATGTGAGGAGATTTGAAATCCTCACTCCATGCTAACAGCAAGGAAAAAACTAAAAAATCAACCATTTCTCTTAGACCTGACAGAGAAATTAATTCACTGGGCAAAGCATGGCCTCCAGCACTAAAGAAATAGGGGAATAGAAGGGACTGCAACATACTGGAGCACAATTCCATGAGCAGAAACCTCTGTGGGAAGCAGTTCTAGGGTAGGAAAATTTAAATTGTAACTGAAAAATACTTGGAGTCTCAGTGTGGACAAGTCTGAGAGTTAAAAACTCCAGGGGAAACTAGTCAGAGTGGCCCCATAATTTAGAGTTTTAACTCCAACAGCTGGACTAGGTTCTTACAGTGAATATATGATAAAACCCCTCCTGATTTTAGCTGTGGGAGGGGAAAGTACCATTTCAAAATATACCAGAGCATTCTATTGCAGTGCAGCTCAGCTCATCCTGGCCACGCTGTGCCTGCCGCCTCCGCTGCTTGATAAGCTGGCTGAGGAGTGCTCCCACTGTGGGAGCACACTGACCATCAGGGGGCAGCTCCTGCATTAAGCGTCTGCCCCTGGTGGTCAGTGCACGTCATAGCGACCAGTTGACCGGTCATTTGCTTGTTTGGTCGTTCGGTCGCTTTGGCTTTTATATATATAGACTAGAGGCCCGGTGCACAAAATTCGTGCACATGGGAGGTGGGGTGTCCCTCAGCCCAGGCTGCACCCTCTCCAATCTGGGACTCCTCGAGGGATGGATCGGTAGGATCGGGCCTAAACAAGCAGTCGAACATCCCTTTCACAATCCAGGACTGCTGGCTCCCAACTGCTCACCTGCCTGCCTTCCTGATTGCCCCTAACTGCTTCTGCCTGCCAGCCTGATCACCCCCTAACCACTCCCCTGCCAGCCTGATTGATGCCTAACTGCCCTCCCCTGCAGGCCTGGTCACCCCTAACTGCCCTCCCCTGCAGGCCTGGTCCCCCCCAACTGCTCTCCCCTGCAGGCCTGAGTCCCCCCCAACTTCCCTCCTCTGCTGGCCTGGTCACCCCTAAATGCCCTCCCATGCAGACCTGGTCCCCTACAACTGCCCTCCCCTGCTGGCCTGATTGCCCACAACTGCCCTCCCTTGCAAGCCTGGTCCCTCCCAACTGTCCTCCCCTGCTGGCCAACTTGTGGCAGCCATCTTGTGTCCACATGGGGGCAGCCATCTTTGACCACATGGAGGCAGCCATCTGGTGAGTTGGAGTGATGGTCAATTTGCATATTACTCTTTTATTAGATAGGATAGAGGCCTGGTGCACGGGTGGGGGCCAGCTGGTTTGCCCTGAAGGGTGTCCCGGATCAGGGTGGGGGTTCCCTTGGGGCGTGGGATGGCCTGGGTGAGGGGCCTGTGGTGGTTTACAGGCTGGCCACGCCCCCCAGTGACCCAAGCGGAGGCCCTGGTATCTGGTATTTATTTATCTTCTACAACTGAAACTTTTTAGCCTTGAGTGGAGGCCTGGACCAGCAGGGTGTGCGGAAAGTTTGGCTTCCTCCATTGCCAGGGAAACCCAAGCCTCCTGCTCTCTCCATGGCCGCAGCTATCTTGGTTGGAGTTAATTTGAATACTTGCTCCTGATTGGCTGGTGGGTGGGGCTTGTGTGTGTAGCAGAGTGATGGTTAATTTGCATATTACTCTTTTATTAAATAGGATATGCATAACTCATGGACACAGACAAGAGTGTAGTGAAATCCTAGGGAGGAGGTGGAAGTGGGGTGGAGGAGGTCAATATGGGGTGAAAGGGGGACATCTATATACTTTCAACAATAAAGATACATTGTTTTTAAAGTCATCTCATTGACTTCAGGTAAATGCAAATGGAAAGCTCAATAAGATATCTTGGCACACCAAAAAGTAACAAAAATTTTTTAAAAGCTTCATGATTCAGTAATGTGAATGTGAATATGGATTAATTCCATTTTACCCATGCTGAAACTGAGGCATTAAGACGTTAACTAACAGAGACAAATTTCTGGTTCAGATGAAAGTGGGCTAGTTCGCACAATCACACTTCTGACCTCTAAACTTTACTGTCTCCCAAGAATAGCCAAGGAAATTCTTTCTGGAGCTCCTTGATCATTTATCCTGTGTCCTTAAATTAATATTAGACTGCAAAAACAAAGAATTTTGCTCTTCAATTTATCCTTAAAATCCTCCAAGTCGGTGTCGGTGGCCTCTGGGGTCCTGAGGATCTCACTGGGCAGCTCGGCCAGGTCGATGACGCGGATGGGCCCGTCCTGCAGAAAGATGGTCTCTTCCTTCACCGAGAGCCACTGCGCCGAGTCCGCGGCCGCTGCCATAGCGGCTGCCGCGGCCGCCCACGAGCTCATGGCCCCGGCTGAGGTGCTGACTGAGAGGAGCAGCTGCCCGGCCTGGGGAGACGCGAGCAGGAGTCGCCGCGCTCACCAGTCCATCTTTTAGTTGTATTTCCGAAACTGCCATGCAAGGCAACAGATCAGCCGTTCAACTCCGCCGCCATCTTCCAGAGCCGTAGATTTTTCAATTTATCTTGCTTATGATGAACCTTCAATATTACATAGTGCTCAGTTTCACCCTGAACTAAAGGATGCTATTTGCCAAGTATTCTGGGAATATTTTTGCTATTCCCATACTAAATACTACCACAAAAATGAGATTTAGTTTATCTGTTCTCAGAAAACCTACCCTCCCACTCAACCAACTTCCCTTACTCCCTCTCTCACTCCTTTTCTTCTTTCTTTCTTTCCATTATTTTATCCACAAGGCACACGGTGCAAGACATTGTGCTAAAAGCTGGAAATTCAAAGGTGAATAAAACAAATCACTCCTTTTTGGATAAAATTCACAGTTCAGTACAGAAATTTCTTCAGGGGAAAAATATACATATATTTGTATGGATTAATATACTACCACACATAAAAAAAAAGCAACTGAACTTTCTTTATAGAGATGATTCTTGATATCTGCTCTTAGAGATTTTGATATCTTCAATTGATATTCATAATTTACCAAATATATAGAAACCATTAAATTAAAAAATATTAGTGATTAATAGACTAATTATAGTTCTTCAGTTAATTGTATTCTATTTCTCTGGAATCATGATAAAGACAATATGCTAAAATCAATATAGACTTGTAGGAGGTTGTCAGATTTGGTAAAGTTTTTTGAAAATATGAAGTGATAATTGCAATGTTATTTGTAGGCTCATAGGATTCTCAGTAACACATGAATTACACCAATTATCTCTAATAGGGATGGCAGAGGAAGAAGCATGGAGTGGCTCAGGAGTAATTCATACTGCATGAATAAACTGTTCCTTTGGTTCACATCAACAGGTTTTATGATTATATAACCGGTTACAAAATGAGCTGAAAATTGGAATCGTCACTTACCGAAACTTTTCCTATTGCAAAAGTTTTAACATTTTTTTTCCACATGTTTAAAACTTATTTTTCTAGAAAACACTCTCATGGCTTGGATTTTGACCATGTATAAAAATAAGGTTATCTAAAATAAATGTGGTAATGTAATTTATATTTTACTTTTAAGTTAAACATTTATTTGTGTACTTATGGAATAGGTAGATTGATCTCTTATTCTTTGGTGAATGCAAACATGCTAACACTTGTTGCTCAAACGTAAAGATTCATCCTTTACCAGTGCCTTATATTACACTGAGTGACCTAGTAGTCAGAGAAACTTCCCAGCTTCCTCATGCTTTGCGTTTTGTTTTTCCCTCCCTTTTGTCAGAATAGAATTGCCTGAATTTTAAATGAATCATTATTTCTCATTTTGCTCCTATGATATTCTGGGGTATGTCTGTTATATTAGGACTGTTGGTGGCAAGAAAAAGGCCTAGTTGTCAAGCAATCCCCAAAATATACATGTTTTCTTCCTTAACATAATTCCAGCCAAGGTGCTTCTTACCTCAGCAGTGGCTTCACTGTGCACTATTATTTAAGACTAGAGGCCCGGTGCATGAAATTCGTGCATGGAGGGGGGTTGTCCCTCAGCCCAGCCTGTACCCTCTCCAATCTGGGACCCCTCAAGGGATGTCCGACTGCCCGTTTAGGGATCGGGCCTAAATCACAATCCAGGACTGCTGGCTCCCAACTGCTTGCCTGCCTGCCTTCCTGATTGCCCCTAACCGCTTCTGCCTGCCAGCCTGATCATCCCCTAACCACCTTGCTGCCAGCCTGTTTGCCCCCAACTTCCCTCCTCTGCCAGCCTGGTTACCCCTAACTGCCCTCTCCTGCAGGGTTGATCACCTCCAACTGCCCTCCCTTGCAGGCCTGGTCCTTATCAACTGCCCTCCCTTGCAGGCCGGGTGCCTCCCAACTGCCCTCTCCTGCTGGCCATCTTGTGGTGGCCATCTTGTGTCCACATGGGGGCAGGATCTTTGACCACATGGGGGCAGCTATATTGTGTGTTGCAGTGATGATCAATCTGCATATTACTCTTTTATTAGATAGGATAGAGGCCTGGTACAGGGGTGGGGGCCAGCTGGTTTTCCCTGAAGGGGGTTCCCTTGGGGCATGGGTCGGCCTGAGCTAGGGGCCTGTGGTGGTTTGCAGGCCAGCCACGCCCCCTGGCAATGCAAGCGGAGGCCCTGGTATCTGGAATTTATTTTCCTTCTACAATTGAAACTTTGTAGCCTGGAGCGGAGCCAAGCCTGGGGCTCCCTCCAAGGCTGGCAGCCATTTGTGTTGGGGTTATAATTGAAACTTTGTTGCCTTAAGCGGGTGGGCCCGGCCAGGGTGTGCGGAAAGCTTTGCTTCCCCTGTTGCTGGTGGCAATCCTGGCCTGCTCTCTCAAGCTCCATTCTGCCGCCATTAGTTTGAATTTGTTTACCTTCTATAATTGAAACTTTGTAGCTTGAGTGGAAGCTTAGGCCTGGCCAGGGCAGACGGAAAGCTTGGCTTCCTCTGTTACCTAGGAAACCTTGCTCTCTGTGGCTGTAGCCATCTTGGTTTGGGTTAATTTGCATACTCGCTCTGATTGGATGGTGGGCGTGGCTTGTGGGCGTGGCGGAGGCATGGTCAATTTGCATATTTGTTTATTATTAGATAGGATGCATTTTTGTGTTTCGTACTTCAGAGAAATCACCTGAAAAAATTAGATCTCTACCTTTCTTTTTACCTAATCATAGAAGGTCATGAATTAGAAAGATGGATTTACTGGAAGGTAACTTTTTATATTGATTTGAAAGCTCCATGATACAATTTTAAACTCCCAAAATGTACAAATACAAGGAATTCCCATATACTCTTTACCCAGGTTCTCCAAGTGTTTATATTTTTCCCTGATTTGCTTTAATTTAGTTATAATATTCTATGTTGGTATCTGTTATTAATTTTGGAAATTCTTGGCCATTATTATTTCAAATATTTTTCCGTTGTTTCTTTTTTTCTTCCTGGTATTATATATGTTACTCAATTTACTACCCCACAGATCTTGGATGTTCTAGGTTGTTTTTTGGTGGTGGTGGTGGTGGTGGTTTCTATTAAGTTTTCTTTTTGAATTGGATAGTTTTCATGGACCTAATCACAAGCTTACCAACACTTTTCTCTGCAACATCAAGTTTACTGAAGCACATCATAACATGTTAAGCATTTTTAATTTTATTTGATTATTTTTTTTGAATTTGTGTTCTATTTTTATCCCTCTTAGATTTTTCATCTTTCTGCTCACTTTGCCCATCTGATCTTGCATAAGTACAGTTTTCATTAGAACTCTGAACAAATTAATCATTTATTTTAAATTCTCTATCTAATAATTTTCTGTACCTATAGGTGCCAGAGGCTTCCAATGGTCCTGTTGTCCATGCTTATGACTCTCCGCTTGACTTCTGACTTCCCTAAGTACTCTTCATTTGAGAAACTTAATGTCTTGCTGCTTTTCTACCTGTAATCCAGTTATTATATTAGAGCCTGTTGTAGTGGTGGTAAGGAGAGGAAAAAGGGTATTCCATAGTCTTCTGATTAAATCTCTATCTTTGAGACAGTAGGACTTGTTGTGAAGGAGACTCTGGGTTTATTTCAGTAATTACTCTCCCCTTTCCCTGCCACAGGGGATTTTTCTTGCATGCTCTTTCTGAGAATCTAGTGAGATTCCAGTAAGTCAAATGTATATTATGGGTCCCCTTTAAAACTCCAGCCTCTAGGAATTCCTTACTACTGTGTTTCCAGCAATTTACCAAAAATATCATTTCTATCATTTTATGGCTTCTGAATCCTTACCAGTTGATGGCTTCTGCAGCAGTTAAGCAGACCTTGGTTCTGTCTCTGGATTTGATTGTTTCTCTAGATTGTGGGTAGCAGTATGTCCTGTCCTAACAGTTATTGATCCAAAAAAAAGTAGATTCAGTTTGGCCAGCTTTCTTGTTGGATGAAAATGAAAACTTTCAAGCTTTCTACCTGTTGGAGATGGTACTCGACACATTGTCAGCAAACACTGTCTGCTAATTTTAGTACCTACTAATAATTATCTAACTCCTTTATTCCTTTTACATGATTTTTTGCCATTGAATTGAAAAGAAATGCTTTCCTTGTCTGCATTGATTCATTTATGCATTTATTTGTTATATCTAACTAACCGATTTTTCTTTTTTAAGATTAAATTTAGTAAATATTTCTTTTGGTGCTCAAGTTGTTCCACGTTTGGCCATTGTGGACCCCATCATTCTGGTTCCTGAGGCTTATGACAAGTGTCCATGATTTTTGGTATTTCATCTCTTTCATAACATGATTTCTCTTGCTCAACTTTTATTCCCCTGTCCTAGTATAGGATCAGTGATTCCTCCAAGGAAATAATTCTTTTTGAATGGAGATTGCTATTTGAAACTAAGATATGAGCTTATATTGCTCAATTATGGTCTTCTTTTCCATATTTATAACAGACTTTGGCTTTTGGTATTGAAAGTACAGTGCTGTAGGGAACATTCTGGAGTGATAGAAAGGTGTTTTTTTTTTTTATTTTAAGTATGTGGGTTACATGAGAATCCTATATAATAAAAGCTTAATATGCTAAGTGTCCGGTCATCTAGTTGGCCATTCAACCAATCAAAGCATAATATCCTAATGATACACTAAGGCCTCTCAACTGATCGCTATGACCTGCACTGACCACCAGGGGGCAGACAGTTGACAGGTTGACCAGATGCTCAACACAGGAGCTGCCCCCTGGTGGTCAGTGCACTCCCACAGGGGGAGCGCTGCTCAACCAGAAGCCAGGCTCATGACTGGCAAGTGCAACAGCCCTGGTGGAAGCCTCCTTTCTCCTTCATGGCAGCCCTAAGGATGTACTAATGATGCCGTCAGTTGGACATCCCCCAAGGGCTCCCGGACTGCGAGAGGGCATGAATTTTGTGCACCGGAACTCTAGTATAATTTATAAAAATTCACAGAACTATATGATAAAGTTATGTACATTTTACCATATGTAGATTGTACCTTAAAAAGTAAAATCCCAAAACAAATATTGAACTCTAATTAGTGGATTTCTTTATTGTATGGATATGTGTTAATAAATCTGAAAATTATTTCTCTATAATTTATTATTGAACAAATTGAATGTATTTATAGTAATTAGAACCTAGTTTTTCCCTTGAGGAAGGAGATTATAATGGTGCTGAGACAACTGGTAGCCATACGCAAGAGAATCAAGCTGGGCCTCTACACACACCATATAAAATTTAGTTCAAAATATACTATAGACCAAAATATAATGATTAGCAGTATAAAACTCTTAGAAGGAAAATACAGGCATAAATCTTCAAGCCCTTAGATTAGGCAATCTAATCTATGTTCCTAGCTATGTCAACAAAAAGCACAAGCAACAACAGTATAAAAAGCTAAATTGGACTCATCAAAATTAAAACATTTCTGCTTCAAAAGACACTATAAAGAGCATAAAAAGACAATCCATATAATAAGAGAAAATATTTACAAACTACAACTACATATCTGATCAAGGAAGTGTATCCAGAATATATAAAAATTTTGCAATTTAAAAATAAGAGGATTAATAACTAAGTGTTTTTTAAAAATTAACAAAAGGATCTTAATATACATTTTCCTTAAAAGGACATACATATGATCAATAAGTACATGACAATTGATTTCACTTAAAAATCCAGACTTTGTGCTTCTACTAAAGAATTCTGCAAATCTTTCATCAGTTCTCCACCGTCATCTTCTTCTTTTCCTCCCTGTTGACAAGCTTAGTATTCATTAATAATGGTCTCTGAAGCCATTTTAGTTTGACTCATCCAAAATATAAAATGATGAACACAAAATAACCCTGATCTATTTGTAAGAATAGAGAGTAACTAAATGGATGGAGGATTGTTAGAAAAGTATATATATTTCCAGATATTTATATCACTAGGAGGTCCCAGCTTCCAATTGTTTCTCAACCTATCACCTACTTGAATCAATAAAATGCTTCTGCCATCTATACTCTCCATATTCGAGATCTCCTGATACTTTAGCCCTAGTTCATGGGCAATGAATTCATCAACACAGGAAATGCAATATGTACATGACAAAATTTATAATTCTGGATATATTCTTATGTAAATCGTATTATAAAGAGGCTGAGATTTTAGAGAATTATTAAAACAACATATTTATCTGGCATGCTATAATACAAAATAGTTTTGAGGCTGTTTATTTTATAATAAGGCAATTTTACTTTTATAGATAAAATAAGTTTAAATTAAATAGAAAAAACAACTTGCACACAGGCTTTTATAGAATGTTATAAAGTTTGTGGACAGGCTATGTTAGT
Source organism: Ia io (assembly GCA_025583905.1). Classification (NCBI taxonomy): domain Eukaryota; kingdom Metazoa; phylum Chordata; class Mammalia; order Chiroptera; family Vespertilionidae; genus Ia; species Ia io. Next base: position 40,141,975 of record JAJQQW010000007.1, on the reverse strand, counting down.
TACATGGTAGGCAGATATGTTAAGACTTTGATGAGAGATTATCGATAGATAGCCTTGATTTATCCAAATCATGTTACTTTCTCTGAAAGTTAAAAATTAATTTTCTTCACATTTCCTGTTATTAGACAAAATGCTCCCTCATGTCTTTCTTATATCTTGGTTTATAATATCTTGATTTAAATTATCATCTACTAAAAAAAATAAAGTTGATCCAGTGATATCTGAAATGAAAAGATTAAATGTGTTGAGTTCCATAAAATGTTTGAGTTTTTCCTTATTTTAATGTAATATGTTATAACTTACAAATAAATCTGCTAAAAATTTCAATAATTAAACTTCTACTTCACTTTGACAGTGGAGAGGGAGATTTTAGAATCTACATATAGCAGGCTCTGTAACTGTAAAACTTTATGGTTTACCTTCCTTTACAGTGAGAATTTTCAATCTAATTTTTGGAGAAATCCTTAAGTAATATGATTCACTTTCTTTAAAAATAGAAATATTTCAGCTGGTGATACTATTGTCATAACTAAAACTCAGTTGCTCACAGATTCAGAAAATAGGCTGTCATATAATATGATGACTACCTGAATATTTTAAATTAAAAAAAAGTTTGAGCATGGAGTCTACCTAGCAAAATGTGCTCAAAAACTGCAATGTTTGACATGTGCAGAGAACTTAATATGATAAAATGTTCTACTGTTAATTGACCCACTTAAGAATAAAATAAAATATCAATATTCAAGTATAATTATTTAAAGTAAGCATATAATGTTGCTGTTCTCATAAAGAATTTATCAAATTTGTTTTCACATTGGGTTGACACAGCCTTGGGCTGTTTTCTGACTTTTTCTTATAAAATAGACAATGCTGCAACACAGGAATATTGCCCCGTCCAGCGGGGTCTTCTAACGGGGGTACCGAGGTGGCGCACCTAAGAGAATGAGAGACAGACAAGGGACGCAAAGAATGGAGGCAAGACAAACGGGTTTCTGCTCAAGCCTCCAATTTTATTTTTTACAGCGTTCCTTATATGTGGTTTCTAGAAGGGGAGATGCCTAGGAGGGGTGGGGGCTGAGCGGGTCAGGTGGGCTTAGATAATTTGGCTAAAGTCGTAAAGGGTGCTGACTATAGATAAAGGATGTGGCGGTTGAAGGGCAGCTATGCAAAGAATGTTTTGTCCTCAGGCATAAGGAAGGAAGTCTGGTGAGGACCAAGTTTCCATGAGGTTGTATTTCATTCGCTTACTGAACTAATGTTAGAATTAATTTGTGATTGACTCTTGGCTCCTGACATCTCCTCCCTTTCTGTTTAAGAACCGGGAGTGGGCATTAATCGACCGAGGAGACATTGACCTGGTTCCTCCCGTGGGCTTTGCACACCCACCGTGTGGGGCTCTTGACATCTTTTGGGGAGGAGAGGCAGAGCCATTATTTTTATCGATGTCAACCTCTATGCAAACCAGGTATACTCTCAGGGAAATCCAGAGGAGGTTGGAAGAATGTCCCGACCTTCCCTTGCAATGCTTTGCTCTGCACTCGGTTCGATACCCATACCTCTGGCTCTGGCTAGAGCGTAGGTAAGCATCCCTCTGGTTAAGACGCTGTCCCCGTAGGGAAGGAGCGAGTCTGGGTCCGGAGGTGCTCGCGCTCTTGGTAAACCGAGTCCCACCTATCGGCCATTTCCAGGTGTTGGTAATGAATCTGAATGGGTTTTGCTAAAGCTGAATCTATTTGCTGTTTTACGAGGTTGGTTATTTTTCTAAATGCCCAAGGGCCAAATGTAAGAATAAGGAGAAAACCAACAAGGGGACCAAGGATGGGGAGGAGGTAGGGGAGGAGTCCATTAAGTCCACTCCAGAGCGGGTTCTCAAATAGCTCTTTTCGTCTCTTGACGAGGTCTTCTTGTAGCTTCTTGATCTTGTCTCGGACGATGCCAGACTTGTTAGCGTAGAAGCAGCATCGTTCCTGTAGAGCCAAACATATCCCTCCCTGCTCTGCCGTGAGTAAATCTAATCCTCTTCTATTTTGTAACACAACTTCTGCTAATGAATCGATTTGGTCCTGAAGATCATTAATGGTCCCTGAAAGAGCTTGGACATCGTCAATTAATTGATTGGAGAGTTTTGTGTAGGAGTGTATTGCTACTCCTAGACCTGCTGTGCCGGAAGCTACGGCTCCAGAGATCCCTAGACCAACGAGTAAGGGGATGAATTGGACAGCCCGTTTACTACGCCCAGCAATGTAATCAAGACTGGGTAACGGAACAGGCTCATCCCCTGGAATAATGGAGATGTCTGGGAGAATGCTAGCTTGTAAGCAAAGTCCAGTCCAATTTATTGGCAGGGCTGTATATGCTAGATTATTGCCACAAAAGAAAACTTGCCCGGGGGCAGGACATAGGGGCTCAGAGTAGTTAGTGATTTTGGAGCAGTTAGAAAAGGTTATAAATCCCACATCTAGATCATAACTGTTATTTTGGAATGTTCTTTGATAGCAGATAGAAAGGTTGAAACCTACAGGCTGAACCCTGAAGGGGACATTAAGACTACAATTGGTACCTGCAGTGATGGAGGGACTGGGTGCAGGAATAGCTGTGGGCATGGGGGTTCCAATAGTCATGCATAGCCAGCAGTCTCCAGCAAGGTGAGGGTTGGAGGCATTTAAAGCTATGAGAGTGGCTTCTAGGATGTTACTCGTCTGGATATCAAGATCTACATCCCGAGATTTTGGGAGAGCTAATGGATGGTATTGGAGGGGAGGATGGATGAGTTTAATAATTTCTTCAATTTGTTTTTGAACTATGGATTCTCTTACTCTGTCTGTTGGCTCACCGCCATCAGATATATGAATAGGTGCTTGTGGCGGCCAACAAGTACCTCTTCCAACCTCGCCAAGGCAGGAGGCTTGGGCATATTTAGTGTGTCCTGTTGAGCTGGAGAAATCAAGCTCACCCCCAAAGGAACCACTGTAGGTTCTTTGTAGGACGGTTGTTAGATATATTTTGCCATCTGTGTGGGTACACTGCTGGACATTGTTGTAGCAGGTAGAGTGTAGTTCTGTGACGATTTGGCACTGGCTGGGACACGGCCCTGGTCTGCCCTCAATTGTAAGTATAACCTTGGGCTTCCCAACACATCCATCCTTGCTTGAATCCTCCCCCTATTTGGTTCTCATAGATTAAGAAAGCAGTTTTACTGCCACAATCAACTGTTCGTGTATAAGAGGTGGGTGTTACTCCACTATTACCCTTCTTACAGTCACAGGGATTACCAAACATTTTTAAGAGTAGTTTCTCATGGTTAACCGGAGGTCCAAAACCGCCGTTGGTCATTGGTATTAGGATCAGCAGTAGGACTTCAGTAATTGTTTTCATGACCTGTAGAGAGAAGATAAATTTGTCTCAGGGATAATTTCCCTGGATGTGAGATTATTTTTCTTTTGGGGGGTTAATTGGCTTGACGAGGCGTTCAGGTAGCCATCGCGGTCCTTCCTCTTGTGTATCATAGACACAGGCAGATCCGCATCCCCAAATGAGAACTGGATCAGGACCATGCCACTTAGAGGTTAGGGGATCTTTCCACATAACCTTGGCATATTGATTTTTTGTTTCTTGGTGCCAAAGACGGTCTGCAGCAGATTTTCCATTGCTATCTAGTTGTAGAAAATTGAGGGTAAATAATGCGTGATTAAGGATATTGCGGGGAGAGCCTTTTGTAGGATAAATGTTATTTGTTTTGAGTTTAGTTATGGTATTTTTAAGGGTTTGGTGAGCCCGCTCTATTATTCCCTGTCCTTGAGGGTTATAGGGAATGCCAGTGACATGTTTGATTTGGAATTGATGGCAGCAGTTTTGGAATGCTTGGGAGGTGTATTCAGGCCCGTTGTCTGTTTTAATTTTTTGAGGTTTACCTATAGTGGTGATACACTGAAGGACATGTGCTATGATATTTTTAGAGGCTTCGCAGCTATGGATAGTGGCGAAGATGAATCCACTAGAAGTATCAATGGTCACGTGGACATATTTGAGATTGCCAAACTCAGAGATATGGGTAACGTCCATTTGCCATATTTCATTGGGGAGTAAGCTTCTTGGATTGACTCCTAGATGAGGAAGTGGTAGGAGAGTAACACATCCTGGGCAGTTTTTAACAATCTGTCTGGCCTGTTCTCTGGTAATTTTAAATAAAAGGTGGAGTGTATGGGCATTAAGGTGATGGAGAGCATGGCAGTGCTCGGCCTTAGTAACAGAATCTATGGTGAGGGGACATATTAGACAGGTGTTTTTATCTGCGAGTGAATTACCTTGGGAGAGGGGGCCGGGGAGGTCGGTATGAGCTCTTAAATGCCCAATGTAGAAGGGAGTTTGTCTTTTCAGGATAAGGGATTGAAGTTGGTGAAAGAGAGGGACAGCATTAGTAGACGGTTTAATATAGGGGACTGTTTCAAGTAAAGGGACTGAAAGTGCTATGTAGGCACTGTCTGTATAGAGATTGAAGGGGGTATTATTTAGGATTTTAAAAATCTGTAAAATGGCAAAAAGTTCTACAAGCTGGGCAGATTGGAATGGGGATTTAGTGCTGTAGCACTGTGAGTCTATGACGTATGCCGCAATGCCGGAGGAGGACCCATCAGAGAAAACCAAGGAAGCTTCTTTTAAAGGGGTGGTGGAGGTTACTTTAGGGAAGATGAATGGATGTAGTCGGGTAAATTGAAGGAGTTTATGAGAGGGGTAGTGATTATCAATATTACCCTGAAATGAAGAGAGGGATATAATCCAATTATCTTCATTTTGTGAAAGCCAGTTTATTTGTTCCTTGGTGTAGGGGAGAATGAGTTGGTCAGGATCTCTGCCGAAATATTGGCGACTTTTTCTCTACCTAATTTTATGAGTTTAGTGACTAACAAGGGATATGTAGTAAGGACTTTAGACGGGGAAGAGGGTAGGTGGATCCATAAGATGGGGTTGTCTTGCCATAGAACTCCCGTAGGAGTATGGGGTGCCGGGCAGATGATGAGCATAAAGGGTTTATTATAGGATATGAATGTGATTTGTTGTTGTTGAATGGCTGTTTCTATGATGTGGAGTGTTTTTTCTGCCTCTGGAGAGAGTTGGCGAGGGGATAAAGGATTAGAGTCTCCTTGTAATATATCGAAGAGGGGTTTTAGTTCTTCTGTTGTTAGTTTAAGATAAGGCCTGAGCCAGTTAATGTCACCTAGGAACTTTTGAAAGTCATTGAGGGTTTGTAAATGGGATGTTTTGAGTTGAATTCTTTGTGTGGTGATTTTGTTTGAGTTTAGTTCAAAGCCGAGATAATAGTAAGGGTCTTTTAGTTGAATTTTGTTTGGGGCAATTTGTAATCCGAGAGAGGAATGTCGATGATTTAATTCCTGACTACATTTAAGTACCTCGAAGGGGGCAGCTCCCGCTAATAGGATATCATCCCTGTAATGAATAATATAGATAGAGGACCATCGTGGCCTGAGAGGGTCTATGGCCTGTGCGACAAATTTCTGACATAAGGTGGGGCTATTTGCCATGCCCTGAGGGAGAACCTTCCATTGATAACGTTGCATAGGGCCTTTAAAATTAGTGACTGGGAGGCTGAATGCAAAACATTCTCGGTCTTGGGGTTGAAGAGGGATAGTGAAGAAACAATCTTTTAAATCTATAATTATTTTAAAATGATTAATGGGAATGGCAATAGGAGAAGGGAGGCCAGGTTGAAGGGCTCCCATTGTTAACATGGTTTTATTAATTTCCCTAAGGTCTTGTAAGAGACGCCAAGATCCAGATTTCTTTTTAATTATGAATATTGGAGTATTCCATGGAGAGGTTGTAGGTTCTAGATGTCCAGCGGCCAATTGCTCCTATACTAACTTTGAGGCGGCTGTAAGTTTCTCGTTAGTTAATGGCCATTGATCTACCCACACAGGGGAATCAGATTTCCATTTGATCTTATCTGCGTGGGGTACAGGAAAGTCAATGACCGTCATGGAAAATTTTGGTTTACTAATCTTAATCGGTCATTTTTGGGTGTTATAGAAAGTGGTTGTTTGATGCCTTGATTATTTTTTCCTAGTCCTTGTCCTGGTAAAAAGCCTTGGTTAAGCATTTGTTGGGTAATAATTTCATTGGGGCTACACATAATGAGCTTTAATTGAGATAGAATATCTCATCCCCATAGGTTAACAGGTAGTTCTGGGACAATATAAGGTTGGACTTGCCCTGAGTTACCCTCAGTATCTTTCCAGGTTAGGATTTTTGCGCTCTGTTTTGGGTTGGTAGATTGGCCAATGCCTTTAAGATGTGTTACAGAGGCTTCGCAGGGCCAACTGGGGGGCCAGTATCGGGTCGATATTACCGTGGCGTCTGCCCCTGTATCTACTAAACCTTTAAAACTTTTTCCGTCTAATTCAAGAGTGAGTAGTGGCCTCTCAGTGGTAATCTGTTGAACCCAATAGATATCAGAGGAACCGAAGGCAGAATCCAACCTAGGTTGTTGAATATTACTTTTATTGGTGGAGTTTAGGGGAAGTAAGATAAGCTGAGCTATACTTTGTCCTTTGGAAATGGATATGGGCCCTGAGGGGGCTGAAGCTAGAATGGTGATCTGTCCTGTGTAATCATTGTCAATGACCCCTGGGGTAACCTGAAGGCCGGCCAAGGAGGAGCTACCACGCCCTAAGATCAAACCAAATGTTTCTGGAGGTAAGGGTCCAAAAGCCTCAGTGGGAATAAGTTGAATGCCTTGATCTGGTATTAATATTGTATCGGAGGCGGAACAGAGGTCCAGTCCTGCGCTTCCTGGGGTGGCGCGGCAGAGGGAGCTGATACCTGAGCGGGAAGAATCTATTGTGGGACGAACCTGATGGCCCCTTGGTTCGGCACCGTGTTCAGGGCCGGGGGCTGGCCCCTCGAGGGGTTTCCCTGCCGGGGTGGAAGGGCTTTACCCTCGATATCTGTTTTTGAGTGACATTCATTAGCCCAGTGGAGACCGCGTCGGCACCGTGGGCAAGCGGTCTTTGGAGGAGCCCGTGGTTGTTTGCCACTGGGGCAATCTTTTATGAAGTGTCCTGGTTGTTTGCAATTAAAGCAGGTTTTTTGTTGTGTATTTGGTTGTTTTTCTTGGGTAAAATTTTTTAGGGCCGCTCCTATAGCTAATCCAATAGCGTGGGAGGTACCTACACCAGAGCAAAGTTTAATATAATCAGAGAGATTGCCACACCGATGAGGTCTTATTGTCTCTTGACAGACAGGATTAGCATTCTCATAAGCAAGATGCTTTACGAAGGCACTTTCCATCTCACCTCCCCCCACTAATCTCTCAGCGGCGTCAGTGAGGCGGCTGATAAAATCACTGTAAGGCTCGTCAGCTCCTTGGCGAATTTTGGCTAGCGCGGTAGTGGCAGAATCCTTAGGGGGGGAGACGGCGCCAAGCTTTAAGACCGGCGACTTGGATTTGGGCTAGTAAACCAGGGGGAAATTTGGCCTGGACTTCATTGGTTTCATAGGGGGGTCGGCCAAGAAGTTTGTCTCTGGTCCACGAGCGGGAGTTTTTACTTTCATTATTGCGTTGGGCTGTTTCTTGGCAGTTTTCAACAAAGTCTGTACGCCAAAGGACATAATCACCTCCTGAGAGCGTGGCTCGAGCTAGGGATAGCCAGTCATTAGGTGTGAGCCATTTGTCACTTAAGCTTTCGAGAAGGGCGATGGTAAATGGGGCCGTAGGGCCATAGTTACTGACCGCGGCTTTAAGATCTTTAAGATGTTTGAGGTTAAGGCGGCGGTATTTTTGTTCAGATGTGTCACTCTGGCTAGGGTTGGGGTCTTCAGTGTCTGAAGCTTCATTGTCTGAGTCTGGATTTTGATTTTGAGAGTCAGAGCCTACTTCTAGTAAGTTATCTTCTTCCTCAACGACTGTAGGGCGGGAACCCTGACTGCGGGTGATGGGAAATGCGTGGAGGGTGGTTTTTGATTTTGGGGTTTTTGGACAGTTTTAGAAGAGTTTGGATTAGTAGAGAGGGTGGTAAGTTCTGCCTCGAGGGCTTGGACTTCTTTAATAAGCTGGAGGTGTTCACATTTTTGTTGGAGGATTTCTTTTAAAGAGGATATGTCTCGGGTAAGAGAGACCTTAGCTTGTCTGATGGTGTCGAAATTAAAGGGGGGATTTGGAGCTGTAGCACGGAAAGGAGGAGGATAATAAAAGGTGGGGGGGTTGTATGGTGGGGGTTTGTAAGTTTTATTAGGAGGCTCTTGAAGAGCAGGAGCAGTGAGGCCCCAGGGATTCTCACCGTCGTGATAATGGGCAGTTTGTTCATCAAGGGTTTCCTGATCTTCCGGGGAGAGTTTATCATCGAAGGGTGTTTTATTTAAATCTTTAAGTGAGGGATAGATACCAGGGAGTTCGGTACTGGGGGTAGGATGGGGTTTTTTGGTTTTTTCTTTAAAACTCTTTTGAGGTGGGTCATCTGGTATATCTACCACGACTGACGGGCAAGCTGAGGGCGGGCAGGAACTATCTTTTAAGACTGTCTCTCCTGTTTTTATTATATCTTTTATATCAGGATCTAGAGGATGAACTTTAAGAATATCATGTATAAGGTTCCAGTAAGAGAAGGTGGATATAGGGATTTTCTCTGGGCCAAAAGTCTCATAATAATCCTGAAGGGCATCGCCCACTCTTTTCCATTGCTTTGAATCGATGGTGCCCTCTAGTGGAAACCAGGGACATGTTTCATGAATAAAAGAGAAGAAATGTCTCAGGTCCTTTCTTTTTACCCTTACTCCTCGCGCCCTGAGGGACTTCTTGAGCCCACCGAGGAATACCTCGTGAAAACTGAGAGAGGTGCCCATGTCGATGCGGGAGTTTCTCAATTTTTTGCCCCCTCCGCGTAAGCCTCTAGGACGTATAAACCCCGTACCAGGTCAGCCCTGAGTTTCCGTTGTGCCGAGGACAGTTGTCTCGTTAACGATCTCCGTTTGCCCAAAGGCCCCTGCTCGCGTATCATAGATCGAGATGTATAAGCCCCATGCCAGGTTAACGACCACTAAGACAAAGCGAGCTCAGGGTTTGCGAGAGACGTGACAAGGAACCGACCAGAGACAAAATACTCCTCAGGGTGATTCAGAGTTCTCGCTCAGCCAGATCGCAGTACCCTTAACTCTTCCCGGATCGGCGAGACGAGTGCTTATTAGCGGACTGGGGGTTGAAACGAGAAGCTCAAAGTGTAGGAAATTCGTTAAGGGGCATAAAAATTCGTTCTCACAAGGAATTCACTCTTAAATCTTTGTCTGAAAAGATCATCTGCAAAACTCAACTGCGATCATACTCACGGACGGGCAGCTCTGCGGCGATCAAGGGACGAGTCTTCACTCACGGTGAGTTCCGCGGCGACTCAGGAGGGTGTCCGGCCGGACCAATGTGCAGATGTTCCCCGGAGAGCCGACCCTCGGGCCCCACGTTGGGCGCCAGAAATGCCCCATCCAGCGGGGTCTTCTAACGGGGGTACCGAGGTGGCGCACCTAAGAGAATGAGAGACAGACAAGGGACGCAAAGAATGGAGGCAAGACAAACAGGTTTCTGCTCAAGCCTCCAATTTTATTTTTTACAGCGTTCCTTATATGTGGTTTCTAGAAGGGGAGATGCCTAGGAGGGGTGGGGGCTGAGCGGGTCAGGTGGGCTTAGATAACTTGGCTAAAGTCATAAAGGGTGCTGACTATAGAAAGTTGATTTTAATTCTTGTGAAGTAGAATTATTTATTTTTAGAAGTTAACGTAAAGAATTTTATGTAGAAGAAAGTAGATTATTAATTAACAGAGAGAGATCAAACTGCTGGTTGTCATCCGCTTGATTAAGAGATATTAAAATCAATATAAAATGTATTAGGTTTTATGATATGTTAGGACGAGATCGATTCCGCAACGTATAGTTAGAAATCTTTGTGTTTAATTTGTGGGAATTTTTGGTGGCAGTGAAATTGTTTGATATATATTTGCCCTAATTCCTTTTAGGTGTTAAATAGTTAGTTGTTTGTGGTTGGTGCCTAAATTTTGAGGAAGGCAAATCCCAGATTGGTTGTGTTTTTTTTTACGCCCCAAGGGAGCCCCCTTTTGGTTCTAATTTTTCATGAGCTTACCTATGTTATATGTATTATCTTTGTTTTGAGTTTTTTTTTTTAATAATGTTGAATTGGTGATTTGTATTTTTGTGCTAAACCCATGTGTTGTTGTGTAGGCATTTGTCAGAGTAAGGGAAATGCATACTTAACCTAACCAGATACTTTGCAGAATGGAGCGTTAGCAGGAGGGGGTCCGGTAAGCCACATGTTGAGGGGGAATAGTTTAAGTGTGGATTTTTGGTTGTTGGACTGGTGAGTGGGAAGGGGGGTTGTTATTACGGCTGGAATTTATTCATGACTGTTGGTACAGAAAGTGGTAGGCGTGGACAATGTTGGTTTGTGACGCGGAGGTAGTTCCGGAGTGTTTGTTTTGTTAGTGGAATGTATACTCACACATTTTTATGGAGAAGCCAAGTGTTCTGTAGTATTTTGATTTTTACCTTTTTTTTTCCAACAGGGTTTTATTTTTATAGGGCTGCACTAGTTTAGAGTGTTTAATGACTTGATGGATTAAGAACTCCCCACATGATCATCCATGCCCCCACACCACCCCTTTTTAGTGTTACATTTATTTCCAATTATTGATCAACACTAAGTTGTTGTATTTATTGTCCGCTAATGTTGTTCTTTGTGATATTTTAGTTTGGACTTTTTGTTTACCATAGGCCTATTATTTTGGCCGTCATTATGTAAAATGAAAACTTACCTGATATTCTTTGGGCGCCACTGTTTTATTATGGGACAATGCAGCGTGGCACCTTATTTGTTAGGCACTGAGGGGGGGCTTTCCTATGTTAATAAAAGGGGTTAGGCGCAGTTTTAGGACATATGCCAACCTCATGTTGCCCCCATGTAATCCAAATTAGTAATTTTTATTTGAGTATTGTGGAAGATGAGTGAAGACATTTTCAAATTTAGTATGTTTTTTGTTGCAAGGTATTTCAATATTAATCAACGTGTGAGTGTAAGGGGAGGGCGTCAGGGTTTTTGGGTGGTTAAGACCTAAGTTGGGTAGCTCTGCGTGTTTGTGTGTAATTTGGTATCTTGTTTTTCACTGTTTATTCTGGCTTCCTATGGGTGGGGGGGGTTAATCAGTGTATTTTTATGAGTTTTGATTTTTTTTTTTTTTTTTTTTTTTGGTTTTTTTTTTTTTTGTTTTTGTTTGTTATTTTTTTTTTTTTTTTTTTGGATTTTTTTTTTTTTTGATTTTTTTTTGATTTTTTGATTTAATTTTTTTTTTTTTTTTTTTTTTTTTTTTTTTTTTTTTTTTTTTTTTTTTTTTTTTTTATTTTTTTTTTTTTTTTTTTTTTTTTTTTTTTTTGTTTTTTTTTTTTTTTTTTTTTTTTTTTTTTTTTTTTTTTTTTTTTTTTTTTTTTTTTTTTTTTGTTTTTTTTTTTTTTTTTTTTTTTTTTTTTTTTTGTTTTTTTTTTTTTTTTTTTTTTTTTTTGATTTTTTTTTTTTTTTTTTTTTTTTTTTTTTTTTTTTTTTTTTTTTTTTTTTTTTTTTTTTTTTTTTTTTTTTTTTTTTTTTTTTTTTTTTTTTTTTTTATTTTTTTTTTTTTTTTTTTTTTTTTTTTTTTTTTTTTTTTTTTTTTTTTGTTTTTTTTTTTTTTTTTTTTTTTTTTTTTTTTTTTTTTTTTTTTTTTTTTTTTTTTTTTTTTTTTTTTTGTTTTTTTTTTTTTTTTTTTTTTTTTTTTTTTTTTTTTTTTTTTTTTTTTTTTTTTTTTTTTTTTTTTTTTTTTTTTTTTTTTTTTTTTTTTTTTTTTTTTTTTTTTTTTTTTTTTTTTTTTTTTTTTTTTTTTTTTTTTTTTTTTTTTTTTTTTTTTTTTTTTTTTTTTTTTTTTTTTTTTTTTTTTTTTTTTTTTTTTTTTTTTTTTTTTTTTTTTTTTTTTTTTTTTTTTTTTTTTTTTTTTTTTTTTTTTTTTTTTTTTTTTTTTTTTTTTTTTTTTTTTTTTTTTTTTTTTTTTTTTTTTTTTTTTTTTTTTTTTTTTTTTTTTTTTTTTTTTTTTTTTTTTTTTTTTTTTTTTTTTTTTTTTTTTTTTTTTTTTTTTTTTTTTTTTTTTTTTTTTTTTTTTTTTTTTTTTTTTTTTTTTTTTTTTTTTTTTTTTTTTTTTTTTTTTTTTTTTTTTTTTTTTTTTTTTTTTTTTTTTTTTTTTTTTTGTTTTTTTTTTTTTTTTTTTTTTTTTTTTTTTTTTTTTTTTTTTTTTTTTTTTTTTTTTTTTTTTTTTTTTTTTTTTTTTTTTTTTTTTTTTTTTTTTTTTTTTTTTTTTTTTTTTTTTTTTTTTTTTTTTTTTTTTTTTTTTTTTTTTTTTTTTTTTTTTTTTTTTTTTTTTTTTTTTTTTTTTTTTTTTTTTTTTTTTTTTTTTTTTTTTTTTTTTTTTTTTTTTTTTTTTTTTTTTTTTTTTTTTTTTTTTTTTTTTTTTTTTTTTTTTTTTTTTTTTTTTTTTTTTTTTTTTTTTTTTTTTTTTTTTTTTTTTTTTTTTTTTTTTTTTTTTTTTTTTTTTTTTTTTTTTTTTTTTTTTTTTTTTTTTTTTTTTTTTTTTTTTTTTTTTTTTTTTTTTTTTTTTTTTTTTTTTTTTTTTTTTTTTTTTTTTTTTTTTTTTTTTTTTTTTTTTTTTTTTTTTTTTTTTTTTTTTTTTTTTTTTTTTTTTTTTTTTTTTTTTTTTTTTTTTTTTTTTTTTTTTTTTTTTTTTTTTTTTTTTTTTTTTTTTTTTTTTTTTTTTTTTTTTTTTTTTTTTTTTTTTTTTTTTTTTTTTTTTTTTTTTTTTTTTTTTTTTTTTTTTTTTTTTTTTTTTTTTTTTTTTTTTTTTTTTTTTTTTTTTTTTTTTTTTTTTTTTTTTTTTTTTTTTTTTTTTTTTTTTTTTTTTTTTTTTTTTTTTTTTTTTTTTTTTTTTTTTTTTTTTTTTTTTTTTTTTTTTTTTTTTTTTTTTTTTTTTTTTTTTTTTTTTTTTTTTTTTTTTTTTTTTTTTTTTTTTTTTTTTTTTTTTTTTTTTTTTTTTTTTTTTTTTTTTTTTTTTTTTTTTTTTTTTTTTTTTTTTTTTTTTTTTTTTTTTTTTTTTTTTTTTTTTTTTTTTTTTTTTTTTTTTTTTTTTTTTTTTTTTTTTTTTTTTTTTTTTTTTTTTTTTTTTTTTGTTTTTTTTTTTTTTTTTTTTTTTTTTTTTTTTTTTTTTTTTTTTTTTTTTTTTTTTTTTTTTTTTTTTTTTTTTTTTTTTTTTTTTTTTTTTTTTTTTTTTTTTTTTTTTTTTTTTTTTTTTTTTTTTTTTTTTTTTTTTTTTTTTTTTTTTTTTTTTTTTTTTTTTTTTTTTTTTTTTTTTTTTTTTTTTTTTTTTTTTTTTTTTTTTTTTTTTTTTTTTTTTTTTTTTTTTTTTTTTTTTTTTTTTTTTTTTTTTTTTTTTTTTTTTTTTTTTTTTTTTTTTTTTTTTTTTTTTTTTTTTTTTTTTTTTTTTTTTTTTTTTTTTTTTTTTTTTTTTTTTTTTTTTTTTTTTTTTTTTTTTTTTTTTTTTTTTTTTTTTTTTTTTTTTTTTTTTTTTTTTTTTTTTTTTTTTTTTTTTTTTTTTTTTTTTTTTTTTTTTTTTTTTTTTTTTTTTTTTTTTTTTTTTTTTTTTTTTTTTTTTTTTTTTTTTTTTTTTTTTTTTTTTTTTTTTTTTTTTTTTTTTTTTTTTTTTTTTTTTTTTTTTTTTTTTTTTTTTTTTTTTTTTTTTTTTTTTTTTTTTTTTTTTTTTTTTTTTTTTTTTTTTTTTTTTTTTTTTTTTTTTTTTTTTTTTTTTTTTTTTTTTTTTTTTTTTTTTTTTTTTTTTTTTTTTTTTTTTTTTTTTTTTTTTTTTTTTTTTTTTTTTTTTTTTTTTTTTTTTTTTTTTTTTTTTTTTTTTTTTTTTTTTTTTTTTTTTTTTTTTTTTTTTTTTTTTTTTTTTTTTTTTTTTTTTTTTTTTTTTTTTTTTTTTTTTTTTTTTTTTTTTTTTTTTTTTTTTTTTTTTTTTTTTTTTTTTTTTTTTTTTTTTTTTTTTTTTTTTTTTTTTTTTTTTTTTTTTTTTTTTTTTTTTTTTTTTTTTTTTTTTTTTTTTTTTTTTTTTTTTTTTTTTTTTTTTTTTTTTTTTTTTTTTTTTTTTTTTTTTTTTTTTTTTTTTTTTGTTTTTTTTTTTTTTTTTTTTTTTTTTTTTTTTTTTTTTTTTTTTTTTTTTTTTTTTTTTTTTTTTTTTTTTTTTTTTTTTTTTTTTTTTTTTTTTTTTTTTTTTTTTTTTTTTTTTTTTTTTTTTTTTTTTTTTTTTTTTTTTTTTTTTTTTTTTTTTTTTTTTTTTTTTTTTTTTTTTTTTTTTTTTTTTTTTTTTTTTTTTTTTTTTTTTTTTTTTTTTTTTTTTTTTTTTTTTTTTTTTTTTTTTTTTTTTTTTTTTTTTTTTTTTTTTTTTTTTTTTTTTTTTTTTTTTTTTTTTTTTTTTTTTTTTTTTTTTTTTTTTTTTTTTTTTTTTTTTTTTTTTTTTTTTTTTTTTTTTTTTTTTTTTTTTTTTTTTTTTTTTTTTTTTTTTTTTTTTTTTTTTTTTTTTTTTTTTTTTTTTTTTTTTTTTTTTTTTTTTTTTTTTTTTTTTTTTTTTTTTTTTTTTTTTTTTTTTTTTTTTTGTTTTTTTTTTTTTTTTTTTTTTTTTTTTTTTTTTTTTTTTTTTTTTTTTTTTTTTTTTTTTTTTTTTTTTTTTTTTTTTTTTTTTTTTTTTTTTTTTTTTTTTTTTTTTTTTTTTTTTTTTTTTTTTTTTTTTTTTTTTTTTTTTTTTTTTTTTTTTTTTTTTTTTTTTTTTTTTTTTTTTTTTTTTTTTTTTTTTTTTTTTTTTTTTTTTTTTGTTTTTTTTTTTTATTTTTTTTTTTTTTTTTTTTTTTTTTTTTTTTTTTTTTTTTTTTTTTTTTTTTTTTTGTTTTTTTTTTTTTTTTTTTTTTTTTTTTTTTTTTTTTTTTTTTTTTTTTTTTTTTTTTTTTTTTTTGTTTTTTTTTTTTTTGTTTTTTTTTTTTTTTTTTTTTTAGAGTTTTTTTTTTTTTTTTTGTTTTTTTTTTTTTTTTTATTTGTTGGATTTGTTTTTTTTTTTTTTTTATTTTTTTTTTTTTTTTTTTGTTGTTTTTTGTTTTTTTTTTTTTGTTTTTTTTTTTATTTTTTTGAATTTTTATTTTTTTTTGTTTTTGTTTGATTTTTTTGTTTTTGAGTGGGGATGTGTGGGGTGAGTATTATAGTGAGTAGTTTAGGTGTTTTTGAGTATGAAAGTGTTTTTTTGGTGTATTGATTAGTGTTTTGTTTGAATGTGGTTTTGTGGTTGTTTTTTTAATGTATGAGTGTGTGGTATGTTTTAGATTAATGATTTTATTTGTTTTATAGGTGTTGATTGGATATGTAAGGTTTTGATGTATTGTGTTAATGGAATAAAGGGAATGTGGTATATTGTTTTAGGTGTTGTGTTAGTAATTTGATTGAAGATGTTGTTTATAGATTTGGTGGGTATTTTGTTGTTGTGATTGATTTGATTTATTTGTTGGAGGATTGTATATTTTGGTTATGTATTGTGTGGGGTTTATTAATTTTTATGTGGATGTAGAGGATTTTTATTATTTATTGAGATTGATTTTTTTGTTTTAGTAGAGAGGGTGGTAAGTTCTGCCTCGAGGGCTTGGACTTCTTTAATAAGCTGGAGGTGTTCACATTTTTGTTGGAGGATTTCTTTTAAAGAGGATATGTCTCGGGTAAGAGAGACCTTAGCTTGTCTGATGGTGTCGAAATTAAAGGGGGGATTTGGAGCTGTAGCACGGAAAGGAGGAGGATAATAAAAGGTGGGGGGGTTGTATGGTGGGGGTTTGTAAGTTTTATTAGGAGGCTCTTGAAGAGCAGGAGCAGTGAGGCCCCAGGGATTCTCACCGTCGTGATAATGGGCAGTTTGTTCATCAAGGGTTTCCTGATCTTCCGGGGAGAGTTTATCATCGAAGGGTGTTTTATTTAAATCTTTAAGTGAGGGATAGATACCAGGGAGTTCGGTACTGGGGGTAGGATGGGGTTTTTTGGTTTTTTCTTTAAAACTCTTTTGAGGTGGGTCATCTGGTATATCTACCACGACTGACGGGCAAGCTGAGGGCGGGCAGGAACTATCTTTTAAGACTGTCTCTCCTGTTTTTATTATATCTTTTATATCAGGATCTAGAGGATGAACTTTAAGAATATCATGTATAAGGTTCCAGTAAGAGAAGGTGGATATAGGGATTTTCTCTGGGCCAAAAGTCTCATAATAATCCTGAAGGGCATCGCCCACTCTTTTCCATTGCTTTGAATCGATGGTGCCCTCTAGTGGAAACCAGGGACATGTTTCATGAATAAAAGAGAAGAAATGTCTAAGGTCCTTTCTTTTTACCCTTACTCCTCGCGCCCTGAGGGACTTCTTGAGCCCACCGAGGAATACCTCGTGAAAACTGAGAGAGGTGCCCATGTCGATGCGGGAGTTTCTCAATTTTTTGCCCCCTCCGCGTAAGCCTCTAGGACGTATAAACCCCGTACCAGGTCAGCCCTGAGTTTCCGTTGTGCCGAGGACAGTTGTCTCGTTAACGATCTCCGTTTGCCCAAAGGCCCCTGCTCGCGTATCATAGGTCGGGATGTATAAGCCCCATGCCAGGTTAACGACCACTAAGACAAAGCGAGCTCAGGGTTTGCGAGAGACGTGACAAGGAACCGACCAGAGACAAAATACTCCTCAGGGTGATTCAGAGTTCTCGCTCAGCCAGATCGCGGTACCCTTAACTCTTCCCAGATCGGCGAGACGAGTGCTTATTAGCGGACTGGGGGTTGAAACGAGAAGCTCAAAGTGTAGGAAATTCGTTAAGGGGCATAAAAATTCGTTCTCACAAGGAATTCACTCTTAAATCTTTGTCTGAAAAGATCATCTGCAAAACTCAACTGCGATCATACTCACGGACGGGCAGCTCTGCGGCGATCAAGGGACGAGTCTTCACTCACGGCGAGTTCCGCGGCGACTCAGGAGGGTGTCCGGCCGGACCAATGTGCAGATGTTCCCCGGAGAGCCGACCCTCGGGCCCCACGTTGGGCGCCAGAAATGCCCCATCCAGCGGGGTCTTCTAACGGGGGTACCGAGGTGGCACATCTAAGAGAATGAGAGACAGACAAGGGACGCAAAGAATGGAGGCAAGACAAACAGGTTTCTGCTCAAGCCTCCAATTTTATTTTTTACAGCGTTCCTTATATGTGGTTTCTAGAAGGGGAGATGCCTAGGAGGGGTGGGGGCTGAGCGGGTCAGGTGGGCTTAGATAACTTGGCTAAAGTCATAAAGGGTGCTGACTATAGATAAAGGATGTGGCGGTTGAAGGGCAGCTATGCAAAGAATGTTTTGTCCTTAAGCATAAGGAAGTAAGTCTGTGGTGAGGATCAAGTTTCCAAGAGGTTCTATTTCATTAGCTTACTGAAATAATGTTAGAATTAATTTGTGATTGACTCTTGGCTCCTGACAGAATATAGCTTGTATTCTAGTTCTACATACAAAGATAAAGTGCTTTACATACTTGGATACATTTCCCTCCTTCCCAATTTATAACTCCTACGGTCTATGCCATGATAACTGTATTGTAAACTGAGAGGTTAAAATGTAATTGAGAGCTAGGTATTTATATGATATGTCTGCAGCACCCTTGATAAAATTTTAATTTGTTAAGAATGACTTAGTTAGACCTTAGTAATCTAAGATATAGTTATTTTGAATCTATACCCTGTAACATCACCCCATCTTTCAATAAATCCTTAGTGCTAGGAAACACTATAACTGGCTGTAAAATATCAGAAGTTACTTAATATTAGAAATCTGCTCTATTTTCTTCATTTAATCTCTTAGAATATCTAATGTTATATTATTTTCATTTATTTCTCTAAAAATAGTCTCATATTTATATCTAGAGTCCTGAAACTAACTTTTACTTGTATATGAAAAAATCTTTGCTAATTGTCACCTCAAACTCACTATCTATACTAATAAAAGGGTAATATGCTAATTAAACTGGACATCTTCTAGACATCCTTCCGGACGTCCTTCCAGACAAAGCCACAATGGTGGGGGCGATCAGGCCGGCAGGCAAATTGGTTAGGGGTGATCAGGCAGGCAGGCAGGTGAGCAGTTAGGAGCCAGTGGTCCCGGATTGCGAGAGGAATCCCAGATTGGAAGGGGTGCAGGCTGGGCTGAGGGACCCCCCTCCCGTGCACGAATTTCATGCACCGGGCCTCTAATACTATATAATATACTATGTATAGAGAATCCTATCTAATAAAAGAGCAATATGCAAATTAACCATCACTCTGCTACACCCACACAAGCCACGCCCACCAGCCAATCAGGAGCGAGTATGCAAATTAACCTAACCAAGATGGCTGCAGCCACAGAGAGAGCAGGAGGGAGGCTTGGGTTTCCCTGGTGATGGAGGAAGCCAAGATTTCCGCACACACTGGCCAGCCCAGGCCTCTGCTTAAGGCTACAAAGTTTCAATTATAGAAGATACATAAATCCCAACAGAAATGGCGGCAGCCACAGAGCTGGAGAGAGCAGGAGGCTAGGGTTGCCCTCAGCGATGGAGGAAGCCAAGCTTCTGCAGCCCTGGCCTGCTTTGACCTCCGCTTTAGACTACAAAGTTTCAATTATAGAAGATAAATAAGTCCCAACAGGAATGGCTGCCGCCACAGAGCAAGCAGAAGGCTTGGCTCCGTTCCAGGCTACAAAGTTTCAATTATAGAAGATAAATAAATCCCAGATACCAGGGCCTCCGCTTGGGTCACCGGGGGGCGTAGCTGGCCTGCAAACCACCACAGGCCCCTCGTCCAGGCCGCCCCATGCCCCAAGGGAACCCCACCCTGATCCGGGACATCCTTCAGGGAAAACCAGCCGGCCCTCACCCATGCACCAGGCCTCTATCCTATCTAATAAAAGAGTAATATGCAGATTGACCATCACTCCAACACACAAGATTGCTGCCCCCATGTGGTCAAAGATCCTGCCCCCATGTGGACACAAGATGACCAGCAGGGGAGGGCAGTTGGGAAGGACCAGGCCTGCAAGGGAGGGCAGTTGGGGATGATCAAGCCTGCAGGGGAGGGCAGTCAGGGGTGACCAGGCCAGCAGAGGAGGGAAGTTGGGGGCAAACAGGTTGGCAGGAGAGCAGTTAGGCATCAATCAGGTTGGCAGGGGAGTGGTTAGGGGGTGATCAGGATGGCAGGCAGAAGCGGTTAGGGGCAATCAGGAAGGCAGGTAAGCAAGCAGTTGGGAGCCAGCAGTCCTGGATTGTGAGAGGGATGTCCAACTGCCCGTTTAGGCCTGACCCTACCCGGGATCGGGCCTAAACGGGCAGTCAGACATCCCTCGAGGGGTCCCATATTGGAGAGGGTGCAGGCTGGGCTGAGGGATATCTCCCCCCCCCCCATGCATGAATTTAGTGCACCGGGCCTCTAGTATATAAAATATAAGTCTTCCATATCATCCTCCAACATACATTTGCTTTCCAGCTAACCTAATTCTGTCAATGAGGTTTTTCCCAAAGACTTTCTAGATTCCCTGTCTGGAAAACTTGTCATATTTGATATATATTTATTTTAAAAGATCTTTTTATGTCCCTTATGACACTGAATCTTGCTAATTCTTTCTTTTAAAAGAAGCTCAAATTTGATCCTTCTCCATTTCTACCAAAAGTTCCAGGAACACAGCCACCATTGCCTTATACCAAGATAATTTCAGCAACCTGAAATGTAGCCTCCTTTCTTTTATTTTAACCATGTTAATAAATTATTTAAATCACTACTGTTAGAACAATGATTTTTTTAATCTTCACAAAATTTTAATTATTGAATAAATATCTACTGTCTTGCACACTTGGGCAAGAGATCTAATATTTCAACACTTTAAATAGTTACTTAATTATGATAGCCCTGCTTTAAAGCACGATTTTAACATTTCCAAGAAATCCAAACACTATAACAATTTGATAAAACCATTACCTATTAAAATATATGAATAACCTTTTCAGTAACTGTGGGAAATTTTGCACCTATTATATTCTTAAAAGAGAACCAATGGAAAAAATTTTCCTGAGTGTGTGTATGGTCCCAATAGTTATCTCTGGCCAGTTTGAGTGAATATAAGAAGCTGGCTTAATTTTTTCTTGCTTAACTGTCTTAAATGTGCTAACCCATTGTTTATAGTGTGGATTATTATCAAAATATCTGAGGATAATCTGGTTATCTTTCTCTTATACATTATATAACTTACCTGCCTAAATGTCCAAATAGGTTTTTGTTTCCCCTTTGTGTTTCTACTTAAAACCTATACTTTTGCTAGTATATGTCATTAGGTGGGTCATTATGTGTTTCTCACGTATAAACTGTGACATTGCAATAATACGCTTCTAGTAGTTTTTTCCCCAATGATTTTTTTAAAATTTTATTTCTGATGAATTGCTTGGGCTTTGCTGTTGTTGCCTTTGTGGCGGGTGGGGGTGGGCCCTTATTTTAGTTATGTTGGCTTGCTTTGGTCCATCTTCCACATCTAATGCTTTTACTTCAACCCATTTTATTTATTTCTTCTTTTAATTTCTTTATTGATTAAGGTGTCACACATTTTTCCTCATCCCCCCATTCCCATCCCACACCCCTCCCCACGGATGCCCCAACCCCCTGTTGAACTTAACCATTGGTTAGGCTCATATGCATGCACACAAGTCCTTTGGTTGATCTCTCCCCTCTCCCCCCACCCTCCCCTATCCTCCCTCTGAGGCCCGATAGTCCAATCGATGCCTCCTTGTTTCTGGTTCTGTTCTTGTTCATCAGTCTATGTTGTTCATCATTTCCCCTAGATGAGCGAGATCATGTGTCACTAGAGATATACTTATAAGAACTGGATGTGAGACGAGCAATAATAGTTATGCTGACAGGCTAATGAATCAGTCTGTAGTGAGTTTCTTTCTGGACCAACAGTTCTTTTGAGACCCAATATCAATGTCCACCAGTTCCTTATGTGTACATGTCGGTACTGACCCCTCAGCTCTGGATGGTGGACAAATGGTGGTAATGCAGGTCCAACACCCTCTGGTTTGGTCTCGGCCGGACCCAGGGGCACGGCTTCACCAGGACTCAGGGGCACGTGGCCTCACCCGGACCCAGGGGCCTCACCCAGACCCAGCCTCACCCGGATCCAGGGGCACATGGCCTCACCCGGACCCGGGATGCTCCAGCTTCACCTGGACCCAGGGGCACGTGGCCTCACCCGGACCCAGGGGGGCGCCCCCACCCAGACCCGGGACCCAGCCTCACCCAGACCCAGGGGGATGCAGCCTTACCCAGATCCAGGGGCATGTGGCCTCACCCAGACCCGGGACCCAGCCCCACCCCGACCCAGTTCCCAGCCTCACCCAAACCCAGGGGCGGGCGGCCTCACCCAGACCCGGTACCCAGCGGGGTTTCGTCTTCTTGATCCCAATTCCTGTTGGTCAATTCCCTCTCAGCAATTCCTTCGGCCATTTTCTCAGAGCTCCAGGGCGGCTGCCGCAGAACTCGTTGGGCTGTGGGCTCGGTGAAGTTCCGCTGTGCCTGGTGCGCGGCGGTGGGCTGGTCCGGGGTTGCTGCGTCGGCCCCTGGGTCTGCAGCGGTGGCCAGTCGCCGAGCGTGCGCACCTGGCCGCTTCCGGGGCGTTGAGATTCTTGAAGGACTCGGAGGTCAGCAAGCGCGGAGTCTCCCACCCCATGTCTCTCAGGGGCTCGTCTGTCCGTGCTTGGCAGCGAGTGGAGCCGTCCCCTCAGCCGGAGACCACCGGGGGAACTGCACCGAGCACGTACCAGGCTGCCATTGTGTCGCCTGAGCCGTAGTTCTTAAAGTGTGATCTTTGGGTCACCGGCATCAGCATCATCCTGCGTATCCCTCTCTTTTATTCTAGTTGTAGAGCATCTGCTCAGCCAGCCCTCCAGTGGTTCTGGATGGTGTCTGCTCTGCTCTCCCATCGTAGTCTCAAAATTGTTGTGGTAGGCAACAATCAGGCTTCCGCCCTATGCCTCCATCTTGGTCCTCCTTTGTATAGTTAAGTCTTGATTGTTGTTGGTGTCACTGGGAGGAATTGTCCTCCTGGCCAATGTCCGTGAGGACCCTCTGTTTCTACGAAGGAAGAGTTGCTGTGCAGGAGACACGTTTATGGGCCGGATCTTGTTGCAGCAAGGCTTTGGCGCTCACTGAGTCTGCCTCTTGAATGTGTCCCTTATGCGAGTGGTTGAAATCTGGTGTCATCTCACACCGACCACTAGATGCCCTCGTTTCTGGGTCTCCAATGGAATATAGGTCAGCTACTGCCTGAGGCCACTCAGCAGGAGTTACAGCAGAAACTGCAGTTTCCTCCTCCTGTCTAAGCGGCTCTGGAGCAGTCCGACTAGAACCGCAGTTCATCTGGTCAAGCTGCCACAGGGCAGGCCACCCACATGCAAAAGCCGCTGCTTGGAGCCCAGGTGGGCCTGCAAAACGTGCGGGGCGGGTCCCAGGGCGGGGCGGGTCTCAGGGCGGGGCGGGGTCTCAGGGCGCCACCAGGCCATGGCGTGGCAAAGCGCAATGGCTGCACATCTGCTTTTTCTGCTTTCCACGTTTCTAAGCCCCCTCGTTCCGCACTCCAGTGCAGCAAACACTGATTGCTGGGCGCACCTCCACAAGGAAGTTACTCCCACTCTCTGACATGAAGGCCGAGAGTCCAGCCTCTCCCCGCAGGCGTCTGGGTCTCCCGCGAGTCCCCAGAAGCTGGATTTCAGGGTGATGGGGAGCTAATCTCCCCTAGGGTTGGAAAAAAAGCCGCACGACCCTTTCCCCGCCACCAGTCCGACCCACGCGCCTCCGCACCTTATCCCTTCCGAGTTCGCTCTGTCCTCTTCCCTCTTAGCTGTAAATCCACCCTTCAGCCAGTTCTCCTGTGGTTCTGGGTGGCAGACGCTCTGTCCTCCAGTTGTATTTTTGAAATTGCTGTGCGCGGCGCATTTCATTTGTTTAACTTTGCCGCCTTCTTGGTTCTCCTTTCTCAAAATGGCTAAAGGACTTGAATGTAAGACGGGAAATCCTAAAAATCCTCCAAGTCGGTGTCGGCGGCCTCCGGGGCCCCGAGGATCTCACTGGGCAGCTCGGCCAGGTCGGTTACGCAGATGGGCCCATCCTGCAGAAAGATGGTCTCTTCCTTCACCGAGAGCCACTGCGCAGAGTCCGCGGCCGCCGCCACAGCAGCTGCCGCGGCTGCCCACTAGCTCATGGCCCCGGCTGAGGTGCTGACCGAGAGGAGCAGCCGCCTGGCCTGGGGAGACGTGAGCAGGGGTCGCTGCGCTCACCAGTCCATCTTTTAGTTGTATTTCTGAAACTGCCATGCGAGGCAACAGATCAGCCGTTCAACTCCACCGCCATCTTCCAGAGCCGTCTATTTCTTCTTTTATTTCAATATTTTAATTGTCAGATTTCCCAAATTTTGTATTTCTTATGGCATTACTCATGATTATTCCTGTTTCTTCCAATTCAGTCTTTATTTCTGAGGTGACTTTTTAAGAAAAAAAATCTAATTAATTGCCCTCACTGATTTGGCTCAGTGGATAGAGTGCCAGTCTGCAGACCAAAGGGTCCAGGGTTTGATTCCGCTCAAGGGCACATACCTTGGTTTCAGGCTTCTCCCTGGCCTGGGCCCTGGTCAGGGCTCCTACAGGAGGCAACCAATTGATGTGTTTCTCTCACATTGATGTTTCTCTCTGTCTTCCCCTCTCTCTTCCACTCTCACTAAAAACCAATGGAAAAATATCCTCGAGATTAACAACAACAAAACAATCTAATTAATTTACATCATATTCCTTTCAAATATTTTCTCAAATATATATATATTTTAAATTTCTGATTTAAGCTGTCCTCTCAGAGCTTCTATTGTTTTTAGGTCAATTGTAGTTCAATTTGAAGTGTTAGGTTAAATTTTTAATTTTTCTGTGTATGAGCAGGTCTATCTGTTGCACCTCCACTTGTTAAGAATGTTATCTGCTATATATTCTTTTATTTCTCTGTACCAATTTTTATGGACTCCAACCACAATTGTTTATTGTTTGCATATTTTTTAGTGAGATTAGTGTTGTATTTTTTTAAGGAAATCGTGGGCCTTTATATTGAGATATCTGTCCCTTTTCTTCTGTCCCTTTTGTCTCAGTCCTGCTCATGTCGATCATATTTACCCCACATTCTCCCCAGTGCAGCGTCTTATCCAGATATGAACTTCAGTGCCATACATTTCATAGGTCTCTGACAGTTTCAGCCTTTTATTTTAACAGTTTCCTTTATATCCCCTATCAATTCAGATTGGATTCTGCCTCTCAGCTTTAGATGCTCTTCTCAGCTTGACCTGGGACACCAGGCAATGAATATCTTTGGCAACTGGGGGATTTCACAGGTCCCAGGACAGTCAGAGTCCAGTTGCTTTCTGTCGTCTTTCCCTTCTGCAATCTCTGATTCCATGAGGCTTGTAGGTTTGACTGCACACACTGGTATGAAACCATTATGTCACTTTATTGTTTGTCAGCATTTTCCATGGGACTTTGGTTTTGTTATCTTTTTGTTTGTTTCTTTCTTAATTAGGATATTGGAGGAGATTTACAAATTCTCACTGTGTCTATCTTTCTAGACTCCCAGTTTGGTCTATTTCACAGTAAATTCTCAGAGTTGGCAAACTATTTGTATGTAAGCGTCTTTTTATTGCTTTAGAAGCAATAAACTCTTCAAATTTTATTTATAGTGTAGATTATAGTAATTAACTCTGACTACTTTTATGACTTTATAATAATGGAAATAGAATGCAAGATTCTATGCATATAAAATTGCCAAAAAATATTTGAAGGATAAAGTCTTTATATTTCTGGCATTTTGGTGGTTGACTTTTGTAAATCTAATTTCTAAAGCCTAGAATATTTCTTAAATGTATTTCTGAGCAGTAACACCTTAGCCTCTGCTTCATGCATCCTGAATGATAAATTTATAATAACAATTTGATTATACTAGTTTCAGTGTCACACTGAGCAGTTTTGTGTATATATACATTCTGGGTTTTTCAATTAATATTTGACAAAGGAGGCAAGAGCATACACGAAATAAAGACAGTCTCTTCAATAAAAAGTATTGGGAAAATTGGACAGGTACATGCAAAAGAAAGAAACTAGACCACCAACTTACACCGTACTCAAGAATAAACTCAAAATAGATAAAATGTTTAAATGTAAGTTGTGAAACCACAAAAATCCTAGAAGAAACCATAGGCAGTAAAATCTCAGACATCTCGCATAGCAATATGTTTGCCAATACAGCTCCTAGGGCAAGGGAAATAAAGGAGAAAATAAACAAATGGGACCGCATCAAAATAAAAAGCTTCTGTACAGCAAAAGAAACCAACAACAAATTAAAAGGGAGCCCACTGTATGGGAGAACATATTTGCCAGTGATACATCTGATAAAGGATTAATATCCAAAATATGTATAAGGAACTTATATAACTCAACAAAAGGAAGATGCACAATTCAATTTAAAAATGGGCAAAGGACATATGAAAAAAATGCTCAAAGTCACTAATCATCAGAAAGATGTAAATCAAAATGACAATGAGGTACCATTCACACCTGTCAGAATGGCTATCATCAACAAATTAGCAAATGAAAAATGCTGTCAAGGATGCGGAGAAAAGGGAACCCTCATGCACTGCTGGTGGGAATGCAGACTGGTGCAGCCATTGTGGAAAACAGTATGGAGTTTCCTCAAAAAATTAAAATGGAACTGCCATTTGACCCAGTGATCCCACTTCTAGGAATATATCCAAAAACCGGAAACACCAATCAGAAAGAATATATGCACCTCTATGTTCATAGCAATGCTATTTACAATAGCTAAGTTCTGGAAACAGCTCAAGTGCCCATAAGTAGATGAGTAGATAAAAAAGCTGTGGTACATTTATACAATGGAAAACTCTGCAGCTGTAAAAAAAAGAAAAAAAAAAGGATCTCTTACTCTTTGAGATAGCAGGAAGGGGCCTGGAAAGTATTATGCTAAGCGAAATAAGCCAGTCAGAGAAAAACACATATCACATGATGTTACTCTTATGTGGAATCTAATGAACAAATTAGACTGACATACCAAATAGATCCAGAGACATGAAAGCATGGAACAGACTGAATAATCTCAGAGGGAAGGGCAGTGGCCGGAGGGTCAGGAGGAGATTAACCATAAGAATTTATATGCATATACGCATAACCATGAACAAGACAATAGTGAGGTGAAGTTCTGAGGGGTTGGAGGGTGGAATGGCTTAAAGGAGGAAAAAAATGGGATATCTCTAGTACTTTCTACAATAAAGATAATTTTTTAAAAATAAAATTAAAAAGAAAAAGTTACAAATTAGCTGTTCATTTAAAAAAAAAAGAAGAAGAAGAAAAGAGTTAAGCCCTGCCGGTATAGCTCAGTGGTTGAGTGAGTGTTGACCTATGAACCAAGAGGTCAAAGTTCAATTCCTGGTCAGGGCACATGCCTGGTTCATAGATTTGAACCCTGGTAGAGGGCACAGGAGGCAGTGGATCATCGATGATTCTCTCTCATCAATGATGTTTCTGTCTCTCTCTACTTTTCTCTTCCTCTCTTAAATCAATAAAAACTTATTTTCAAAAAAAAGAGTAAAGCATGCCTTTCTTCAAATGATGTAATCTCCAAAAATCTTTTCATATATCTTAAATTTGTGATTACTGTCAATGACAACTCATACACTGTAATTTATTAACTGTTTTTAAATGTATACTCAGTTTATAGACACAACTCAAATAACAACATTTCTATATATGGATGTTTACACCGAATATAATACCATTACTTCTGGTATATAACCCTCCTCTGTAACTTTATTTTTATCTCATATAATCAATTTACATAAAGCCCAATAATTCTCTTAGTTCAGACCAGTCTTTTAACCATACATTTATACCACTACACATACATTTATAGTTACACATATAGTTAAAGTTATTAAAGTCATTGCAAAGAAGTATCTGGTTTCTTAAAGTGTGATTATCTAACCCAGACAAGTAGCAACTGAAACTTCTCCCTGCTGATACCGAATTTTTGGACTGGAACCCGGATTCTTTGTTCACTGGAGTCAAAGAATGAATCCATGGACAGAAAGTAGTATAGCACAGGTGGTGATTTATTGAATAACAAGTACAGACTCCCATGTAGGGAGGGGGAAGAGTCCCACAGAATAGACTCCCAAGTAGGGAGGGGGGAAAAGTCCCTGAACTGACTCCCACTGTGGGGAGGGGGAAGAGTCCCACTGGGTTCCTCTTCCCTACAGCTTATAAAGGCTGCAGAGACTGGTGCCTTGATATCCCCTCTGATTGGTCACTATTCCCTTCGGGCTTTCTTCTCCTTCTGAATGAAGGGCTTCCTTCTCTTTATTTTGTAAATATAGACCTTTCTTGGCTACTTCCAGTTCCCTTGTCTTATGTAAATATACCTGTTGCTGCCTCCTTGTCTTATGGAAATGTAACTGCACCTGGCTTTTTGTGTTATGGAAATGTAACTTCTCCCAGTCTGTGGCCCTGTTCTTTTTCCCATGGACCCCAATTCTAAAAAATCCCTAAGCCTGCCTATGTCCCCCTAAAATTCCTGCTTCACTGCCTCCACCCTTGCCAAGCTATATGCTATTCTCCAAACAGCAGCGGAAGAGGTCTTCTTAAAACTGTAAGTAAAAACATGTCACTCTTTTACTCAAAACCATTTAGTAGTTTCCCATTTCAGTCAGAATAAAAACAAAAGCCTCTCTGTGGCCCAAATCATATGGTATATGAGATGTGGCCTCTCTTTGTCTTTCTGTTCTCTGCTCCTATTCACTTCCTCTGCCACCTGGGCCAGCTCTGTGAGCATGCAATCTGTATCTTTACTCAGGGCCCTTTGCTCAAATATTCCCCACACTTGGTTTAATTCTTTATCAATATCTTTAGATTCTCAATAGTATTTTTAACATCTTAATTGTATGTAAATTACATAATTGGTTATGCTGGCCACTTTGGTATTTCTTGAATGTGCTAGTCATACCCACATGAAATCCTTTGTATTGTTCCCATTTCCTAAAATGTTTCCCCAGAAAATTGCAAGACTGCCTTTCTCACCTCTTTACCATTTTTGCTCAAATGTCAGCTATCATCTTAAAATAAGGTGACCAGATTTTAACATTGGTAAAGCGGGACACCATTGACCGGGGGGGGGGGGGGGGGGGGTTTTTTTTTTTTTTTTAATATATTTTATTGATTTTTTACAGAAAGGAAGAGAGAGGGATAGAGAGTTAGAAACATCGATGAGAGAGAAATATCGATCAGCTGCCTCTTGCACACCCCCTACTGGGGATGTGCCCTCAACCAAGGTACATGCCCTTGACGGGAATCGAACCTGGGACCCTTGAGTCCGCAGGCCGACGCTCTAGCCACTGAGCCAAACCGGTTTCGGCCCGGGGGGAGGGGGGTTCTTGATTAAAAATTTGGTCTATATTGTAATCACTTTTGGTATTTTTAATAAAAGGAAATTCACTTCTTAGATCATCGTTGAATTTGCATCCTCTTTTCTTACTCATTATGTTAAAAATCTAAAAAAAATAATTTAAAATTATATTATAAATTATTATATACATATTGCTTAAAAACACAGTAAGTAGGTACATAATTACATGAACATATTTTATTGTTAGTTTATAAATTAAATTAATTTGATTGTTATAAAGTAACTATATTTTAAAAATTATTTTAATCCTATATTTCTTTCTAAATAATAACAATACTAACTTGTATTATTTTTCCTCTGAATTTGCCATAACGTAAGTCATAAGTGTCAATTTCAAGGCTGGCGCTAGACTTTTTGCCGCCACTATAAAATATAAATAATACGAGTACTATCTGCTAAATTCAAGAAAATTTATGTATTTATGAAATAAATAAATAAATAAATTACTTACCTAAATTATCTGAATAGCTGATTTGTAATGACATCACTTGTTTAACTAGCTTATTAGCACGCAGGTACGACGTGTATCGTCTGAGAGACAGTTACAAAATGTTTTTGTCGTTGCCAATCCCCCAAAATGCCATTGTTCATTAAGTCCAAACAATGGTGGTCGAATTCTAACAACTGATCAACAATGTGAACTTTGATAAGCAGGTCTCGATAATCAGTTCTCAACAATTATTTGTTATTATTAAAGTTTAACATTATAAAATTAACAAAAATAATATAAAACTCATATCCTGGCTAAATAGCCACATGGCTGCCGAAAACCATATATTCCCTTCCCGTTCTCCCGCCGTTCCCTAGCTTGTCGTGCATTATTTCCAAAAATCGGGACTTTTTTAAAACGCCGTGGGACGCGGGACAAATTGTTAAAAATCGGGACTGTCCCGCCAAAAGCGGGAAGTCTGGTCACCTTATCTTAAAACCCCGTTAAAAACGACAGCCTTTCTACCACCATCAGCCACATCAAATTACAGATTTATTGTTACCGAGCTTTAAATTTTCTTTTTTCTATTATTCCTACTGTCTTACAATTTCCTTATTAACTCTTCTTTTTATTTTTTTCCTTTGTTATTTCGTATCCCTCTGTTTGCTTGTTCATGGACTACACAAAGGAAGGGTTTTTTGGTCACTGACATAGCTCAATCACCTAAGGGAGTGCTCAGTATGAGTAGTGATACTGAAATTTTGGACTAGAACCAGGATTCTTTGTCCTCTAGAATCGAAGAATAAATCCACGGACAGAGAGTAGTATAGCAAAGGTGGTGATTTATTGAAGAACAAGTACAGACTCCCACGTGGGGAGAGGGAAGTGTCCCACAGATGAATTCCCAAGTAGGGAGGGGGAAAAGGGTCCCACTGAATTCCTTTTCCCTATGGCTTATAAAGGCTGCAGGTCCTGGTGC
The DNA here is from genome assembly GCA_025583905.1 of Ia io. NCBI lineage: Eukaryota > Metazoa > Chordata > Mammalia > Chiroptera > Vespertilionidae > Ia > Ia io. The sequence goes on along the minus strand of JAJQQW010000007.1, from coordinate 40,111,875 downwards.
CTTGATATCCCCTCTGATTGGTCACTATTCCCTTAGACTGGTTACTATAGTAACTCCTGGGCTCAAAGATCAAACCTCACATGGGACGTGTGAGGTTCTCCACCCTCCTTCCTTATTGTTTTCCTATTCCCTTTGGGCTTCCTTCTCTTTGTTTTGTAAACATAGACCTTTCTTGGCTACTTCCAGTTCCCTTGTCTTTTGTAAATATACCTGTTGTTGCCTCCTTGTCTTATGAAAATGTAATTGCACCTGGCTTTTTGTGTTATGGAAATGTACCTTCTCCCAGTCTGCAGCCCCACAGCTTTCCCCATGAACCCCAATTCTAAAAAATCCCTAAGCCTGCCTATGTTCCCCAAAATTCCTGCTTCAGTAGGAATTCAGTAAATCGTTGTTTGATAAAGGAATCAATTCCTTCCTCTTAGTTAGAATTTAGCCTTTGTATTTTACTTATACGTCTCATGTGCCCACAAATACATACTTTACCAGTATAAAAATTTGCTACCTTTTGGGTCCCAGTTTCCTGAATGGCATTTCCTTTATCAAAAGAATGAACTCATCTAAAAATTAAAGATTTTTTTTTTTATTTGAGAAAAACATTGATCTTACTTTTATTAAAAACTTTGCAAAATGCTTTATTTTTAAGCTGTAGTTGCTCATAAATTAGAATCAGAAAACAACACCTCTAGACTAGACTGATTATATTAATACTTATGTAACTGAAATAGGAATTTTAAGGGGGTATAGGCAGGTTTAAGGAATTTTTAGAATTGGGGCCCCATGGAAAACACACAGGGCTACAGAGCTGGGAGAGATTACATTTCCATAAGACGAGGGATCAGCAACAGTTACATTTCCATAAGACAAGGGAACTGGGAGTAGCCAAAAGTTCTATATTTACAAAATAAAGAAGGAGGAAGAAAGCCCAGAAGGAACAGGAGAACAATGAAGGAGGAGGGTCAATGAGGGTCAATGTTTGACCTTTGAGCTCAAGAGTTACTACAGTAACCAATTCAAAAGGGAATATTGACCAATCAAAGGGATATCAGGACACAGAGGCTTGTAGCCTTTATAAACCATGGAAACAGTAAGTCAGCCAGACTTTCCCCTCCCAATGTGGGAGTTTGTACTTGTTCTTCAATAAGTTGCTACCATCTTCAGTCCATGGATTCATTCTTCCATTCTGTAGGACAAAGAATCTGGGGAACACCACATATTCCAATCAAAAAATCACATATAACAATGTGAAAAAAATCACCCTTTCAAGAGGCCTTGGTTTGTGTGTATATGTGATGTGAGAATCAGTACACTATAAAGGGTACAATGGACATCTATGGAGCCAGTCTGCTTGGTTGTATTCAGGTTCTACCACTCTAGCCCTGGGATGTAAAGAAACTAGTTACTTTCTATGTCTTGATTTCCTCATTAAATTTAAAGGAGAATAATAATAGACCTCCTCCGAGAGTTAAATTGGTGAAGACTAAATTAATTCATCATAGCACACTTAGAAGAGGCACATACTAAACACAAACTAAACAGGAACATAACAGACACTTTATAAATTTGCTAATATAATATTAAAATGGTTATATCTTTGTGTGCTGTGTACTTCTTTGATCTTTGTAAAACATAAAGATAGTACAGTAAAAAAATATCAAGTTTAAAATGAAAAAGAATTATATAAAATATATTCCATTGATTCAACTTAATAACTATCATGAAATAATACTTCTTAAGAAAAAAATAATTTGGGGATACAAAAGGAAGTCTTAACTATATTTTATCTCCTTCTTCTATGTTCATCATGTTTATGGCTAAGAAAACACTTGTATCTTGTGGATTGTTGTCTGGACATTAGAAGGTTAAGAAATCATCTAGCCTATATGATTCATGTGAAGTGTATGGTAATGGCTAACGTTTTCTCTGAGAAACATGTGTGAAGGAAAGCAGACTACTGTTGGGGACTGAAATTTGTAGACAAACACAAACTTTACAGATCACCATTGACTCCATGTTCATTGAGCAGTGTCATAGCCTAGAATAAATAAGATTATCATATATAAGAAGCAGAGGAGTATTTGTTAAATTGGTAATAAAAAGGGCCATTTAAGTTATTGTTATACAATAACGTTCATTAATGCAGACTATTTACTTTCAGGAAATATGTGATCTCCCAGTTCTTGCTACGCATTTGTAGTGTGCATCATCAAGCATTTAAATGCAATTCATACACATACTTTCTTTGGATCTAAAGAAAAATGATTTATTTTCACTAGATCAGGGGCCTGTGAGAACATCTATACTAATGAAAGGGTAATATGCTAATTAGACTGGGAGACCTTCCTGACATCCTTCCGGGCAAAGCCATGGTGGTGGGTCCAAGGCAGAGGTGGTTAGGGGCGATCAGGCCAGGAGGCAGGGAAGTTGGGGGTGATCGGGCCAGTGAAGGGTGGGGCAGTTAGGGGTGAGCAGGCTGATGGGAGCGCGTGGGGGGTGAGCAGGCCAGCAGGGGGGGCAGTTGGGGGCAACCAAGATGGCAGGGGGAGGCAGTTGGGAGCAAGCAGGCCAGCAGACAGAGTGGTTAGGGGTGATCAGGCAGGCAGGCAGGTGAGCAGTTAGGAGCCAGTGGTCCTGGATTGCAAGAGAGATGTCAGACATCCCCAGAGAGGTCCCAGGTTGGAGAGGGTGCAGGTCGGCCTGAGGGACAAGACACCCCCCCCCCCCCCCCCCCCCCCCGCTGTGGATGAATTTCGTGCACTGGGCCACAAGTTGACTGATAATTAAGCACAGAATTAAGAGAAAAACCATCCCATTTACTGTATTCAACAAGGACCTCTTCTGTAATTCTGGAAGTCTGTGCAAACAGACATATTAAGTAAGAGGAAAGAGCCAAAATAAAACTTTATCAAGAACTCATATTCTAAAAGTCTGTTTGTTAACAGAAACATTCTTCCATTTCCTAGGGTCCAAAGAAGGTCTCAATTTGCTAAACAATCATTTGGCAAGCAAGAGAGTACTAGGAAAATCAGATAACAACCCTCGGGCTACACAGCTTAATTCATATTGATGAGGAGCTGCTACCTGACTGGTGCTAAACTGATAACTACTTGTAAACTAAACAAGGAAAATATTTAGATGCACTTAAATAGATTGAGATTTCACAAATGAATAACAAATCAAGCAAAGATTCAAACTGTAAATAAGACTGAAACAAATGATACCGTTCTTTGTTGGTACTGGAAATTAGTATTCCCCTAGAAACTAAGGAACATACATTTGCATAAATATGTCACCATTCAATGTCACAGTACCATATAGCCTAGCTTTAACATATTTTGTCTTTGCCATTAACTAGATAAATATAACTGGAAAACTCTTTTTTTTTCAGATTTTAGTTATTTAATCTATAAAATAATAGTAATTTTTCTTCTATATGAGGTGGACTAGAGGTTGTTCAAAAGATATAGCATAAGGAATTCTGTTTTGGAAAAATTAATCATTCATTGAGAAAGAAAGGAAGAAAAATATTGACATGATTTTGCAAAAAAGTTATTAAGGCTTATGCAATTAGATTTTTAAATGTAATATGTTTTGAAAAATGATACAATTACTTAATAGCACTCATCAATCTATATATACTAGAGACCCGATGCACAAAATTTGGGCAAGGGGCTTGGCCCTCACAGCCATGGTGGCTTGCCTTGGCCCTCGCAGCCCCGACTTTGTCTGGAAGGTCGTCTGGAAGGACTTAGGGAAGGTGGTTCCACTGTCTGGTCTAATTAGCATATTATGCTTTTATTATCTATATATATGTAAATAAGTAATATGCAAATTAGGCCAGGACGCTGTAACAGTCACAACCAGCTCAGAAGGAGGGGCCAGGCATGGCCCGGAGCCTGAGAGAACAACACACAGGCACCACCCGGAGCCTGAGAGAACAACACACAGGTGTGGCCCGGAACCTGAGAGAACACGCAGGAGGGCCGGCCCCCAGTCTCAGCCCTGCAGCTGTGGCACTGGGCTGCTGGGGCTGGAGCGAGTGGAGAAACAAACCCACAGGGGGGCCACAGCACTGGGCTGCAGGGGTCAAAGTGGAGACACAAACCCGCAGGGAGGCTGGGTTCGAGTCTGATCAAGGGCATGTACCTAGGTTGCAGGCTCTTCCCTGGCCAGGTCCCAGGTCAGGGATCATGCAGGAGGCAACAAATCAAAGTATCTCTCTCACATTGATGTTTCTCTCTGTCTTTCCCTCTCTCTTCCACGCTCTCTAAAAACCAATGGAAACATATCCTCAGGTGAGGATTCAAAAACAAAAGAAAGAAAGAAAGGTCATATCCTATGAGGAGACATCTTGAAAATGCCTAAAGAAAGTTGTCATTTTTTCATGGTGAAGGGACTGGAGTCTGTGTTGATGAAAAATCCTTGGTGGCTCTGGTGGCCACAGTGGCAGCAGCAGTGGGGAGATGGGGATGGCACCTTCCCCTGATCAACCCAGTTGCCTCCCGTCAGTAGGACATCCCCTGGGGGCTCCTGGACTGTGAGAGGGGGAAGGCTGGGCTGAGGCCCCGCCGCCCCCAGTTCACAAATTTTGTGCACTGGGCCTCTAGTTATAGATAAAAGCATAAGTGTCCGTCTGACCATCCGACCAGTAACTATGACGCACACTGACCACCAGGGGGCAGGAGTTGCCATTACATGCACTGGCCATTTAAAAAGAAATGGCACTGCAGACCTGATGCCAACAGACCAACACTTGGCTTCCCCCAAGTGGGACACAGGCCCCGCCGCAACCTCAGAGGAACAGCCCACCAAATTGCAGCCAATACTGTGAAGACCCCATGGAGTAAAATGTGGCCCACAGCCCAGCCCAGCCCAGAAACAGTGGCTGTGGGTGTCAGGTAATTATGTCAAATAGTAACGTCTGGCTTCCTCTCCCTAGCGACAGGCCATTTAAAAATAAACGGCACTACAGATCTGACACCCACAAAGTAATACTTAGCTTCCCCCAAGTGGGACACAGGCCCCACCACCACCCCGGAGCAACACCCCACCAAATTGCAGCCAACACTGCCAAGACCCAACAGTGCAAAAATGCGGCCCACAACCCAGCCCAGCCCAGAAACGCTGGCTGTGGGCTCTGGGTAACAATGTCACGTAGCAACGCCTGGCTTCCTCTCCCTAGTGACTAGCCTCCTTAGAGTTTCTTCAGCCTAGGAACACGACTTGCTTTATAGCCAGGTGGAGACATTTCACACTTTAACCAAAAGTCTGTGAAGCATTTTCCCATACCTCATCTCATTTTATCCTCACAGAAGTCCTGGATTGGGTAGATAGGAGACTAGGTGGAATCCTATTTTCTTTTCATTAGCCTGAAAATGGAGATTTAGAAGGCTTAGAAACTTGACCAGACTGAAAAGAAGTAAAAAATGGTGGACCTTGAAAATGACTTCAGGTTTTCTCACTGTGCAGAATATAGTCAAACACTGCTGCAGTTAAATAGTTTACCCTTTATTCTCCCTGTGTGATCTACAATAATAATCTGCTTCATGTTGATATTTACTGCTGTGTTGCTGACAATTACCTGAAAGAGAAGTTGGGGTGCTTCACTGGGCTGGAAAAAGTTTAGCTAAATCAGAAAGTAGGCCTAATTAAGCAAGTTTATTCTATATATCTAAAAGGCTAAGTTGACTACCGCATGCATGATACATATAAAGCTCTCGCTGGTGCCAATCTCATGCATGCAGTTCAATCTGTCATTGTCAATTATGAATTTGGTTGACACTTCTATTATAGAGAAAGGACAAATAGTGATATTAAAATATTTCTTCTAATTAATTTCCTTTCAGTGTGCACTAGGCCTCAAGTAAACCAATAAAAATGAATCAAATAGTTATAGTTTTTGAAAAAGAAAACTTGTATGCTAAAAGTCTTGAGAGAATCAGGAAAAAAAGTTATGAGACATTTAGAAACAGGCATAAAGACAGCATGGAATGATTTTTATTAATATTGTAGTCAAGACTTTGGCCTCCAAAAACCAATGTTATAATTTTGACTCAAAAATCATCCTACCCAAGTCACCATGACTTTATGGTCTATGTGCGAGTTTGAGGGCAAGGCCTTTCACTAATGGCCTGCCCTGTACGCTCTGCATGAACTTTGGGCAGGGCAGACACTGGTTAAGGAATCAGAATCCTAGTAGGTCTGACAAGATAAATATAAAATATAACATAGTATAATCTAACCTGATTTACATTCAGAGAAGTTACAAGAAAATGATCATTGTAGGATTCTTTTCTTTGATTTAAGCAATTAACCTACTTTATAGGAAGTTGTTTCATATCAGAAAAATCTCATTTATTATAAGTACTGAATCTTGGAAATGTCACTTACTAATTTTATAATATAAATGAGTCATGTGGATTGTCAGGTTGAATATTTAAACAAATAATTTCAGGATTATTATCCACTACAACCTACTGGTGAACTTTCTTATTATGCAAGAGAGCTAACTGTAAACATATTCATTAAATTATCAATCTAATATAATAATTATTCAATAGGTGAGATAGATATTGATGAGAGAGAATCCATTTACCATTAACTATAGTGAAGTTTCATGTTACTTTTAACCTCTTTTGTGATATTTATTGAAAGATTTTATATTTTACTTAAACTCAAGTGCCTAAATGCTAGTGGGTACTTTATGACAGTTTAGAGGCATATGAAATCCCTGAATAGTTTATATGGCTACTGAAAAGGGTTTTGGGGGCCAAGATGTACTTTAGATTGACATTTTGTGTAGTCATTTATATTATAATGAAATGGGTCTACAAAGTACATAGCAGACCAAAAAAAAAAAAAAAAGATTTTTTTTTTTTTTTTTTTTTTTTTAGAATAACATCCTTTTCTCTGTTCTTCACCCTCTCAAGTTCCCCATTTTGTCATGGCAATATATAGTTTCTATCTTTTTTATTTATTTATTTTAATATATTTTATTGATTTTTTACAGAGAGGAAGAGAGAGGGATAGAGAGTTAGAAACATCGATGATAGAGAAACATTGATCAGCTGCCTCTTGCACAATCCCCACTGGGGATGTGCCCACAAGCAAGGTACATGCCCTTGACCGGAATCGAACCTGGGACCTTTCAGTCCACAGGCCGATGCTCTATCCACTGAGCCAAACCGGTTTCGGCAATATAGTTTCTATCTTTGCTGTGCCATGCTCAGTGTGTGTTTATTAAGGCCAGAAAACCAAACAAGTAAAAAACAAAAGAATGAAAAGGGAATACATTATAAAAAGGGAGAAATATTAGGAAGAAATGGAAAGGTAGATATTGTGAGTTTACAGTAGTATTTTGCAAGTCATGCTTCATGTAGCATTAATTCTATAAAATATTTTTGTCTTGAGACAATCCATGAAAAAAAAAATCCCATGTTCAAATACATGTGGGAAATCTTCATATGCTAACAGATTCTACAGCATTTGCATATCAATGTTCTAACTCATAAAGAGAAGAAACTTATTGAACTTTGCTTAACTATCTGATTACCAAATGAGTTCAATCACAGAAATGTTTTTTATTATTCAACTAAAGGCCCGGTGCACAAAATTTGTGCATGGGTAGGGTCCCTAGGCCTGGCTGGTGATCAGGGACAATCTGTGAGGCAACCAGCGGGGTGATTGGGGGTCCCCACTAGTACCCACCTTGTCTGGCCTGGCACTGCCCACTAGCCAACCCTGTCCCCCTGCTGCTGCCACTGGTTGCCTCCCTCTGCGGGGCAACTGGAAGGGCCCCCACTGGCACCTGCCTTGGCTGGTCTGGGGCCTGTGGGCTGGGGGCAGCTCCTGCATTGAGCATCTGTCCCCTGGTTGTCACTGTGTATCATAATGACCAGTCATTCTGCCACTCAGTCGATTTGCATATTAGGCTTTTATTATATAAGATTCCTATCAAGTAGCATCTCAAATAATTGTTTGGCAAATCAAACTTAAGAAAAACATAATTTGGGCTAGATAGTGAAGTATCTATTGTTCTCTTCCAAAATAAAAACTAAACAGGTTAATATTCAAAGATAAACATTTTGTGTTTGGTTTTCTCATGCATAGATTCTTTATTTAAGGAAATTAAAAAATATATACCTGTGAGTTCATGTAAGTCAAACTGGGGCTCCTGCCATTCTATGGACTAGATAGATCCCTTGGATCAAAACTAATTGAAGGACACCAAAGACACTATTTCCTTTTTCTCTTTCAAATATAGTAGATCTATTATCCCATTGCTCTCACCTTCTTCAACTATCCCACTGGTCTTGGGACCAAGAGAAAAAAACATGATTCCCTTGGAGTGTGAGGCTGGCAGAAGGATTTTTTCACTGTGAAAGCCAAATATCTGTGAATTTAACCTTACCAACGGTGTGAGGAAGTGTTTTGACACTCATTAATTTTCAGGGCAGAAATTGTAGGCCAGTGTGCCCTCAAGTCATAAATTTCAGATCTCATTTAGAATAAGAAGAGCAAGGTTTCTCTCAATTCTTTATGTAGAAACAAGAAAAGCAATCTAGTATGATTTCAAAACAAAATGTTTTGATTTTTTTTAGATGTTATGTGTTGTCTCTTAATTCAGATAAGTGTTCTGTTTTCAGAACAGAGTACATAGATCTTAATGTATAATGCATAGTACTAAAGGGCTGTTAATTATGTCTCTTCACATGAGAAGTTTCCATATATGGGATAGTCTTGATGATTAGAGGCTAACTGCATAGTCCTTGATATAGTTACAGTGTAATAAGAAAGATAAGAAAACTAAATACATAGTTATAATACTAGTTAAATAAAAATAGATATGTGCACAGAGTTAGAGTGCAAGAAATGGTATAAAGATTACAGATATTTGAGCTGTTTTTAGAAAATGATTTAAAAATAGGCATGATCAGAGAGACAAGAACCACAGCATGTTGTGTGTAGAGAACTGTTAAGCATATAACGAAAGATGTAAAGTGACTGGAAGTGGACAATTATAAAATTGAGGAGCTCAAGTATGACACAATGTTCTTAGTGGGTTGAGTGGGTTAACTATGGTACTGCGATTTAATGGTGAGACTACATGAATAATTTAGAGAAGAGGAGTGAGGAACTTATTGCAGGATATTTTGCTCTGGAAGCATTTGTTAAATGTCCAAATAGTAAAGGGAGAGTAGAGGATAAGTCTGGCTGAATATTGATAACTTACAGCATCCAGGAGATAACTAAAGATGTGAGAGAGGATTAAGTACCCATATGAGTAATGGGTTGGGAAAGACTTAGTGAGTACACTTTATTTTGAACAGATCCATAGGGAATATTACATCTAATTGAATATTATTTTAATACTAGAGGACCGGTGCACGAAATTTGTGCACTCAGGGGGGGAGTTCCTCAGCCCGGCCTGTGCCCTCTCGCAGTCTGGGAGCCTTCAGTGGATGTCCAATGGCTTAGGCCCGCTCCCCATGGAAGAGGTTCCTGCCACCATCACTGCACTTGCCAGCAGTGAGCCTGGCTCAGAGCTCCTGGCTGAGTGGCGTCCCCACTGTGGGAGCACACTGACCACCAGGGGGCAGCTCTTGCATTGAGCGTCTACCCCCTGGTGGTCAGTGCATGTCATAGCAACTGGTCATTCTGCTGTTTGGTCGATTTGCATATTAGCCTTTTATTATATAGGATTACATATTACTTTAATGTCTCATTTCCCAATATATGACAGTCACTTTTTAAAGTATGTTTAGGCTGCCTGGCTGGTGTTTCTCAGTGGTTGAGCATCAACCTATGAACCAGGAAGTCACAGCTCAATTCCTGGTCAGGGCACATGCCCGAGCTGCAGGCTAGATCCCCAGTGTGGGATATGCAGGAGAAAGCTGATCAATGATTCTCTCTCATCATTGATGTTTTTATCTTTCTCTCCCTCTCCCTTCCTCTCTGAAATCAACAATAAAAATATATTAAAGCATGATTAGGCTAAAAAATTACAGTCTTTTGTTATTACCCAAACAATTTAAATATTTGCAGAAAAAGTAAACACCTACTTTTTCAATAGTTTGTCAGTATTACTACTGAGTCTACAAACTATGAGAATAACAAAAGACCTATTCTTTTACTTCCTCTTAAATTCCAATTATTGAATCATAAATGGTACTCCATTTGAGATGATATTTTATGCAGAATATTTGGTGAATTATATTGAATTGTTAGTATGATTTCTTCAGAGTTCTTAATCAGGATAAATCCTCTTTCATTTTTCAGGGTTACTGAGCTGTAGAATTAGATCTTGATGGCACTATTTATCTTCAGAGAGTAATATGACATAATGAAGATTAGTATGGACTCTGAAAGTTGAGGAACCCAAGCTCAAATAATAAGCGAATTTCAGTGCTAGAAAACACTTATATTTAATTCCACCTGTGCATGAAACGTAAATGTAGAGATCAAACTTGTTTACATATGTTAACACCCAATATAAGATGTAGAAACTTTTTCAAGATTTTAGAAGTTTCTTTCATCCCCCTTTCTGATTACTACCCTCAGAATTTCTTAATTTTCTGACCTTTATAATCATTGATAGTACCATCAGTTCATGAAATTCATATCAATGAATTTATATGATGTATTCTCATTTGTGTCTCATTTCTTTTGCTCAACATAATATCTATGATATTAACCCATATTATTCTTCATATCAGGATTTTATTCTTTTTTTATAGGTGTGTAGTATTCTATTATTTGAATTTACTACCATTCTTCCATTTTCCTGTAGGCAGATTTGTAAGTTGTTTCTAATTTGAAAATATTATGAATAAAGCTACGCTAAACATCCTTTCACATATGATTTTAAAGACCTAGATGCTCATGTCTTTTGGATAATAAAAGCAGTAAATTTAATGACTCATGATATAGGCATATGTTTAGTTTTAGTAGACAGAGTTTTGCATCCTTTTATCCAAATTATACAACCACCAGGAGTGAATGAGAGTTCCAGATCCTGCAGATACTTGCCAATAATTAATATTATAGACCTAGTTAATTTTAGCTATTCTGGAAAGTAATTAATGGAGGAATAAATTTGAGTTTACCTGGATAGATGATATTGAATATATTTTATATATTTTTTGAGATTTGGGTATTATTCTTTATCAATTCTTGTTTATATTTGTGTTTTCTCTTTCCTGGGGTGCCTTGATTTTCCCCATATTGCTGAAGGATATTTTCATTGGAAATAGGACTCTGTTGACAGTTCTTTTATTTTTAGACTTTATGGTTTCTAATGGAAAACCTATTGTCATGAGAATTACTTTTTCCTTATAGATAAAGTGTTGTCATTCAGAACTTTCAAGATTTTTTTCTTTTTTTTATTTTTCAGAAGTTTGACTATGATGTGGTGTTGATATCTTTGGGTTTATCTCATTTTGTATTTGCTCATCTTCTTAAAATTGAGGATTTCTGTCTTTTAACCAATTGAAAGAGTTTTCAGCCATTATTTCTTCAAGTACTCTTTCAGCTCCATCTCCTTTAATTCCTTCCTGGACTCCAAATGTTAAAGTTTTATTTTGTGTTTTGTTGTTGTTGTTGTTGTTGTTGTTATTATGACTCCTCTGGTTCCTGTGGTTCTGATCTTTTTTTGTTGTTGTTTTCAAGCCCATTTTATCCCTATTCTCATTGGATATTTTTATTGTTATATTTTCTAGTTCCCTGAGCGTTTCCTCTGTTCCATCCATTCTGCTTTGAGCCTATTCACTGAGTTATTTATTTCAGTTATTATATTCTTCTGTACTATAATTTTCATTTGGTTCTTCTTTATAGCTTCATTTTCTTTGCTGAGACTTTCTTTTTACTTGCCATAACTTTCTTTTTTTTTTTTTCTCATTTAAGGATGTTCAAAATCACTCATGTAAAGATTGTTTTGATGGCTGATTTACACTTATTATCAAATAACTCTATCATCTCTACTATGTCAGTGTTAGTATCTATTGATTATTTTTTTTATTCAGTTTTAGATCTTTCTGCTTCTTTGTATTAATAATTTGATAATTGAAACCTAGAAATTTTGAGCATTATGAAACTCTGGATCTTTTTCAACGCTGTTTTATCTGGCTTGCTTTGATACTGCTCTGGTAAGGGAAGGGTGAGATGCCACCTCATTATTTCGAAAAGAGAGTAGAAGTCCAGGTTCCCCACTTGGCCCAAGGTTTGTAGGTGTGTGTGTTTGGCGGGGAGATGGGGGTGGATTCTGGGGATGGGTATTCATTATTGTTATGAGATGGTGGAGTTCTGGCTCCCTGCTATTCTGCCAATATCACCCCATGTGGAGGGATAGGTCTGCCTTTTTTCTATATCTTACGGTTTCCACTTACATGAGGTTGTGGATAAGATGGTCTTTTAGCTGTTAGAAAGAGTAAAAATCTTTCCTCCTCAAGAAGACTCCTCTGATGCTTTCCCAGTGGGAGGGTGAGGAACACCACCTCATTACTGCCAAGTGGAAGCGGAAATCTAGGCTCACTATATGATCTCCATTAATACCACATGGGGTCCTTGTTACCACCTAGAGCAGTGATGGGCAAACTTTTGAGCTTGGTGTGTCAAACTTCACCAAAAAACTGAACATAACTCGGGTAGTGTGTCACTTTGAGGAAAAAACTAACTCCAAGACTCTAGTCGCAAATGTTTCATCCTCAGGAGCAGCAAATGTTTCATCCTCGGCATCAGAAATGGCTACGCGAGTCAGTGCTGACACGCGTGTCATAGGTTCGCCATCACTGACCTAGAGTAAGGTGACCAGACATCCCGCTTTTGGCGGGACAGTCCCGATTTTTAACAATTTGTCCCACATCCTGCGGCATTTTAAAAAAGTCCCGATTTTTGGGAAGAATGCACGACAAGCTAGGGAACGGCGGGAGAACGGGAAGGGAATATACGGTTTTCGGCAGCCATGTGGCTATTTAGCCAGGATATGAATTTTATATTATTTTTGCTAATTTTATAATGTTAAACTTTAATAATAACAAATAATTGTTGAGAACTGATTATCGAGAACTGCTTATCAAAGTTCGCATTGTTGATCAGTTGTTAGAATTCGACCACCATTGTTTGGACTTAATGAACAATGGCATTTTGGGGGATTGGCAACGACAAAAACATTTTGTAACTGTCTCTCAGACGATACACGTCGTACTGCGTGCTAGTAAGCTAGTTAAACAAGTGATGTCATTACAAATCAGCTATTCAGATAATTTAGGTAAGTAATTTATTTATTTATTTTTCATAAATACATAAATTTTCTTGAATTTAGCAGACAGTACTCGTATTATTTATATTTTATAGTGGCGGCAAAAAGTCTAGCCCCGGTCTTGAAAGTGACACTTAAGACTTACGTTACGGCAAATTCAGAGGAAAAATAATACAAGTTAGTATTGTTATTATTTAGAAAGAAATATAGGATTAAAATAATTTTTAAAATATAGTTACTTTATAACAATCAAATTAATTTAATTTATAAACTAACAATAAAATATGTTCATGTAATTATGTACCTACTTACTGTGTTTTTAAGCAATATGTATGTAATAATTTATAATATAATTTTAAATTATTTTTTTAGATTTTTAACATAATGAGTAAGAAAAGAGGATGCAAATTCAACGATGATCTAAGAAGTGAATTTCCTTTTATTAAAAAAACCAAAAGCGATTACAATATAGGCCATATTTTTAATCAAGAACCCGCCCCCCCCCCGGGCCGAAACCGGTTTGGCTCAGTGGCTAGAGCGTCGGCCTGCGGACTCAAGGGTCCCAGGTTCCACTGCAGTCAAGGGCATGTACCTTGGTTGCAGGCACATCCCCAGTAGGGGGTGTGCAAGAGGCAGCTGATCGATGTTTCTCTCTCATCAATGTTTCTAACTCTCTATCCCTCTCTCTTCCTCTCAGTAAAAAATCAATAAAATATATTTTTTAAAAAAAGAACCCTCTCCCCCACCCCCCCCACCCCCCCACCCCCAGTCAATGGTGTCCCACTTTACCAATGTTAAAAGCTGGTCACCTTAACCTAGAGGGAATGAATGCCTTGGCTCTCAGCCTTCTCTGACACCAGCCATATATGGTAGGGAGGGAGGTTCATGTGACACCTGGAGACAGTGAAAATCTAGGCTCTCCACTCTGCCTTTGTTGGATAGGCAGGGGTGGTGCCATGGTCTTTTCTATGCTATTTCTCTGCAATAGAGTCCTTATTGTGCAAAACTGCCAACTTGCTAGACAGCCACTTTCTTGGTCCTTTGGTTATAAACAACAGGCATCTGTTGGGACTTTTATTTTTCTCTGCACCTATTTGGATCTCTAGGTGGCTGTATTCTCTGGTTACAAGTTTGGGATATAAGGGACAAAAAAAAAAATCAGGGAAACACCATTTTGGCATTCCTCAGATCCCAGGGTCCCTAGCCTGTCTGTCTTTCTCTCTTTACCTTTCAGAATGCTTGTTTTATAGATAGTGTGTAATGTTCAGAGTTTTAATTGTACTTAACCAGAGAAATAGAAACATATATAAATATCTCTACACTGTCTTCCCAGAAGCAGAAATATATATGTTCCTGATAATAAAATGTTTATTGTCTTAGAATATGGAGTACATACTTACCTAAGACTGGATTATTTAACCTACATTGTGCAATTAGTGCAACAATTTACCTAGATGAAACTATTTACACATTTGTCAGTCACTGATAAATTTCTTAATTCTCCTCTAAGAACAGTTATCTTCAATAATGGTAAATTAGTCCTAATATATTGTTTTATATTTTTTTAAATGTAATTATGGTTTATTTGATTTAATTTATCACAAATTTTGACAACTCTTAGGATGATTGTTGACAATATCAATCTGATACTATTAAGTATGCATTGCCTTCTCAGGATTAAATGTTACCTTTGTCATGATATATTTTTCTTTCAATACACTGGCGAATTATATTTGTGAATACTTTAAGATCTTATTGAGCTGTGATTTTAAAATTTGGTTGTGTTATATGACTGTATAGTTGACTTTCTAATGAGTTCAAAAGTTTTACTTTTTTATGTTCTCAAGTAATCCAAATAAGACGGAGATTAAGATTTCTTATTGGTTATTATGTGTGTACATATATGTGCTTTTATACAGATAGTCACACGTCTTTTCTAGGTGAGATAAAAATATGCTTATCTTGCCATTTCTCTTTTTCTGCAAGTATTCAGTTATAACAAGGAAGAGGCCCTTGAAAATGGTTATATTTAATGAGAAGCTAGTTAATTTCTCACATGATCCCACTTACTAAAACCTATGAAATCAACCCCAGTCCTTCCCAGACATGTTCCTTTTTCTCATTGAGGCAACCTCTAAGATTCTAGACACCAATACCCGATTCTCCTTCTTTCTTTCATTATTTAACTTTATGGTCACCTCCTCTTTGACTATCTAACTTTTTGAGTTATATTTGTACCATATGTGAAGGTTAACCAAGCACTGCCTGGACAGAAGGCATTTTGAATAGCAGCATTCTATTTCTACCAAATATGTAGCACAGAACTCGGAGTAAACCTGAAGGAATCCCAGGTAAGAGAAAGTCTGTACGCCAGTTTACCTCATCGGTCTCTGATGTCCTTCCTTGGTTGCACTTCATAGGATCAAAGTCAGACCTCTGACTTAGAAGTCAGAGGTCAGAGGTCAGAAAAAGGAATAGAGATCCATTTAGTCAACATCTCAGCAGAGAGAGACTTGCCTGAGCTAACAAAAACAAAACAAATAAAATTTCTTGATATATATATATATTTTTTTTAAATGTATTTTTTATTGTTGATAATACTAGAGATATTTCCCATTTTCTCCCATAAAGTATATTTTTGATGAAATGTCATGAATCTTTTTTTAGAAAAAAAGACAGCTGATTTGGATTGCTTATTTTTGTTGTTTTGAAAATCCCAGCCTCTGAGTCTCATTAAAAGACCTCTAAAATTGACTCAAGCCAAGACATCAACTCAATTATCATTTGTTTTTCAACAAGAACTGAAATTTCCCTGATTCTTGTTTAGTAGTTCAGCTTTCAGTGATAAACTATTCTGGACCCGTCAAAAAGTTGCTGTGAACCCTGTGAGGTAAACCACTCTACTTTGCCTCCAACAAACTTTGATCTCACCTTTGAAATCTCTTGTCAGAGAATGACTGGCAGGAACCCATTCTGAGGGTTAATGTTACCGCTGTTGATACCTGCTGCCACACTCTTTCACGTAATGAAGAGTGTTCCATCTCCAATGAGGCTTTTAGTTTAATCCCCATCCATTGTTCTACTTTCCACAGGCCATGAACATAACTTCTATGACTCCCAGCGGTTAAGTGATGGAGAAGCTGCTTCTAACAAAGTTGCCTTACCTGTTCCTAGTGTCGGTTTGCCTGGCTAATTTATTTATTAATTCACATTTTTTTATTAATTCGTTCTTCCCAGTAAGTGCTACAAATGTAGTTCAAAGGCATAGTTAGCTTGACCGAATGTCACATGAAATAAATATCCAGGTGACCCCTTATCTTAAAAGATTGAACCTGTATCACATTGCTGATAGAGTTAACTTTTAAGAACTGCCTGTATTTGAATATCATGATTGTTCAAAGCAAATTAACCAGAACACAGCAGCAGTTTTTAGACAAAGGGTAACGGTGATGTTTTTCTATTGAATGTTAAGCCTTTCATAGTATGCGCTGAATAAGCAAGCACTGTATTTGCTCAAATTAAAAAATAGTAACCAGCCCTGGAATATCTAATCTACATACATGAAACTTGCTGGGCTTATGACAATGTGTCCCACCTTTCTCCTCTTTCAGAAATGTGTGAAGGAGGGACGGGGAAATCTCTGCAGTTTGGTCATTGGTTGTCTGAATATACACACAAGAGAAGCTAGTTTTCCACTTCACATTATTCTATTTTTTGGTTTTCCCTGGAGGATTGTGTTTTGAAGTTATTTAGTTGTAAGCTTAAATAGTAAAGAGACTAGAAATGATATTTAGGATTCTGTAAGGGAATAAGGAATTGAGGGCAGGCCCCTGAGAATAGTCTATGGTGACATATGAACACAATTATGGCCTCAGCCTGACCGCTAAGAATCCCCGATCCAAAGAGTAAGCTATAATAAGCCTTGGTGCCCTTTTGCTACATTTCATAGATAGCTCAAATAGAACAAAGAAAGACAAACATGCACACGGAATGTGTAACCAGTTCAGAAGACAAAAGGTTAATTAATAACAGAGATGGTAAGGTTACACTGAAATCCAAGAAAAAGACCTTCTTAAGGACACCACTGGAAAGCAGAGATAAAAGGTTCATAAAGGGCAATGGGCACACACAGTGGAGAAAAAGTTACATTTTGTTATGTCGTAGAGTCTAAATTTTTTAAGAGCTACTAAGATGTGACCACAAAAATGTACACAGATATCTTGAACCTCAGAGGTGATATAATGTTTGTTAAAATTTTAATTTTATAAACTGCTTGAGGTTCAGATTGGGTTTTGAAATTTGAGGCTAATAGTATCATAATAGTTTCTTTCTTCTTTTGTGAATTGTCAATTCACAGCACACTCATTTATCTATTATCACATTTGAATTTTCATATTCATTTGTCTCAGTCATTTAAAGTTTAATGGTATAAATATAGTTTAATCTCTTATAATATTGTGATTCATAGTGGTATATCTTTTAACTGGTTTTCCTTCATCTATAAGTTATGCTATTTTATGGTAAATATCTATTGACTTTTTTCAGGAGTTCTTCTATTACTTTTAAATTCAGTAATTTTTCGTACCCTAAATATTTTTATTTAAAATAACTTTATTATATATAATATAATATATAGTCTATATTATGTAATATGTATATCATATATAGCCTTATTATCATTAGGACATGACCTGAAATATGTTTGTATTTGTTTCTGTCATAATTTGAAAATATATCCTACCTAATAAAATGGTAATATGTAAATTACCATCACTCTGCTACGCCCAGGATTGGCCCAGAGGGAGGCGCAGGGGGCAGGACTCGGGGTGGCCGGGGTAGCCGATTGGGCTGGCGGTGCGAGCTCAGCGTCTGCACCATGGCTGTGCTGTGAAACAGAAGGGGCCTCTGGGGCAGCGAGCTCACATCCCACCGTGGACCATCAAAAGCGTGGGAGCTGGGTGCCTGTCCGCTGGTGCACCAGGCCTTTCAGAAGCCTCCGCCGTGTCGGAGGCTTCTGAAAGGCCTGGTGCACCAGCGGACAGGCACCCAACTCCACTGCGATCGAAAGCGAAAGCGTGTAGGGGACCCTACACATGCATGATTCAATCATGCACTGGGCCTCTAGTCTATATATATAAAACCCTAAGCAACCAGCAGACCATTTGACCAGTCAACCATTTGACCGGTTGCAATGATGTGCACTGACCACCAGTGGGCAGACACTTGGCACAGGAGCTGCCCCTTGGTGGTGAAAGAATAAAGAATTTTCTTAAAGCTATCTGCTTTATCTCAACTCCCCAAGGTCTCTCTCCCAGTAATGGGACCAAGGCCATTAAAGCTGTGTGTCTTATCACAACTCCTCAAAGTCTCCCTCCCGGGGATGAGAACCAGACCATTAAAGTTGTCCCAGGAAACAGCCCCGGGCAAAGAGCAAAGAGCAAACAGTGCTCTAACAATTAGAGAGAGACAGGATACAAGATTACCAGGTGGGATTGTTGACTAAACTTAAGCCCTGTCATGAAGCATCTTATTAACGAGCCCAGTTTACCTTTGGAATTTCTTGGCGGCTTTGTCCCCCTCTTCCTCCCTCCCGTGTGTGACCCCTCCCAACATATAGTTTTTGCCTTTATAAGCTTGTAAGAATCTCTGCGGGGGGCTCGACTCCTCTGCTCCTGCGTGAGTTACGAGTTGAGCCCCAGCGCGCTGGAATAAAGCCTCTTGCTGTTTGCATCAAGTGACGCCTCCTGCGGTTGATTTGGGGTTGCCGTCGGTCTGCGGGACAGAGTAAGGGTCTCCCTCTGGGGGTCTTACATTTTCTGGGGGCTCGCCCTGGATTTGACGGCCCCCCTCATCCGCGGAGCCGACCTTGGAGGTAAGAAGGGGTACCCCGAGATTGTCTGTCTTTGTCCTGTGTTCTGTTAGTTGGTCTGGTCCTGTGTGCGCGCTTTCGGTTTTGCAGCCGTTTGGCGACTCGTGAGAGCGGCCAAACAGTGGTCGGTAGACGTGCCCGGAGGGCCACAGGTTGCAGCCCTGGGGGACGCCCCAAGGGTGGAGGAGAGCCAGGGACGCCTGGTAGTCTCCTACTGTAAGGGCGTTGATCGAGTCCAACTGTTGGACCGGAGATTGTCAAGATCGCGCCCGTCTGATTCTGTTGCGTGTCTGTGGCGGACAAGGTGGGGTAAGTGGGTCCTCGTGTCTGTAACATTTTTGTTATTTGTGCTTCTAACGGCGTACGAACTAACGATGGGACAGACTGTGACGACCCCTCTTAGTCTGACATTAGACCATTGGACTGAAGTTAAGGGAAGAGGTCGCGACCTATCAGTTGAGATCAAGAAAGGTCCATGGCAGACTTTCTGCTCCTCAGAATGGCCTACTTTTGATGTAGGATGGCCAACAGGAGGGACTTTTGACCTGTCTGTTATTTTTGCTGTTAAAGAGATTGTTTTTCAGAAGGAACCTGAAGCCCATCCGGATCAGCAGCCCTACATCGTGGTTTGGCAGGACCTGGTACAAAATCCACCCCCCTGGGTTCAACCTTGGGTTGCAAGACCCAAGCCCCGGCCGGCCGCTCCTGTGCCGGCTGCTCCGGTGCCGGCCGCTCCGGTGCCGGCCGCTCCTGTGCCGGCCGCCCCGGTGCCGGCCGCCCCGGTGCCGGCCGCTCCTGTGCCGACCGCCCCGATGCCGGCCGCCCAAGTTCTCGCCGTCCAAACTCCCAGTCCTGGGGGGAAATCCAGTCACTCGGACCCCCCCAAGAAGATTTATCCAGAAATCCAGACTGACCTCCTTCTCCTTGACCCACCTCCCCCATACCCTCCTGCCTCGGTTCCTGTGGAGGGTCGGAGAGAGCCGGAAGCGCCGCCGGCCCCTGCGGTTGCACCCTCTGCTCCCCCTAACGAGTCTCTGCCGGGGCCTGCGCAGAGCACCAGGAGCCGCCGCGGAATGACCCCTGACACCACTGTCGCCCTTCCCCTGAGGGCTTATGGGCCCCCACCGGTGGTGACGGATGGCGGACCGGCCCCTCTTCAGCCCCTCCAGTACTGGCCTTTTTCCTCCGCGGACTTGTATAACTGGAAAACTAATCATCCTCCCTTTTCAGAGGACCCCCAGCGTTTAACTGGGTTGGTGGAGTCTTTAATGTTCTCTCATCAACCCACGTGGGATGATTGTCAGCAACTACTACAGACCCTTTTCAATACGGAGGAGAGGGAGAGGATCTTGTTGGAGGCAAGGAAGAATGTACCAGGAACAGATGGACGACCCACCCAGCTCCCCCACATCATCGAGACTGCCTTCCCCCTCTCCAGGCCCGACTGGGATTTCAACACGGCAGAAGGTAGGGAGCGACTGACAGTCTACCGCCAGACTCTAGTGGCTGGCCTCCGCGGGGCAGCGAGACGCCCCACTAATTTGGCCAAGGTAAGA
Source organism: Ia io (assembly GCA_025583905.1). NCBI lineage: Eukaryota > Metazoa > Chordata > Mammalia > Chiroptera > Vespertilionidae > Ia > Ia io. The sequence continues at coordinate 40,091,198 of JAJQQW010000007.1, read as the reverse complement.
GAGGTTATTCAGGGGGCCACAGAACCCCCGTCAGTGTTTCTTGAGCGCTTAATGGAAGCTTTCAGGCGCTACACACCGTTTGACCCTACCTCTGAGGGGCAAAGGGCTTCTGTAGCGATGGCTTTTATAGGGCAGTCAGCAATAGATATTAAAAGAAAGTTACAGAGAATAGAAGGGTTACAAGATTATACCCTACAGGATTTAGTTAAGGAGGCAGAGAAAGTGTATCATAAGAGGGAAACTGAGGAGGAGAAGGAACAGAGGAAAGAAAAGGAAAGAGAGGAAAGAGAAAACAGAAGGGATCGTAAGCAGGAGAAGAACCTGACACGGATTTTGGCCGCAGTAGTAGGTGAGAGAGGCCAGGAACAAACCCAAGGCAGGGCTAAAAAGACAAGTAACCTGGGCAACCGCACCCCATTAGACAAAGATCAGTGTGCTTACTGCAAGGAAAAAGGTCACTGGGCTAGGGAGTGCCCTAAGAAGAAGAAGAACGGGTCCTCCAAGAAGATGTTAGCTCTGGAGGAGAGAGAAGATTAGCGGGGACGGGGCTCGGAACCCCTCCCCGAGCCTAGGGTAACACTAGAGGTGGAGGGGAAGCCAGTTGAGTTCCTAGTAGACACGGGGGCTCAACACTCGGTCCTACTTGAACCAGCTGGACCCGTCTCCCACAAGAAATCGTGGGTCATAGGGGCCACAGGGCACCAGCAGTACTCATGGACTACCCGAAGGACGGTAGACTTAGGGACGGGATGGGTAACCCACTCGTTTCTGGTCATCCCCGAGTGCCCTGCGCCTCTACTTGGAAGAGATCTACTAACCAAAATGGGAGCCCAGATTACCTTCACCCCTGATGGCCCGGAGGTGACCCAAAACAAGAGAATGACTACCGCCCTGACCATACGCCTAGATGATGAACATAGACTTTTTGAGGAACAGGGAGCAGAGATGAGCCACATAAACGACTGGCTGAACAGGTATCCGGGGGCGTGGGCTGAGACGGCTGGAACAGGACTAGCTGAAGGAAGGCCGCCCGTAGTCATAGAGCTTAAGGCCACTTCTACTCCTGTGGCTGTACGCCAATATCCCATGACTAAGGAGGCCCGGGAAGGAATTAGGCCCCATATCCAGCGCCTCCTTCAACAGGGCATCCTAGTGAAGTGTCAGTCGCCATGGAACACTCCCCTGTTACCTGTTAAGAAGCCCGGCACAGGAGATTATCGCCCGGTACAGGACTTAAGGGAAGTGAACAAGCGAGTACAGGATATCCACCCCACTGCGCCTAACTCTTACAACTTGTTGAGCTCACTCCCCCCGGATCATATTTGGTATACTGTCTTAGATTTAAAGGACGCTTTCTTTTGCCTGCGACTGCACCCTTCCAGCCAGAACATCTTTGCATTCGAGTGGAGGGACCCTGACTCCGGGACTACAGGACAACTGACTTGGACACGACTACCCCAGGGGTTCAAGAATTCCCCGACCCTCTTCGATGAAGCTCTTCACCAAGATTTAGCCCACTTCCGCGCCAGCCATCCCCAGGTCACACTTCTGCAGTATGTAGATGACTTACTACTAGCCGGGGCCACAGAGGAAGAGTGCCAACGGGGCACGGGGCTACTGCTGGAAGAACTCGCCCGCTTAGGATATCGGGCCTCTGCCAAGAAGGCCCAGATCTGCCAAAGGGAGGTAACGTACTTGGGGTACGCCCTCAAAGGGGGGCAGAGATGGCTAACGGAGGCCAGGAAACAAACTGTGACTCAAATACCCGTTCCTCGCTCACCCCGCCAGGTGCGAGAATTTTTAGGGACTGCGGGGTTTTGCCGCTTATGGATTCCTGGGTTCGCTACCCTGGCTGCTCCCCTCTATCCTCTGACTAGAGAAGGTGCCCCGTTTTAAGTGGGGTAACAGCCAACAGCAGGCCTTTGATGACATCAAGAAGGCATTACTGTCAGCCCCGGCCCTGGCGTTACCGGACGTAGCAAAGCCCTTCATCCTATATGTGGATGAGAGAGGGGGGAGTAGCGCGAGGGGTGCTGACCCAGCCTCTGGGGCCGTGGAAGAGGTCGGTAGCCTACCTCTCCAAGAAGCTGGACCCTGTTGCTAGTGGCTGGCCTGCCTGTCTAAAGTCCGTGGCGGCAGTGGCAGTGTTGGTGAAAGATGCTGACAAATTGACTATGGGACAAAAGCTAACGGTCATTGCCCCCCACTCCTTGGAGAGCATCATCAGACAGCCCCCTGAGCGATGGCTGTCCAACGCCCGTTTGACACACTACCAGAGCCTCCTACTGAATGGAGACAGGATCCAGTTCGGGCCGCCTGCCATCCTCAACCCGGCTACCCTACTACCCGACGCGTCCACCCAGGAGAGTGTGCTGCACACCTGTCAGGAGATACTAGCAGAGGAAATGGGGACCCGAAGGGACCTCCAAGACCAGCCCTTGCCAGACGCTCGGCTGACCTGGTTCACTGATGGAAGCAGCTACATAATAGAAGATAAAAAGGTGGCCGGGGCGGCGGTGGTGGACGACGAGCAAATTATCTGGGCAAGCCGCCTACCCGAAGGGACGTCGGCTCAGAAGGCCGAGTTAACAGCTCTGACTCAGGCCCTGCGATTGGCAGAAGGGAAGAAAGTTAACATCTACACTGATAGCAGGTATGCCTTCGCTACTGCCCATGTCCACGGGGCTATCTACCGACAGCGGGGGCTACTAACCTCGGCGGGGAAGGAAATCAAAAATAAAGGAGAAATTCTAAGCCTGTTAGAGGCCGTTCACCTTCCTAAGAAAGTGGCAATTATTCACTGCCCCGGACATCAGAAAGGAGGGTCCAGGGTTGCTGGAGGGAATCAAAGAGCTGACAGAGAAGCCAAGCGAGCGGCTCAAGGACTCGACATCTTATCCTTGTCTGGGGAAAAACCTAGGTCACACCCTGAAGATATGGTATACCCCTCTATCAGGAACTTTGATTATTCAGAATCAGACCTGGAGAGAATGGACAGATTAAGGATTTCACCTAGAGACTCCAGAGGGGATCCGGGAAACCTCAGAAAGAAAAAAAAATCCTCCCTGAAAAGCAGGCTATCATTTTCCTCAGACACCTTCATAAGTTAACTCATCTGGGCCCAAAACATTTAAAAACTATTGTCCAGTCATCACCGTATTATATCATGAAACTAGGGGAGCTCGCGGATACAGCTGTAAAAGAATGCAAGCCTTGCCAGATGGTGAATGCCCAGCCCAGCAAGCTATCTCAGGGCAAACGGCTCCGAGGAGACCGCCCTGGGAGTTACTGGGAGGTAGACTTTACTGAGGTAAAGCCAGCCAGGTACGGATACAGATACTTATTGGTGTTCATAGATACATTTTCAGGATGGGTCGAAGCTTTCCCTACCAAGAAAGAGACTGCTCAGGTGGTGGCCAAGACAATACTAGAGGACATCTTCCCAAGATTCGGGGTGCCCAAGGTAATCGGGTCAGACAACGGCCCTGCGTTTGTTGCCCAGGTAGTCAAGTCAGGGACTGGCCAAAATCCTGGGGCTTGATTGGAAATTACATTGTGCTTATAGGCCCCAAAGCTCAGGGCAAGTAGAAAGAATGAATAGAACTTTAAAAGAGGTCATGACTAAATTATCCTTAGAGACTGGCATAACAGACTGGACAGTCCTCCTTCCCTTTGCTTTGTTTCGGGTCCGCAATACCCCTGGCTCCCTCAAACTAACTCCTTTTGAAATTCTTTATGGAACTCACCCCCCACTCATTACCATACAGCACCTTCCTTCCCCAGAATCTTACTCCCCTCCATCTCTGTATGCCAGATTAAAAGCCCTTGAGACTGTGCAGAGGGAAGTGTGGAATCGGTTGGCCGAGGCCTACAAGCCTGGAGACCTGCAAGTGCCTCATCAGTTCCAGGTCGGAGACTCGGTGTACGTTCGGCGCCACCGTGCGGCCAGCTTGGAACCGAGGTGGAAAGGACCGTACATAGTGCTGCTCACGACTCCGACTGCAGTAAAGGTCGATGGCATCGCTGCCTGGATCCACGCTTCACATGTCAAGCCCGCGCCACCACCCGACCCAGCGTGGAAAGTGGAAAAAATGGACAACCCCCTCAAGCTCCGCATTAACCGTGTTCCTGCTCCTGTTGACGCACCTTCCGCCGATAAGTAGTTCTAACCCCCATGCCCCCCAACGGCTAACTTGGCAGGTCCTCTCCCAGACTGGAGATATAATATGGAGCACCACCAAGGAGAACCCCCTTTGGGCCTGGTGGCCGTCCCTAACCCCAGACATTTGTGCCTTAGTAGCTGGATTAGACAATTGGGATATCCCCACCTTGACCTCCGAGGAGGCCCGCCGATATTGGCCTTCCTCACCCAGGCCTTTTGGGGAGCAGAATACCGCCTTGTCGAGGGGCATGACCCAGGCTGTAGCTACCCTCATATCCACCCTGATGGGTCCCCTTATTATACTGCTTTTAATTCTCACTCTTGGGCCCTGCATCTTAAATCGCCTAGTCACCTTCATCAGGGAAAGAGTAAGTGCTGTACAGGTACTAATGCTCAGGCAGCACTACCAGTCCCTCCGCCAAGGAGACAGCCTAGGAGAAAAGTATATAGAGACAGAAGTTCCATGATTAGAACTTACCAAAAAAGCAAATGGGGGAATGAAAGAATAAAGAATTTTCTTAAAGCTATCTGCTTTATCTCAACTCCCCAAGGTCTCTCTCCCAGTAATGGGACCAAGGCCATTAAAGCTGTGTGTCTTATCACAACTCCTCAAAGTCTCCCTCCCGGGGATGAGAACCAGACCATTAAAGTTGTCCCAGGAAACAGCCCCGGGCAAAGAGCAAAGAGCAAACAGTGCTCTAACAATTAGAGAGAGACAGGATACAAGATTACCAGGTGGGATTGTTGACTAAACTTAAGCCCTGTCATGAAGCATCTTATTAACGAGCCCAGTTTACCTTTGGAATTTCTTGGCGGCTTTGTCCCCCTCTTCCTCCCTCCCGTGTGTGACCCCTCCCAACATATAGTTTTTGCCTTTATAAGCTTGTAAGAATCTCTGCGGGGGGCTCGACTCCTCTGCTCCTGCGTGAGTTACGAGTTGAGCCCCAGCGCGCTGGAATAAAGCCTCTTGCTGTTTGCATCAAGTGACGCCTCCTGCGGTTGATTGGGGTTGCCGTCGGTCTGCGGGACAGAGTAAGGGTCTCCCTCTGGGGGTCTTACAGTGGTCAGTGCACTCCCACAGTGGAAGCGCTGCTCAGCTGACCAATGGGCACCAGACCCCGAGCTCATGGCTGGCGAGTGCAGTGTGGCAGCACAAGCCTCTCCTGCCTCCATGTGGCAGCACTACCTAATGGTGGTTGGCAGGCACAGTGGGCCAGGATGAGCAGGAGTGGCGTGGTGCCTGGCCCAGGCTCAGGCTCCTCCCTGGCTGCCTGCCGCTTCACGCACTACTAAAACTGGCAGTCCAACATTCCCCAAGAGGTCCCGGATTGTGAGAGGGTGCAGGCCAGGCTGAAGGACCCCACTGGTGCACAAATCCGTGCACAGGGACTCTAGTTTTATTTATAAAACAGTTTGTTTACTCCCTCAGATTTTCTTATTAAACAAATGCAAAGGGAAGGAGGAAAATGATAGGGGAAACCGTATTGCCTATTTTAGCAAGAATGTATAAAAAGTACCTGTTAAGTAACATATCAATAACACAGTACACAATCTTGAGGACAGTGATTTCTTCAAAGCCATTGCAAGCCCTATAACTTTTAAAATTATGCATGTGACACAAAGAACTGAAAGAAATGAGGCCATCTGCATTGCTAAGCAACAAGCCGAGGAGAATAGGAAATTGTCAACATGATATCATTTTTCTTTTTCATATGACACACATATGTAGTAAAACACTGCAGGAGCATAAGATATCAAAGGAATTCTATACTTTTATAGCATTATTACATACCTATTAATTACTTCTGTAATTGAAAACTACATGGTGTTTGTATATATAAAATGTATATAGCTAAATCCCCTGAAATTTTAAATTATAAATATTATATATGGAAACAATTTTAGAATAATATGGGGCTTTATTCCAATTTTCTCACATAAAGCAAGAGACAGGGAGGTTGAAATAGGTTGTAAGTTATAAACTTTTTAAAAAATATTTTTGTATTTATTTCAGAGAGGAAAGGAGATGAAGAGAGAGATAGAAACATCAGTGATGAGAGAGAATTGTTGATCAGCTGCCTCCTGCACACCCACTACTGGGGATTGAGCCCGCAACTGGACATGTGCCCTGACCAGCAATCAAACCGTGATCTCCTGATTCACAGATTGGTGCTCAACCAGGGAGCCACACTGGCTATGCTATAGACATTTTTTAAATGTCATGAAAGGGTCAGCTTAAACATGTTTCACTATATGTAGACACTGGAATACAATACTGGACAGGAATGTAGTCTGTTCTGACACAATTGTTCATGTGAATGTTTATCTTAACCAACTATAGAAATGTTAGGGTATTGACTATAAAAGTTGATATAAAATTATTTGCTAAAATTCTCTTAATAATCACTCAGGAAATGCTTTAATCAAAAGAGTAATATGTGCTCTAGCTGATTTGGCTCAGTGGATAGAGCGTCAGCCTGCGGACTGAAGGGTTCCGGGTTAGATTATGGTCAAGGGCACATGCCTGGGTTGCAGACTTGATCCCCAGTTGGGGGCATGCAGGAGACAGCCAATCAATTAGTCTCTCTCATCATTGATGTTTCTCTCTCTCTGTCCCTCTCCCTTCCTCGCTGAAATCAATAAAAATATATTAAAAAAAAAAGAAAAAGAGTAACATGTATAACAGCAATATATATATATATATATATAATAAAAGGCCAGTGGCTGTAACACTGGAATGACCAAATGACCAGTCACCAGGAGCACCTCTAGGTCCCTCCCCCAAGCCCACAAGCTGCTCGCATGGGGCTCGCGGCTCGCGTGGCACAGAGGGGCTTGTGGTGGCGAGCTACTCACGCATGGTGGGTCTGGAGTCCCACCAGTGCGTCAGGTCTGGGGTCCCACCAGCGCAGCGCATCTGGGTCTCGCATGATTTTGTACTCTGGGCCTCTAGTGTGTGTGTGTGTGTGTGTGTGTGTGTGTGTGTGTGTGTGTGTGTATATATATATATATATATATATATATATATATATATATATAGTCTGAGAATTAAGTCCAGACTTTGGATTGAGCTATACTGATTGACTAAACAGTTATTAAATCATAAAAAAATACACATATACATCAACATAAAATAGTGTCAGCAATATTAATTATAACAGTATTGAAAGAAAACATTCACTATGAAGCAAACATTGAGCATTTCAGATACATTATCTCATTGAATCCTCATAAAAACTTTATAAAAAAGGTACCAACAATACCCTCTGCACCTTTTAAGTCAAACTGAAAAGGTCAAAGATACAGAAATAATATGGCAAAACATGATATGAATCAAATTATTTCTGCTTGTACTATATGCTACACAGGTATTTAATACCTAAAATGTTTTAAATTTTATTTTTCATCACTTGTGGTATATTATATTTAAAAAACACACAGAGGTGAATAATCTCATAATCAGAATAGTGGTTACCTATGGGAAGGTGGAGGAGAGACTAGGATAGGGAAGAGAACATATAGAGTTATTTACAGAATTTACTTCTTAAGTTGGGTGGTAGATTCATGGGTGTTTGTTCTATATTTATAACCAATATGTGACATTTGTTATTCATATGTAAATAACATATAATAAAACCATTTCAAAAGTTTCTACAAAATTTTCTTAATCTAAACATCCATGTAGAATCCATGTGGGCTGATTGGGCCCACACAAAATTTTGTGTTCAAATTCGTTGCCTAAACAGGGCAAGTCAGAGAAGTAGTATTCTTTGCAGAAAGGTGGATTAGTCAGGCTTATTTACTATGTTACTGGAACATATATATCATAATGAACAAACTTATGGAAAGTATATGATTTATTTTTTAATATATTTTTATTGATTTCAGAGAGGAAGGGAGAGGGAGAGAGAGATAGAAGCATCAATGATGAGAGAGAATCATTGATCAGCTGACTCCTGCACACCCCTAACTGGGGATTGAGCCCGCATCCCAATTATGTGCCCTTGATCAGAATTGAACCCGGGACTCTTCGGTCCGCAAGCTGACGCTCTATCCACTGAGCCAAACCAGCTAGGGCTGGAAAGTATATGATTTAATATTCAATTTAATTTTTTTCTTATCAGACACAATGCAAAAAATACCACTTTGCCTATAACATCTTACTTCCTTTCTCCATGAGGGCTTAGTTTTGAAATTTTCATTAAAATGAACAACAGAAAAGACAACTTTTCCCCTTCACTAGCCTTCAGATGGATTACTTTGTCAGGCAGGCACACAGGCACATACCCATAAATGGCCGCACTGTCTACACACAGGACAGAGATACTGATGCATAAGAGAAAAGTATTTGATATATTAATTTACATAGTGGGTTTACTCCATAACTCTTGCAAAGTAGTGCTGGAGACAAATATTGTATGTAGTGAAATCTATAGCATTGGTCTATAGGAAAACCCTTTTTCAAATGTAATACTTATATAAACTTGCAGATCTGATAAAATATTTATTTTCATCTTTAATACTCTTCAGTGAACTTTCAAAGCTCATGACTAGATATTTTATTGACTTATATTTAATATGAATGCACACAATACAGGATAAATTTTAGAAGATAAAAAAGTCTCCAATTTTACTATTAGCCGGATTCATCTTAGATATTTATATCTATAATTCTAAACATAAAACAGACTGCTTTTTTTTAAATTTAGAGATGCTAAAATAAACTCATTGGTGATTACTTAAATGTGAAATAAACCAAAAATAAATTATAAATAAACTTCAGATTAAATTTTAAATATCCCTACTAAATAGATAAAAACTTCACAAGTTGTTTTCTATACACATTTTAGCATAATTAGGAAATGTTATATGTATTTATATCAACTTAGCTTTTCAGGAAATCCAACAGAATAATTTAACAGCTATGCTGTGATTTTAGCTCTATTGCCATAAATTCTTTGCAAAATTTATGATATTGAGGGAAAACAAAACTATAATCTCAATGGAAGTATTGAATTCTGAATATTAGCCTCAGATTTATGGGTTAATTAAAAACCAGTATTCTCCTTTCCATGGCTTCCACTTTCTACCTGACTTGTATAACAAGCAGGTTTTTCATAGACAACTCAATGAGAGAGCATCCTGCCTTCTAGTTTGTAAGTAATTCATAATTTCATGTATGTACTTGCATCTTGTGAATTTTTGGATTCTGAGATCTAGCCCATTTATAATGTTTTATAACATCTCTAAATATACTTATATTGTAGAATCATTAATCATCTACATATGATAAAATATATTACCTTCTTTTATGCTCTCTGCAACAGGAAATTTTGTGGCTCACCGTCTCTAATTTTCTAAGTAATCGATATATACTTTTAGTTTTAATCATTGCCATCTTTCCATTTTTAATTTGTTCTTATGAAGTTAAAACAAGGCAGAAGTTTGCACATTTCTTTAACTGCTTGAAAATATGCATACTTTTCCCCCTCTAAGATGTTACTCTACTTTAAGTTGTCATAAAATAAAACTGACTTACCTATAGATCTCCCTTGCCTCGTATGGTATCCACAAACTACATTAACTATTTGAATTTATTTTAAGGTAGTTGAAATTAGATGAAAGTTAAATTTGTTTCTCAGTGCAGTAGGCACATTTTAAGTGCTCATTAGACACAGATGGCTTATGGTTACCACACTGGACAGTAAAGAAACATTTTCATAATTACATTAAAACAACAACAAAGCCCTGACTGGTTTGGCTCAGTGGATAGAGTGTCGGCCTGAGGACTGAAGGGTCGCAGGTTTGATTCCAGTCAAGGACATGTACCTTGGTTGTGGGCACATCCCCAGCAGGGGATGTGCAAGAGGCAGCTGATTGATGTTTCTCTCTCATCGATGTTTCTAACTCTCTATCCCTCTTCCTTCCTCTCTGTAAAATCTATAAAATATATTTAAAAAAAAACAAAACAACAATGATAAGAAAGGAAGAAGTTAAAAATAAATATATATATGCTTTTCTTTTGGTTTCTTCTAAGAAAATTAGTATTCCATGTATCTCCTTCAATTGAGACTATGCCAGCAAGAGTAGGTGATGTGAATGTCTAGAATCATGGGACTTGCCATAATCAACCAAAGCCATCCATATGTAAGGGGATCAGAGATTTAAGAAACCTCTGAGAACCATAGATCTTTGAGTGCCAGAACAAAAATCCTCTGTCATCCCAGTGAGTAGAGTATATTCAAAAGATTAGAGTGGGTAGAGGGAAACATAGGGGATTTTACTTTTTAATGCATATTATTATTATACTAGAGGCCCGGTGCACGAAATTCGTGCACGGAGGGGGGTTGTCTCTCAGCCCAGCCTGTAGCCTCTCCAATCTGGGACCCCTCGAGGGATGTCCGACTGCCCGTAAACGGGCAGTCGGACATCCCTCTCACAATCCAGGACTGCTGGCTCCCAATTGCTTGCCTGCCTGCCTTCCTGATTGCCCCTAACTGCTTCTGCCTGCCAGCCTGATCACCCCCTAACCACTCTGCTGCCAGCCTGTTTGCCCCCAACTTCCCTCCTCTGCCGGCCTGGTCACCCCTAACTGCCCCCTCCTGCAGGGTTGATCACCTCCAACTGCCCTCCCTTGCAGGCTTGGTCCCTCTCAACTGCCCTCCCTTGCAGGCCAGGTGCCTCCAAACTGCCCTCTCCTGCTGGCCATCTTGTGGTGGCCATCCTGTGTCCACATAGGGGCAGGATCTTTGACCACATAGGGGCAGCTATATTGTGTGTTGCAGTGATGATCAATCTGCATATTACTCTTTTATTAGATAGGATAGAGGCCTGGTACAGGGGTGGGGGCCAGCTGGTTTGCCCTGAAGGGTGTCCCTGATCATGGTGGGGTTCCTTTGGGGCATGGGGCGGCCTGAGCGAGGGGCCTGTGGTGGTTTTCAGGCCGGCCACACCCCCTGGCAACCCAAGCAGAGGCCCTGGTATCTGGAATTTATTTTCCTTCTACAATTGAAACTTTGTAGCCTGGAGTGGAGCCAAGCCTGGGGCTCCCTCCGCCGGCAGCCATTTGTGTTGGGGTTATAATTGAAACTTTGTTGCCTTAAGCGGGTGGGCCCGGCCAGGGTGTGCGGAAAGCTTTGCTTCCCCTGTTGCCGGCGGCAACCCTGGCCTGCCCTCTCAAGCTCCATTCTGCTGCCATTTGTTTGAATTTACCTTCTATAATTGAAACTTTGTAGCTGGAGTGGAGGCTTAGGCCTGGCCAGGGCAGGCGGAAAGCTTGGCTTCCTCTGTTACCTAGGAAACCTTGCTCTCTGTGGCTGTAGCCATCTTGGTTTGGGTTAATTTGCATACTCGCTCTGATTAGATGGTGGGCGTGGCTTGTGGGTGTGTTGGAGGTATGGTCAATTTGCATATTTGTCTATTATTAGATAGGATATTCTGCCTGACAACTTCCTCTCCATTGTCCAAAAACACCCAAAACACTCTCCTCTGACTTCATACCGGTGGAAATAAAGAAAAGCCAGAATTCAAGGACATAGAACACAGCTCCCTGCTACAAAAGGATGGGGAAACAGAATAGCACTTTATCTGTTTTGTTGTGTTATGGCACGAAAAAAAACAGCACTAGACAGTTAATTTCTCAAAAGTTTATTCTGCAATATTAAATTCTTAATAAATCACTCTGCCATGTTATGTAATGATTTTTGTTTTAACCCTCCATTTGATGCATGTCAGGTGTGTGGTAAGTGGAGGGCAGGGAAATGGAAGGCAAGTTGTATCTTGTTCAGTAAAATATATATTAGTAAACATTCTCATGTGTACCATAGCATAAGTGAAGTATTCATAGAAGGCTATGAGCAGTGATTTTTATCCGGAACTAATATAATGGCCATCGAATCTTAGTGTTTATGCACACAGTCACACAAAATTGATCTCCAGTTTGATATTTATGTTAGCACATCACTTTGTGGCTACATGTTCATGGAATAGAATCTTTTATACCCATTAAAGATTTTTTTGTTAATTTTATAGTGTTCTTCATAACTCCCACCCCCTTTCATTCATGCATTATAAGAAAGTTCTAGTTATATGAGTGAATTAGCTGATTTACATTACAGTATGTAAAATGTGGTGTGATTTTCTTTTTAATTTTGAGGACAATAGCCAACAAGTTCATCAACATTATAAAAGAATTATGGAGTTGGACCGAACCAAGATGGCGACAAAGTTAAACAAATGAACTGTGCCGCGCAAAGCAATTTCAAAAATTCAACTAGAGGACAGAGCGTCTGCCACCCAGAACCACAGGAGAGCTGGCTGAATGGTGGATTTACAACTAAGAGGGAAGAAGAAAGAGCAAACGCCGAGGGGCTGAGGTGCGGAGGTGCGTGGGTCGGGAAGGTGGCGGGGAAAGGGACGCGCGGCTTTTTTTCCAACCCTAAGGGAGATAAGCTCCCCATCACTCTGAAATCCAGTTTCTGGGGACACGCGGGAGACCCAGATACCTACGTGGAGAAGCTGGACTCTTGGCCATCGTGTTGGAAAGTGAGAGCAACTTTTTTGCAGAGGTGGGCCCAGCAATCAGTGTTTACTGCGCTGGAGCACGGGACGCGGGGACTTGGAAACGCAGAAAGGCAGACTTGCAGCCATTGCTGTTTGCCACGCCCTAGCCTAGTGATGCCCTGAGAACTCGCCCCGCCCTGAGACCCGCCCCGCACATTCCACAAACCCGCCCAGGCTCCAAACAGCAGCTGTTGCATATAAGATCACACTTTAAGAACTACAGCTCTGGCGACAAGATGGCGGCCTGGAACGTGCTCGGCGCAGTTCCCCCGGCGGTCTCCAGCTGAGGGGACAGCTCCACTCGCTGCCGAGCACGAACAGACGAGCCCCTGGGAGACATGGGGTGGGAGACCCCGCGCTTGCTGACCTCCGAGTCCTTCGAGAATCTCAGCGCACCGGAAGCGGCCAGGTGCGCACACCCGGCAACCGGCCGCTGCTGCAGACCCGAGCGCTGACGCAGCGACCTCGGACCAGCCCGTCGCCGCGCACTGGGCGCACCAGAGCTTCGCCGAGCCCACTGCCCAGTGAGTTCCACGGCAGCCGCTCCAGAGCTTTGAGAAAATGGCCGGAGGAATTGCTGAGAAGGAATTGACCGATGAGAGTTGGGATCGGGAAGACGAGGCCCCACTGGGTCCTGGGTCCAGGTGAGGCCGCATGCCCCTGGGTCAGGGCGAGGCTGGGACCCGGGTCAGGGTGAGGCTGATTCCAGGTCTGGGTGAAGCTGCACACCCCTGGGTCCTGGCAAGGCCACGCGCCCCTGGGTCCGGGCGTAGCTGGATCCCGGGTCTGGGTGAGGCCGTGTGCCCCTGGATCCGGGTGAGGCTGGGTCCTGGGTCCAGGTGAGGCCACCCCCTGGGTCTGGGAGAGGCCACGTGCCCCTGGGTCCGGGTGAGGCCACGCGCCCCTGGTTCCAGGTGAAACTGGATCCTGGTTCTGGGTGAGGCCGTGTGCCCCTGGATCCGGGTGAGGCCATGGGCCCTTGGATCTGGGTGAGTCTGGGTCCCGGGACCGGGTGAAGCCACGCGCCCCTGGGTCCGGGTGAGGCCACGCACCCCTGAGTCCGGGTGAAGCTGTGCCCCTGGGTCCGGGCAAGACCAAACCAGAGGGAGTCAGACCTACATTACCACCATTTGTCCACCATCCAGAGCTGAAAAGTCAGTGCTAACATGTACACATAAGGAACTGGTGGACATTGAATTGGGTCTCAAAAGAACTTTTGGTCCAGAAAGAAACTTACTACAGACTGATTCATTTGCCTGTCAGCATAACTATTATTGCTCATCTCACATTCGGTTCTTATAAGTATATTTCTAGTAACACATGATCTCACTCATCTAGGGGAAATGATGAACAACATAGACTGATGAACAAGAACAGACCCAGAAACAAGGAGGCATCGATCGGACTGTCGGGCCTCAGAGGGAGGGTAGGGGAAGGTGGGGGTAGGGGGGAGAGATCAACCAAAGAACTTGTGTGCATGCATATGAGCCTAACCAATGGTTAAGGACAACAGAGGGGTGGGGGCATCCGTGAGGAGAGGTTTGGGATGGGAATGAAGGGATGAGGACAAAATGTGACACCTTAATCAATAAAGAAATTTTAAAAAAATAAAAATAAAAAATAAAAAAAAGGTATCACTGAGAGATGCCTCTGTTAACTTTAAAAAAAAATAAAATAAAATAAAATAAAAAAAATAAAATAAAATAAAATAAAAAAGAATTATGGAGTTGTCATAGCTCTCCCCAGACCTTACCCTGGACTCCACCTACTTTCAATCCAGCCATCTATATATATAAAAGGCTAATATGCTAAGTGTCCAACCATTTGCCAGTTCAACCGGTAGCTATGATGCTCACTGACCACCAGGGGGCAGACACTCAATGCACAGGCATGGAAACATGGAAAAGACTAATGAATTTTAGAAGGAAGGGGGGAGCGGAAGGGGGAGAAGAGATTAACCAAGGATCTTACATGCATAGAGGCCCAGTGCATGGATTCATGCACCAGTGTGGTCCCTTGGCCTGGTCTGTGAGGATTGGACCGCAACGAGGGGTCCCACGTTGCAAGAGGGCGCAGGCCAGGCCAAGGGATCCCACTGGTGCATAAATCCATGCACTGGGCCTCTAGTATAACAGAAAATGGAGAGCTTTGGAGGGAGAAAATGAGTCTGTTAGTGCTGGGTGTGGCTCACTGGCATAACTGAGTGAGAGCTCAATCTCAGAGAGATTGGGGTTATTTACCAGAGGGGAGTTGACATTGATCATTTCTAGTGGGATGTTTCAAAAGCTGCAGAAGCCATTAGGCCCATCCTAGAACTGCCACTGGAGGGCAATATTCTTGAGAAATTGTCATTTGTCCTCAGAGCTGGATCCTGGTTCTTTTCTGAGGAATTTTCAAAACTGGTGGTTTACTGGATGAACCATGATCGGTATGGTGATGAGAGATGGTAGGAGAGAAGTAGGTTCAGGTGTTTAAATTTCCACTAGGTTAAGCTGTGGCTATAGAAAATGGCACTCTCAAGTCAGGAAATGGATTATGCAGCATGTATGTTTTGAGGAAGGTGGTTTCAAAAGAGGCCACCAATATTTCCCAAGAGAAAGTTTCCATTCTTATGCCAGTGGAAATAGAGACAATGCAGCTGGGAAAGTATTAGCATTCTCCCTTTGCCTACAACAAACAGATCTCATGCGAGTGTCTATGCCTTCCATAAAAATGTTTTACAATGCAATGTAAATTATAATAAACAAAAATAGCAAGGATCTGCAAAATTCCAAATACTTTTGAAAATCTAACAAATTATTTTTAGAGATATATTTGATGGGGTTTTTTTTAGATATATTTGATATGTAGAGGAGCTTAAACAATGTTTTTCAAATAAAAATTAGTTTCATTTAAAAATATTGTAGACTTTATTTTTTTCTAAACACTAGTAAGCATTAAACCAGTGATTACAAAGACAATTATTTCACGAATCTACAACTAGTACTTGTTTTTCATTTCTTACTGATTTTGTTTGTGCCAATATATATTTACGCAATTGTTGAAATCATCTTGCAAAGAGTTTGTCACTCAAAATGCTTACAGATTTGCAAAGATTCATGGAGGTTTTTTTATTTCACTCAGTTATCTAGATTATTGCCTATATTTTCCAATTCACTCTTTAATGTTTAAAGCATAGCCTAGTTTTCTTTTTAATTAGATGGAATTTTATACTTTTTTCTATTAGCAATCCTAAAGAATATGTAAGTTTAAAGATTCTTTTTTTTAGTTTAAAGTTTCTTAATATTTATAATAATGTTCCTGTAGTTTTGCATTTTAGTGAGTTTTTCATTATCATCAAGTTAAACACTTATTTTATGAAACAAATGATTTCATTTTTCTTTTAGTTAGTGTTTAGGTCTGTTCATGTTTTAAACATCTTGAAACATGTGCAGGCATTTCTTTTTCTAAGTTGTTCAATTACCTTCATAGTTTAGTACCCTCTGTTCATTTTGTATACATAAACTCCTTAAATTAAACACAATTTAGAGTGGCTATGTAAGAATATTACCAAGAAATGATATTCTTATAACATGGAAAGAAGCAAACTATAGATCCAAAGAACATTAGCTTCTTGAAAGCTAGTTTTTCAGGAAGCAGAGATGTCAATTTACCTTAAAATATCTTTACAAGTCTGTGTAGTTTCTGTATAGCAATGGAGATTCATTTGATGTGTGACATTTCAGAGTATTTCCAGGTTCAGCAATCACGCACTTTGACAAGGCTCCCTGGTGTTACTAATAATACAAAGACTATGGTGGGTCTCTGGCAACTATAGGGAATCATTCTTATATTCAGACTTACTATAAGTCCTGTTGAGTTCTGAAGCATTATTTAGGAGTGATTCAGTGTATATCTACTATTACTTGAAATTTTATTTTTAGATTTTATTGAGTTAACTACAGGAGGGGAATGGGATGACATTCCTAGCAGAAAAATCTTAGATTTGTCACAACTGTTGAATAAAGTATAAATTAAACAATATTCTTGAAGAGCAATAAGCAGAGCAAGGTTATTTGTCAAGCCAAAAATGTTTGAAAATATTTTTTCAAGACAGGGATTTTTGTTGTAAGTATTTAGGGAAAACATATAACCCTAGTGATTAAATGTACATACCTAAGGGTAGAAGATCTCTTTCTAATACATGTCTTGAGAAAATATTTGGTAACAAAATTAAAATAAATTAGACATGTAGAAATAGTAAAGGAACTTAAAAACCTTACTTGTTGGCATATCTCCCAAACAAGATGGGTATTATCCAATTCATTTTGGAGATGTTGCTTTAAGAATGCTCTAAATTAAAAATAAAAGTAGAAATCTATATCTATGGAGTATTTTCTATAAAACTGCTAAATCAAATCAC
This sequence comes from Ia io, assembly GCA_025583905.1. Classification (NCBI taxonomy): domain Eukaryota; kingdom Metazoa; phylum Chordata; class Mammalia; order Chiroptera; family Vespertilionidae; genus Ia; species Ia io. The sequence continues at coordinate 40,074,072 of JAJQQW010000007.1, read as the reverse complement.
TTTTTTATTTTGGAATAAGCTTTTATTATATTATACTTCCATAGCTTTAGAGTCTTTTATTCTTTTGATTAATTAGACCCTTTATGCCTTTCCTTCTTGTCTATTCCACTCTGTAGACTGAGAAATACTATTTTTATAAGCCAGTCATTCTGTGTACTTGGCACATGTTAGCATATAATCTTAATTTTATAAGTGAGGATAGTAACTCCTGGAGCTCACTCAACCCCAGAATCTATTGTAACACTGGAATCCTTTGAAATATTTTTATTTCATTAATAGTTACTACACATTTAAGAGAAATGAAAATGCACTTTTTAGGTTAAATAAATAGCTCCTGACCATTTACTGAAAATTTTCAGTTATTTCTGAGGATACTGTTGAACTTGAAAGATAGATTATTCTTAAGTGAAGCATTTTGTTTAAGAACATTATCTATGGATTATAAGTGTTATATTTAAACAAACTACACTGCATTTATCAAAATCACCCCAGAGAGAGGTGAGCGCTTTTACAAAGTAAAAAATACAACAACAAAAAACCTAAGTGGAAACCTCAGTGGGTGATGAAGAAAAAAGATTAATGTATTTTTGATTGTATAAATAAAGAGATCTTTATTTTAGATGAAGGGAAAAGGCAGTATTATAAATAGACCAAGCAAAGAAGGAAGTTTAAATTGTGGAGCTATCTTGATCATTATGGAAGCATACTCATTTTTATTATTATGTTCATTATTGAATCTTATGAAATTAATGTGTAGAATCTCATTTAATCATAACGCAAGCATAAATTCAGGCTTTCAGCTTATAGATTTTCTAAATATTTCTAAAGCAATTATATAATATTAAAAAGAATGGTGGTCATGTGTTTTTTAAAGAAGTATGACTGATTAAATCACTATATATGTCTATGATAAATTAATAAATGCTTCTTAGATATTCTGATGGACTTTTAATATTTTGCAGCCTATGTGACTTCATCTTTAGGTAAACTGATAAACATTTCCATATGTTGGGTACTATACAAAGAAACATGGACAATGCTGAATCTATACCTAAAAATTCACAGATTATAAGAGTGATATCTGTTATGGAATGAACGTAGGTGTCCCTTTAAAATTCATATATTGAATCATTGCCCCACGATAGGGCTGTATTTGAAGATGGGACCCAAGGACATAATTAAAGTTAAGTGAGACCATAAGGATGGAGCCCTGATCTGATAAAACTGGAATACTTATAAGAAGAAATACCAGAGAGCTGTCTCTCTTTTTCTACTGGGGAAAGTGCATGTGAGGACATAGTGAGAAGGTGGCTGTCAGCATGCCAGAATTGATCAGAACTTTGATCTTGGGCTTCTAGCCTCCAGAACTGTAAGAAAATACATTTCTGTTGTTTAAACCAACCTGTCTATGATTTTTGTATAGCAACCCAAGCAGATTAACACAAGAAATGGAATTCAGCTCAATCCAATTAGTTCACTATTGATTGTGGGCCTACTATATAACAGCTGTTCTACATTATAAAGATAGTTCCTAGAAAAGGTGACAAGAGACAGATAAAATATGTCATGCATCCTATGGAGAAAACTAGAGCAAGGAAGCCAGATAAGGAGTGCTCCAAGTTAAAAAGGGTAGCCATAAGGGGACTCTTTTTATTTAGAAAGTTATATTTGAGCAAAAGGTTCAAGCAGATAAAGGAACTAGCCTGTGGATATGTGGAAGAGAAACATCATGGAGAGAGAGAAGACTAAGTACAAAGACCCTGGAGTAGGAGCCTAATTGGCAAGCTCAAAATTCAGCAAGGATGCTATTATAGCTAAAATGATATGCAAGATAAAAAGTTAGTAGAGGTGGCCATCAAAGAAGTAAAGAACAGATTTGAGAAATTTTAAGGTCATTGTAAATACATTGTTTTTGTTTTTTGTGCTAATGATATCAGGAAGCACTATATATATTTTGAGAAGGAACCTGATCTAAGTATATTTTACACAGGATCATTGAGAAGATACTCCCAGAAGAACAGATAATAGAATTGGGGAACTTTTTTAAAAGGCATTTGCTGTATTCTATACTTTGACCAGAGAGAGAGTAGTAGAGGGGTGAGTAAATGTCTAATTCTGTATATATTTTAAAGTTTAGCCAATAGAGGAATTTGATGTGGTATCTAAGAGAAAGAAAAGGTAAAGACAACAGCTGGGTTTGTGCCTCTTCAAGTAGCACAGAGTTGCCATCAACTGAGGTGTCTAGAAGAATGAGGAAAGAGCAGTTGAGATGGGGAAACTGGTGTTGAGGAGATCAAATTTGAGATGTCTCTTAGGTATTAAATGGAAAAGTTAAGCAGGCCCTTGGATAGACAAGTACTGCTTACATAGCAGTTGTAAATATGGGAGCCTTAGGTGTATAGACTGCATGACATTACAATGGGAGTTAGTACAGACAGTGAAGAAAGGTCCATGAGCCTTGGGTCTGTCCCTCTATCTTTAAGCGTTTGAGGATATAGTACCATTTGTTCATTTTCTCCTTTGTTTCCCTTGCCCTAGGACTGTGGTGGGCAAACTGCGGCTCGCGAGCCACATGCGGCTCTTTGGCCCCTTGAGTGTGGCTCTTCCACAAAATACCACAGCCTGGGCGAGTCTATTTTGAAGAAGTGGGGTTAGAAGAAGTTTAAGTTTAAAAAATTTGGCTCTCAAAAGATAAATTTCAATCGTTGTACTGTTGATATTTGGCTCTGTTGACTAATGAGTATGCCGACCACTGCCCTAGGAGGTATATTGGCAAACATATTGCTATGAGAGATGTCTGAGATTTTGCTGCCTATGGTTTCTTTTAAGATTTTTATGGCTTCACAACTTGTATTTAAGACTTTTATACATTTTGAGTTTATTCTTGTGTATGGTGTAAGTTGGTGGTCTAGTTTAATTTTTTTTCCATGTACCTGTCCAATTTTCCCAGCACCATTTATTGAAGAGACTATCTTTACTCCATTATGCTCTTGCCTCCTTTGTCAAATATTAATTGAGCGTAATGGCTTGGATCAATTTCTGGGTTCTCTGTTCTGTTCCATTGATCTATATGCCTGTTCTTGTGCCAGTACCAGGCTTGTTTTGAGTACAGTGGCTTTGTAATATAACTTGATATCTGATATTGTGATTCCCCCCAACTTTGTTCACCTTCCTCAAGATTGCTGTGACTATTCAGGGTTTTTTTTGATTCCATATAAATTTTTGGAATATTTGTTCTAGATCTGTGAAATATACCATTGTGAAATTGAATTTTTGGACTGAAACATGGGATGTTCTCCTGGGCAGGATGGTTCCTGGACTCTTTGTCTGATGGAGTTAAAAAATGACTCCATGGATGAAAGGTAGTATAGCAAAGGTAGAAACTTTATTGAAGAACAAGTACAGACTCCCATGTGGGGAAAGGGGAAAGAATCTCACAGCACAGACTCCCATGTGGGGAGGGGGAAAGAGTCCCACAGACTTCCTGTTTTCACGGTTTATAAAGGCTGCAGTTCCTGTGCCCTGATATCCCTTCTGATTTGTCAATATTCCCTTTTAAATTGGTTACTATAGTAACTCCGAGGCCCTCCTACCTTATAGTCCTCCAGTTCCTTCTGGGCTTTCTTCCTCCCACTTTATTTTGTAAATATAGACCTTTTGGCTACTCCCAGTTCCCTTGTCTTATGTAAATGTAACTATTGCCACTCCCTGGTGTTATGGAAATGTACTTCTTCCAGTCTGTAGCCCTGTGTTTTTTCCATGGACCCCTAATTCTAAAAATTCCCTAAACCTGCCTATATTCCCCTAAAATTCCTATTTCAATTGGTATTTTAATAGGGATTGCATTGAATCTATAGATTGTTTGGGGTAGTATGACCATTTTAATGATGTTAATTCTACCAATCCATAAACATGGTATATTCTTCCACTTATTTATATCTTCCTCTATCACTTTTTCAGTGTCCTGTAGTTTTCCAAGTATAGGTCTTTTACTTCCTTGGTGGAAGAATTAGGAAGTCTTTTCTATCATAGCTATAGTTTAAATATTAACTCCATTTTTTTTTTTTTTATAACTCTTCATTTTGTACTCAAATTCACCCAGGCCACCACTCCTGGAAAAGACAGAGGCACAACTCTCTCCCATTTCCTGGAAGGCAGTTAAAGTCTAATAGGCAGATAAAACCACAGACATTCCTGTAGAAGACAAGACATAGATTTGCACCACGTCAAGGCAGGCATTTGAAACAGCCCCCACCCCTGTTGCACCGCCCTCCTCAGGTTAGACATTCCTGCCAGATTATGACCACGTCCTTAAGCCAATCAGGGTATGGTGCAGTAACACATGAGAGATAAAAAGGAGAACGGACTTCCTATTCTTTGTGCTTGCCCGCCATATTGTTGCTGGTTGCATTGGCACCCTTCTGCAACAGTAAAAGTGCCTTGTTGATCCATTTTTGAGCATTTGTTTTATCCCTGCGACATCAGTTAAGAGCATTTCTAGCATTGGTTTATTCCTAGGAATCTTAATTTTTTGTTGCAATGGTAAATGGGATTGTTTTTTCAGTTTCTCTTTCTGGGAATTAATTTTGTTGTATAAAAATGCCATTGATTTATGTGTGTTAATTTTTTATCCTGCTACATTGCCTAATTCATTTATTAAATCTAATAAATTTTGGTGCAGTCTTTATGGTTTTCTATGTACAATATCATGTCATCTGCAAATAATGACGGTTTTATTTCCTCCTTTCCAATTTGGATGGCTTTGTTTTCTTTTTAGCTGATTGTTGTGGCTAGGACTTCCAGTACTATCTATACTAATAAAAGGATAATATGCTAATTAGACCAGACATCTTTCGAACATCCATCTGGATGTCCTTCCAGACAAAGCCACGGTGGTGGGGGGCCGAGGCAGAGGCCGTTAGGAGCAATCAGGCTGGCAGGGGAGGGCACTTAGGGGCGACCAGGTCTGCAGGGGAGCAGTTAGGCGTCGATCAGTCTGGCAGGGGAGTTGGTTAGGGGGTGATCAGGCTGGCAGGCAGGCAAGCGGTTGGGAGCCAACAGTCCCGGATTGTGAGGGGGATGTCCGACTGCTGGTTTAAGCCCTAAACCAGCAGTTGGACATCCCCTGATGGGTCCCAGATTGGAGAAGGTTCAGGTTGGGCTGAAGGACACCCCCCAATGCATGAATTTCATGCACCAGGCCTCTAGTGTTGAATAAAAGTGGAGAAAGCAGACATCTTTCTATACATCAAAATAAACCATTAACAAAATGCAAAGGGAGCCCACTGTTTGGGAGAAAATATTTGCCAATGATACATCTGATATGGGGTTAATATCCAAAATGTATAAGGAACTCATACAACTTTAAAAAAGGGATTCAAACAATCCAATTAAAAAATGAGCAAAGGACATAAATAGACCCTTCTCCAAACTAGACATACCGAAGGCCAAGAGACATATGAAAAAATGCTCAAAGTCACTAATCATCAGAAATATACACATTAAAATGACAATGAGGTATCGCCTCACACCTGTCAGAATGGCTATCATCAACAAATCAACAAATGACAACTGTTGGTGAGGATGTGGAGAAAAGGGAACCCTAGGTACACTGCTGGTGGGAATGCAGATTGGTGCAGTCACTATGGAAAACAGTATGGAGTTTCCTCAAAAAATTAAAAATGGAACTGCCATTTGCCCCAGTGATCCCAATTCTAGGAATATATCTTAAGAAACCTGAAACACCAATCAGAAAAAATGTATGCACCCCTATGTTCATAGGAGTGCAATTTACAATAGCTAAGATTTGGAAACAGCCCAAGTGCCCATCAAAAGATGAGTGGATAAAAAAGCTGTGGTACATTTACACCATGGAATAATATGCAGCAGTAAAAAAGAAGTATCTCTTGCCCTTTGAGACAGCATGGAGGGACCTGGAAGGTATAAGCTAAGCAAAATAAGCCAGTCAGAGAAAACAAGTATCACCTGATCTCACTCATATGTGGAATCTAATGAACAAAATAAACTGATGAATAAAGTAGATCCACAGACATAGAAGCATGGAACAGACTGCCCAATCTCAGAGGGAAGGTGTGGGTGGGTGGGGAGAGATTAACTAAAGAACTTGTATGCATATTTGCATAACCCATAGACACAGATAATAGTGTGTGGTAAAGACCTGGGGTGGGGGACAGGTGCTGGGTGAAGGGGGTCAATGGGTGAAAAATATGGGACACCTGTAATACTTTCAATAATAAAGATAAATTCAAAAAAGTTTGAGGATATGAGGAGGAATCAGGAAGTGGGACTGAGGTGTGGCCAATGATTGAAGAGGAAAATTTACAGTAGAGGGAAGTGGCCCTAGAATATTTTCATGGTGAGGAAATAATCAATCAATTGTGTCTAATACTATTGTAATTTCATGAGAACTGAGAAATAAAGTACCATTGGTGGCCTTGATAAGATTTTTGGTGTGTTGGATGGGGAATAATCTCATTGGGGTGAGTTTAAGGAAAACAATCAGAGAATAAGGATTAGAGAGCAGAAGCATTTATAGTGCAACATGGGAATATTGTAGTAGAACATTGTGGGGAAGCACAGGACTTGGTTGGAAAGTCTGTAAGGAGGATTCTCCAAAAGGTCAGGGTCTCTAGGGGGACCTTGCTGAAGGCAGCAGCCCCTGCCTTAACTTTTTAAAACAAGTCCGAGCCCATGGGTGTTTTGCTGGAATCTCTATGTTTAGTCTTTAGACATGGCCTTGTGGAAGCATGTGCTTTCTCAAGGATACTTACCCTGCTGATAGTACCTAGAGGTTAATTTTAGTTCAAGCTGTTACAATAAAAGCCTAAGGAGGCTGGCAATCAGGGCTGTTTTGGTGCCTCCTGCCAAGCAGCCCCTTAACCCTCTCTTTCACAGAATGGTGTGTCAGAGTAATCCATTTCATCCATTGCTCAGGGTCTGCTGGTCAGTCCCGGCAGAACATGTAATAATTCTAAACTTTATATGCACAAGCTCATTAAATTCTCATAGAAATTCCTGAGGCAGATACACCTCTTTTTCCACTTAGGATAAAATAGTGACTTTAAATTGGCAAGTAAAGAATGCAATTAGTGAGGTTTGCCTAATGCCAGATTTTAAATATATAACCTGACTCTCTCTCACATTCTGGGAGAACAGAAAAGAAAAAATAAAACTTTGAGAAAATGCCATATGAGTTCAGTTTTAAGGAAGGAAAGTGGGAGAATATGCCAAGTATAGAAAGTGTAGAGACAGGAAAGAATAATGAAAATGGTTCTATATCTATATATATCATTTTTGTTGCAATTTTTACTTTCTTTTTTGCTCTTTTTAAATTTTCTGCAAATTTCTATGTGCTTACAATAACTTACTCAGTCTGCTCTACCATTCCAAGACATAAAGAAAAGGGAATGAAGGATAGAAAGTATTTGATTACAGTGAAAAATAGAGAATTCATGGAAAATAAGGTAAAAGTAAGCCTATTTAAGAAAATGAATCAAAAACAAATTTTAACTCCTATATTAGTTAGTAAATTATTTTACTAGTTTTTTGTGTTTGTAAATTTACTATTAACATTGGTGCAAGCATGAGCCTAAAATTAGTCAAAGATCTATAAAATTACATGTATTCTTAAGTTTCATGTCCATGTGCAGCATACATTATACCTTAAATATGTAGAACAACTTTGCGTCAAGTAATTTACTAATAAAATTTTATTTAAAGAATAATACTTTTGCCCAGCCACTGTGGCTCAGTGGTTGAGCACTGATCTATGAAACAGGAGGTTACAGCTTGATTCCTGGTCAGGGAACATGCCTGGGTTGTGGGCTTGATCCCCAGGGAGGGTGTGTGCAGTAGGCAACCAATCAATTATTCTCTCTTACCATTGATGTTTCCATCTCCCTCCCTTCCTCTCTGAAATCGATTAAAAAATATATATTTTTAAAAAATAATAATATTTTCACTTATTTTTGAGTCTTTTTTTTTCTTTGCTTAATTAATTCACCCAGTCCTTGGCCTGGGTGAATGTGTTATTTGAATATATTCCCAGAATTGGAATTGCTGGGTCATGAGACAGTTCCATTTTTAATTTTTTTGAGGTAACTCCATACTGCTTCCTATTGGCTGCAACAATACGCAAAAATAATACTTTTCTTTTTATTAAAACTACTCTGTTTGCCAAAGGGAAGCTACTCTGGTAAATTTTCACATCTTCTGCGATTTTAAGAATTCACCTTAATTACATATAATTCCTTTACATTTAATTGGCATTGATTTGCAATCCACACCTTATAATTATTTTTTAAATGACAGTTCTCTTTATATGGAAAGAATTAAATTATTTTTTTTAGTTTACTTTAGTTTCATTAATTTTCCTACCAGTCTGTACCTTTCCCAATAGGATATTGCATAATCATTAGATCTAGTGCTTAAGGAATCCTATTTTTAAATGAATAATTTATTTTTAATATACTTTTTATTGATTTCAGAGGGTAAGGGAGAGGTAGAGAGAGATAGAAACATCAATGATGAGAGAAAATCATTGATAGGCTGACTTCTGCATGCTCCTAACTGGGGATTGAGCCCACATCCTAATCATGTGCCCTTGACCAGAATTGAACCCGGAACCCTTCAGTCCACAGGCAGACGCTCTGTTTACTGAGCCAAATCACATAAGGCATGAATAATTTATTTTAAATATCAGACAGTTACAACTGAATTGTTAAAGGTAAGTTTTAAAGCAAGATTTTATTTATTTCTATTGGAACAATTTTAAATGATTTGGTTAGACTTATAAAGAATGATCAACCATTCGATGGAAGATAGTGAGATGATATATAAATTGAAAGGCTCACCAAGTTTGGTCTAATCTATCTGTCCTGCTAGTCACATAGTGCTACCTTGGTATAACTGCTCAGTTCAAATAAATGTGTCTCCTTGTCCAGACCATGTACTTTCCCGCTTGTTACGTTTTAAACCACCTATTCATGTCTCTCTTATTTTCCTTTTTCAAATTTTAGTTACCTGATAAAATCCAATTCTATGGTACCTACTTTCTCAAATATCACTGATCTTTGCTATAGACAGAATTTCTAATTCCCTATGCAAAATTGAACTTTACTGGTACATCATCTCTCAAGGAATATTTACTACTTCCTACATTTTATTTTAGTTATTTATATGTATGCCTTACTCCTCTTAACTTTAAGTTTTAACTGGTTGTTTTTTTCATCGTCAATTTTATTACACCATGGCATCTAAATCTAGATTTATTTTGGCCCATCTCCTGGTCACTTAAATTATATCTTGATTAAATTTTCAGTGAGGAATCATGGGTGTGATTTTTTCAAAGCCCTTGAGGATCTGAAAATATCCTTTTGTTGACATCACAAATGACAGGGGAACCATATACAAGCTAATGATATCTAGTTCATAATGTATTTTTCAGTGAACACTTCAGAACTAATTAATCATTATATTTTATATAGCGACCAATATAGTGACATTGTCTTTTTCCTTGTACACTGTCAACTTTTAAAAATGATCATTTCATGAGTAAATGACATGATTTATAGTTCTCATTCTGGTATACATTTCTGAGCTTCAAAACTGTATGTCCAAGTCCCTTTTTAATAGCTTTCTATGTAATATGTGTCATAAGAAACTTTTCATCAATATTACTCCTTCTATAGTCTTTCCTTCTTTAGTAATGGCACCATCTTCATGCAGTCTCTCTAGATAGAAACATGGAAGTCATTTTTGATGATCTCCTACCTCTATCAAAGATCAAAAAATATATATATATTATATATGACCATTCTATAGCAACAATAATCAAAGCCTACAAATTATCTTGTTTATTTTTACTGTAATAGCCTCTTAACCAGCCTCCTTAACTATCCTCTTCTGATTTTTACACAATATTTAAAATGTTCTTAAATAATTTTTTAAAAGTAGCATCAAATTGTAACTCGTCTGCTTAAAATTCTTAATAGCTTTTCATTGAATTTTTAATTCATGTTATAAGTTACCTTAAAGTATGAATATTTCTATATTATCTTAGTGTTTAAGAAATGTCCTGTTATTTACAAAAATCAAATAGACTTAAATCAGAGCATTGACACTACCAATAAAAGCACCATCTTTCTCCTCTTGTTTTAGTATGTGCTAGCCTTTGTAAAGCAAATGCTAGGAGAGGTATTGTGAAAGCAAGGTTAGCTTCAGACCCTAAAATTTAAAAGGTAACTGCAATGAAGAAGATGACAAACCTACCCATCTTTTTGGAAATGCAGAAGTAAGGAAATGCTAATATAAAAAGTAACTCATTCTTTCTGATTATTTTACAGCAATTAAAGCTTACATACACATGTAAACTTTACCTACCAAGAAGTACGAATATAAACAACACATAAAACTCTTCTGGGACTACCAACATTTCTTCATTAGCCATTTTTTTCCTGTTACTTTCTATGTTTCAAGCACATTGATCTTCTTTTATTTCTCATAGTACAATACAGTTTTTAATACAGATGGGGCTTTAATACAGATGGAGCTTTAATACAGATCTATCAGTCCTGATGAATGAAAGTGTTCTCAATAAAAGGAGGTGTTTCCAAACTTATAGTTGAAAATGTACAGATCGATAGCAATATTTTTATTAAAGTAAATAATTAGATTCATCCTTTATAATTTAAATATAAACTACTCTACAATTATTTTAATCAAATATATGAAATACATCAAATACAGATAAATGTTTTCCTACATTTACATTTTATTCATTAGAAAAAGCTTAACAAGTTTACATTTTAGTCCAATATAATAAAAATTATGTAAAAGAGGTATTTTCAAATCTTAATAAGATATGTTAACCTATAAATTAGTGCATGTTTACATAAAAGAAAACAGAACATTTTGAAATAATAGTTTATGATTAAAAAATAGGGCCCTAATCTAAAATTAGAGAATAATTTTTAAGATTGTTAGTCTTTAAAAAAATAGATTTAGTAATTAGATATAATTTCTACCTTTTCTGACAAAAAGCTGAATAAAACCTCTTAGAGTAATAAAGATTGAGTTTATTCTACTGAGGCACCAGTGTTAAATGAACTATATTTTTCACATATATTCGTCATCATCTTTGAACAAAGAACTAAAGGAAAAAAAGGAGTGAGTTGCATGAAAAGTTGTGTGAGGAATGTTGGAAAGGGGAAAAAAGTAGTCTGTTTTGAACATGTAAAATTTATGATGCTTTATATGTTCAAAATTTTTATGACTATATATCAAGGATAGTAAAAGTTGGTTATATTTATTATATCATTTAATTTTTATAACAGTCCCATAAATTTAGGATTATTGTTATTCTCTGATGTAGTTTAGAGGAGGAGGCCGAGGCAAATATAAGTAACTAGGGGCCCAGTGCACGAATTAGTGCACCTTGAAAGGAACTGGGCCGCGAGGCTGCAGTGGGCACAGGGGCGGGTCTTGGCACATCCTCCACGCCCTCGCCTGGCCCCTCCCAGCATGGCTCCTGGCCCCCTGTCTGCCAGCAGCCCCTCTCTTGCTGCCACCACTCCCACGCACTGACAGAGCCGGCCCCGCTCACACCCGCTGATGTCATGGAGCAATTGGGGCCAGCGCCAGCAGTGGGTGTAAGCGGGGCCAGTGCTGTCAGTGGGTGCGAGCAGCAGCTGCTGCCCCAATTGCCCCTCAGGAGCAGGGGGAGGTGGAGAAGCTCTGAGGAGTGATCGAGGCCAACAGCCACTGCTCGCACCTGCTGACAGCACCGAGCAATCAGGGCCAGCACCAGGCACCAGCAACAGGTGTGAACAGTGGCTCTAGCACCAGCAGCGGGTGCGAGCAGGGCCAGCACTGGCAGCAGGTGCGAGCACCAGGCAGGACTGCAGTGTACGGGAGCAAAGAATTTTCAGTAACCACCAGAGGCTCACCCTGATGACAGCAACCGGCGTCCCTGCTCACCTGCTCCACCATCCTGCTGTAGCCAACACCCACCATGTTCTGCGCACACTCCCTGGTGGGCAGCACATGTCATAGCGACTGTTGTTCGGTTGTTCTGCCGTTCAGTCTATTTGCATATTAACCTTTTATTATATAGACTAGAGGCCCAGTGCACAAAATTCGTGCACGGAGGGGGGTTGTCCTTCAGTCCAGCCTGTACCCTCTCCAATCTGGGATCCCTCTCACAATCCAGGACTGCTGGCTCCCAACTGCTTGCCTGCCTGCCTTCCTGATTGCCCCTAACCGCTTCTGCCTGCCAGCCTGATCACCCCCTAACCACTCTGCTGCCAGCCTGTTTGCCCCCAACTTCCCTCCTCTGCCGGCCTGGTCACCCCTAACTGCCCTCTCCTGCAGGGTTGATCACCTCCAACTGTCCCTTGCAGGCTTGGTCCCTCTCAACTGCCCTCCCTTGCAGGCCGGGTGCCTCCCAACTGCCCTCTCCTGCTGGCCATCTTGTGGTGGCCATCTTGTGTCCACATGGGGGCAGGACCTTTGACCACATAGGGGCAGCTATATTGTGTGTTGCAGTGATGATCAATCTGCATATTACTCTTTTATTAGATAGGATAGAGGCCTGGTACAGGGGTGGGGGCCAGCTGGTTTGCCCTGAAGGGCGTCCCGGAACAGGTGGGGGTTCCCTTGGGGTGTGGGGCGGCCTGAGCGAGGGGCCTGTGGTGGTTTTCAGGCCGGCCACGCCCCCTGGCAACCCAAGCAGAGGCCCTGGTATCTGGAATTTATTTTCCTTCTACAATTGAAACTTTGTAGCCTGGAGCAGAGCCAAGCCTGGGGCTCCCTCTGCCGGCAGCCATTTGTGTTGGGGTTATAATTGAAACTTTGTTGCCTTAAGCAGGTGGGCCCGGCCAGGGTGCGGAAAGCTTTGCTTCCCCTGTTGCCGGCGGCAACCCTGGCCTGCTCTCTCAAGCTCCATTCTGCCGCCATTTGTTTGAATTTGTTTACCTTCTATAATTGAAACTTTGTAGCTGGAGTGGAGGCTTAGGCCTGGCCAGGGCAGGCAGAAAGCTTGGCTTCCTCTGTTACCTAGGAAACCTTACTCTCTGTGGCTGTAGCCATCTTGGTTTGGGTTAATTTGCATACTCGCTCTGATTAGATGGTGGGCGTGGCTTGTGGGTGTGTCGGAGGTATGGTCAATTTGCATATTTGTCTATTATTAGTTAGGACTAGAGGCCCAATGCACGAAGATTTGTGTAAGAATAGGCCTTCCTTCCCTTGGTTGCCGGCACCAGCTTCCCTCTCGCACCCAGGACCCAGGCTGCTTCACTCCAGCCGCTGCCGCCACCCACTGGGACCAAGCTGCTTTGCTCCTGACACTGCCAAGCACCCGGGACCTGGGCTGCTTCGCTCCAGCCGCCACCAGGCATCTGGGACTGGGGCTGCTTCACTCTGGCTGCCACCACCACCCACCGGGACCTGGGCTGCTTCACTCTGGCTGCCACCGCCACCCACTGGAGGCATGCTCCAAGCTGCACTGCGGCCGCTCGGAGCACGCCCCCACCCCTGGTGTGTGTCCGCTGGGGTGGGGGCATGCCCCTCCTGCCCATCTGCACTTGCAGCTTCTCCTGAGCCATCGTGATGCAGCCTCCTCCTGAACTGGTTGTGACCGTTACAGCATCCTGGCCTAATTTACATATTACCTCTTTATATATATATATATATATATATATATTACTCAAGGTCATGCACTTTGTACCAGGTATATTGCAAAAGCAGATGAGGATTAGATCTGTAGATCTCAAAGCCCAGGTGTTCTCCTATGTAGTACATATCTTAACTACAGTATGCTCAAATTATAAAGCCTACCAGATGATTATGTATTTTTGGGCATGGGTAAAAGCTAATGACACTCTTAGTTGTTCTAATTAGGATTTCGTATAAAACTTACCAAATCCCCAAACAGAAATGGTTTTGTTCCCTACTAAAATTTTGTGCCTACTGAAATTTTAAAAATGTCTAATGGTTGAAACTTTTAAGCTAGAGGATTGAGAGTAGAATACTTTTTCCCACTATTTATCAGTAGACCTAACTTCTCCCAGCATATTTACTCCAACTACTTGTTGTCACAAAATTATAGCTTATACAAAGTTATATCTGGTTAGTCTTCTTAAGCAGTTGCCTAGTGTTAAATATGTAACCATACAGTCTAATATGATATTTTGTAAGCATTGAGATAAATTTGTGCATAATACACCATATGCTCATATCCCCAAAGGCAAAGCTCTCTGGTAGAAGCAGTGAAGCTAAAGGGGTGGATGGCAGAGATAGCTGCAGATTGATTTCTCAGCTCACATTTAATAATTGAAAAAATGTGATACAAAACTGCATTAGACAAAAAGGATTTGCAAATTCCAACTAATTTTGTTGCTGAAGAGAAGTCACAGGCTTTGGTTCTTTGAATGAAGTTTAACAGATCGGTACTGAATAACTGTCAGTCTCATTTATTGCAATTTGTCTACAGTGAAGATTTCTGTGAAAAAAGCCAAAAGAGACTTGCCTGGATTTAACACAATTACTGGTGCACTGTATTTTGCTGTGGTTTATTCGTTTACTTTAATTTAATTAGTTGACAGGGGTTCTGCCAAAATTTGTTCTATTTTATAGACAAAATGCAGCTCTAGTACTTCTAATACCTTAAAATAGGAACATTGACAGGAGAAGGAAGTTATTTTAATTTAAGGACACATACCCCCATAAGAAAATTGTTTTTAGTATATGAACAAAGGATTGTGAGAAAATGATAGTGTAATGTTTAATCTCCTCAAATCCTATCTAATAAAAGAGTAATATGCAAACTGAACATCACTCCAACACACAAGATGGCCGCCTCCATGTGGTCAAAGATGGCTGCCCCCGTGTGGACACAAAATGGCCACCACAAGATGGTCAGCAGGGGAGGGCAGTTGTGGGCAATCAGGCCATCAGGGGAGGGCAGTTGGGAGGAACCAGGCCTGCAAGGGAGGGCAGTTGGGGGGGATCAGGCCTGCAGATGAGGGAAGTTGGGGGTGACCAGGCCTGCAGGGGAGGGTAGTTGGAAGGGATAAGGCCTGAAGGGGAGGGCAGTTGGGGGGGACCCAGGCCTGCAGGGGAGGGCAGTTGGGGGGGACCAGGCCCGCAGGGGAGGGCAGTTGGGGGGGACCAGGCGAACAGGGGAGAGGAGTTAGGGGCAACCAGGCCAGCAGAGGAGGGCAGTTGGGAGGGACCCAGGCCTGAAGGGGAGGGCAGTTTGGGGGGGACCAGGCCTGCAGGTGAGGGCAGTTGGGGGGGACCAGGCCAGCAGGGGAGGGCAGTTAGGAGTAATTGGTCTGGTAGTGGAGCAGTTAAACATCAATCAGGCTGGCAAGGGAGTGCTTAGGGGATGATCAGCCTAGCAGGCAAAAGGGGTTAGGGACAATCTGGCAGGCAGGCAGGCGAGCAGTTGGGAGCCAGCAGTCCTGGATTGTGAGAGGGCAGTCGGACATCCCTCGAGATGTCCCAGATTGGAAAGGGTTCAGGCTGGGCTGAGGGACATACACCCTCCCCCGTGCACGAATTTCATGCACCGGGCCTCTAGTACCCTTATAAAATCAGACAGAGCAATTAAATAGTAAACCAATATCGACGGGCTATATATACAACAAAAATTGGTTATTAGGAATCTCCACAATCCCCCTCACTGCCCCCCAAAAAAACAACTGTGGTTGGAAAGAAAATATGACAGCTACAAGCCCTGGGTTGTCTTAGCCTTCAAGCAGATGGACACATAAGGAAATAATCAGGCGTCTTAAGATCTGAGGACAGGAAATCCACCAGGGGCCTATTTGAAAACAGCAACTAAATCTATGAGGGGCTTTACCTAACCCATAGCTGGTAAGTGCAGGTCTGTTCCAAGGTCTGAAGGGGCTGGAGCAGTCTAGTCTCTCTGAATTCTTGAAACTGCTCTCCAAACAGAGGAGGAAAACAAACAAACTAACAACCCTACTGTGAACTGAATTACTGAATTAAAACTTACCAGGATAAAGGCAACAAAAATGGAGAAAATAAGAGGTCTAGATAACAGTGGGGGAACTAATCCAAAATAATCTCATTTACTATTTTACTATTTTTAAGTACTAACAAAAAATAAAAAATAAAAAGATGAGACAGTTCTGTCAAATTAGGAAAGCTATTCTGAAACATGAAACAAACTCCCTTTTCAAATTCAAGAAATTTATAAAAATTCAAATTCTCATATAAAATAAGCCTTGGATATATAGCTAACTACATAGAACTAAAATTAAATGAGGAAAGAATATAGAATATGACTGCTATATGGTAAGATAAAGTATATAGATATAGTAAAATTAGAAATAACTGAGGACACAAAAAAGAATACATTTGCAACTATTTTAAGTGTGTTCAGTAATTTCAGCTTTGGAAGCATTGCTATGTAGAAACAAACGTGGATGCAAATGAGTAATTATAGAATACTGTAATTGTATCACCTTTCCCTGTACCTGAAAACAGAATTCTGAAGGTGAAAAGAAAGAGATATAACATAGAAAAGGTTGAGTAGTCCTGCATTCCTGAATTTGAACTGGGAATCAGGATGAATTAATTAGGCATTTTACCTATCTATCAAGCAATTAAATGTTCTATCAATGTTTATTTTCTTCTAAGTTCCTACCACAAAATGGTATGGGGGAAAAAAGGTGATAAAACAAGCATTTCTTGCATTCAGATTATAGACTTAAACTACCTTTTCCACTAAGTGTAATGAGGCTTCTTGGAGAAATAATCTAAAGGTGGAAATATATAAAATGATCCTGGACTATCTTGTCATCACAAAGCTTATTAGGATTACATCAAAAGGATACAGGATTCTCCCCTGGCCCATGGGGCCCAATTGGTTGAGCTTCATCCCGTGCACCTAAGGGTTGCTGGTTTGATTCCTGGTCAGGGCATATGCCCGGTTTGTAGGCTGGATCCCAGTTGTGAGGCATGCAGGAGGCAGCAGATCCACATTTCAGTTTCACATTGATGATTCTCTCTGTCCCTGTCCCTTCCTATCTCTGTAAAAATAAATTTTAAAAAAGCTTTAAAAAAGTATACAGGATTCAATGTGAAGAGGTGCTATAACTAAAGAAAGGAAAATCAGAGTTTCAAAATGGATTGGGTTTATATTAAAGAATTGAAACCCTTCAAATATGTTTGAATACATGAGTTCTTAATAAAACTTAAACAGTTACTTTCATGACAACAAGTTATCTGGAAATCTATAAAATAAAGGGTAAAATTAAGCATTTATCTTGTTTTTCCACATAGTGTTAACTTTAAAACATGTTTTTAAAGTAATAAAGTAAAATAAGATAAGTAATATTTTATTAATTTAACAAATATCAAGCAGTATTAGTAATAAGATTCAACTCTCATAATAGATTCAACTCTCGTAATAGAGAACCAAAATCATGTGTTATCTTGCCCAAAAAATCTAAGCTAAGTTTATTTGCTCCTAAGTTGCAGAAAATCCAGAGGACATATGAACATATGAATTGCAAAATGAGCATATAATCAGCAAAATCCAGACAGGGAAAATTAGCAATTTAAATGGCTTGTGTTTTCAACTTGATAAGTTGTAAGGAAAAGAAAAAGCTAAGAGTTTGCACCTGTATATTAACAGGCTTAAGAGACCTACCAATTTTTTTAAAGGATAATACTAAACTATGATGTCTAAGAATACATACTTAGACAATAAATAAAAAATATATATATAAGGAAATGATCACATAAAAGGCAGGATTGTATTTAATATTTGAGGGTTTCATTGAGATCTGAAAAATGGAAGGACTTCTGAGATTTCAATCTATAGAATATCTATAATTTTATAGATTTTATGAGTTTGACTATTTTAGATAACTTATATAAGTGGAATTGTGCAGTATTTGTCTTTCTGTGACTAGGTTATTTCATTTAGTATAATGTTCTCAAGATTCATTCTTGCTGTCATATTGCAGAATTTCCTTCTTTTTAAAGGCTCAATAGAATTCCATTGTATGTGTATACAACATTTTCACTGGAGATTTATTTATAATGGAAAGCATAATGTTTAAATTAATTATCAAAATTCTATAAAATATAAAGCTTAACATTTGTACTAGACATTATCATAGGTACTTCCCTTTTTATATGTTAAATGTCCATGAAAAAACTATGGAAGGTAAATATATTTTAAAGTTGAACAATAGATTGCCAATGCACCAATTGTGCTCTGTTATAGAGCTCTTAAAATATGACCATATATTCTAGCATGTTCATTTTCTTCTAAGTTCCTACCACAAATTAGCATGACCATATATTGCCATTTCAAGTAGGTTGGTTTCACAGGCATCACTAAAAAGTAGATATTTTAATAAAGATATTTTAATATGACCATATATTCTAGCATGCCACACATGTTCTTTAATTCTGTTCTTTTCCCCTTCACAGTTCACACAGAAATAATCAGATTAAGTCTAATGATCACAGAACTGAAACTAAAGAGTTGCTTTATTCAGCATTTTTAATGAATTCTATCTTTGTCACAATTGCATTATGTTTATAAGACATTTTTTTATGACTTTAGTATCAGCACTTTCATTTTTCCATTTTCTAGTAATTTATATAAAATGAAGGAAGATTCAATAAAATATCCAATTAATGACACAAATCACACACTGCTATATAGAGAAAGATGATGACACTGCAATAATCAAAATTTGGGCTCTGTGACAGTATGACCAAAACACAAAAGCCCAAATTTGCATACAAAACATACTTTAGGAGTGATAATATATAATATATAAAAATATAAAAATATAATATGTAACTATATGGTCTGTAAAACTTCAAACATATTAAAGGGCAAGATTTAGAATGGAATATTCTATTCCAAGTGTGACAGACTTTTAACTTTTTGCACTCGGATGTCAAGTGTGACTCGACACGGTTAGCATCGGTAGCAGGAATGAGAAAAAAGCAAGTGAGTGCAAAGGGTTAATTTTAAGAATAAAGCAGGAAATTCAAATATTTCTCTGAACTCTATCATTCTATCATTTTACATATGAGTTATTTAACTGTATTTGAAAGAGAAAAATCAAATTCATCCATTCTTTCTATCCTATTTTACCTCCCTAATCTTCTCAATTGCAGTACATTGCATCATCATTCTCTCAGTTGCTCAAGTCCAAAACTTGAGGTTATTCTTAATTCTTCACTTTGTCTTACACCCTCACATCCAATATAACAGTTTACTTTATTATTTTTACATTCAAAATGTACCAGTCTCTGGCAATGTTTCACTATTTCCATGTTTCACTTATCCCAACAACTGTTTTCTTTTGATTTCATTATGTCTATTGGCCACCCTCATGGTTCCCTACCTTTGTTCTTGCTTCTATGCTGCAGAAATCCAATGTCAAAACAGCAGCTAGACTGGTCCTTCTAAAACTAAGTCATATCCTGTCACTTCTCTGCTTCAAACTTCCCAATGGATTTCTACTTGATTCAGAGTAAAATTCAAGTTATTTACAATGGTTGACAGGGCTGTAAATAGCCCTACTTCCAATATGTCTCTGACCTGATTCTCACTGGCTCCCTTGCTGACTGCTTTAGCAACACAAGCCTCTGTGCCCATCCTTGGCCATGAGAGCTAGGCTCCCACAAGCGGACTTTTATTTATTCAGCCTGGAACTATCTTTCTTGTGACACACAAATGACTTGTTTTCTCCCTACTTTGAGGTCTTTATTAAAATATCTACTTTTTAGTGATGCCTGTGAAACCAACCTACTTGAAATGGCAACACCACCTCACCTTTCTTGTCACTTCTTCAAACATAGCGTTACCACCATCGGTTGTCATTATTTTACTTATTTGTATTAGGTCTAATTCTATAAGATCTTAAGCTCTATAGAGCAGGTATTTTCCTGTTTTGTTCACTATTGTAGTAGCCTAACACCTAGATTAGTGTCTGTGACATAGGATATTCTGTATAAATATTTATGGAATGAATCAAGAATTGTACATTTTTATGATGATTTATCCATTTGGTAACTATTTATTGAGTAATGACTGTCAGGCTCTTCTGACACTGAGGTCGTGATACAAGTTCTCACGCAGGTGGCCCCCTTTCCCTCACCTACTCTTTTGCAGCTCCCTGCATCCCAGAAAAATACTTCCTACTTACCTGGTGATGCTGAACCATCTATGGTCAAGGAAAACCAGCAAACATCTTTCTCTTCCAGTGGGCTGCAAGCAGACCTTAGCCATAGATATGTTGAAATAATTTCCTAGGCCCAAGATAGAGTCACTCCTGCTAGGGGTGCAACATACGAAAAAAAGAGAAAGATCTCACCTTAGGAAACAAAGAACAGATCAATTTAAACTTATAGAAATTAGGATAAATTAAATAATAAAGGCCAAATGAAAATCAATGAAATATGAAATGAAAACAATAGAGACAATCAATGAAATCAAAATGAAGATCTTTGACAATATTAATAAAATTAATAAAATTCTAGCCAAGGGGAAAAAGGCACAATTTAATATTTAGAATGAAAGAGGTTATATCACTTTAGAGTTTACAAATGTTAAAAAGATTTAAGAGGATATTATTAATAAAGAGGCTGAGGGAAAGTGGAGAATATGAAGTGACTGCTAGTAGAACATGATTTGTTTTTGGGTTGATGAAAATTCTCTAAAATTAGATAATGGTGATGTTATTCAACTCCATGAATTTACTAAAAACCATTGAAATAACATTTTAAAGGGTAAATTTTATTGTATGTAAATTTTATCTCAAAGATAATATAAAAAATGCAGTGCTAGCTACCTCTGTTGTAAGTTCAAGTTGTTTACTCAGCACTTGTGCCTAATATCTAAATAATGTTGATAATTATCTATCTTGAATTTTTAAAAGTGAAACCATATGAAACGTTTGTATCAATTCTTTGTTGACATCTGGAATTTGAATGTTCCACTTCCTAAAGTAAAATTTTCCCATATATATATTTAATAAAATTTTCCCACATAC
This sequence comes from Ia io, assembly GCA_025583905.1. Classification (NCBI taxonomy): domain Eukaryota; kingdom Metazoa; phylum Chordata; class Mammalia; order Chiroptera; family Vespertilionidae; genus Ia; species Ia io. The sequence continues at coordinate 40,052,998 of JAJQQW010000007.1, read as the reverse complement.
ATATGTGTGTATATATATATATATATATATATATATATATATATATATATATATATATATATATATATATATATACACATATATATATATGTTTTTTATTGAATTTATTGTGGTGACATTGGTTAATAAAACTATGAAAGTTTCAGGTGCACAACTTTATAGTGATCTGCATATTGCGTTGTGTGTTCAACATCCCAAGTCAAACCTCTTGAGTTTAAAGTCCAACCTCAACACCTTGACCTCATGCAATACACATAACCATTGTAAGCCTCAGTTTCCCCATGTGTAGAATAAAATGTTAGGACATATCTCATATATTTGCTGAAAGTAAATAATACCTATAGTGGAGGTATAATACCTGGAATGAGTTAAGAATTAAATTTGTTAACTTGTCTAAATTTGTTCAGGCTGCTATAACACACTAACCTATGGAATGAGAAAATATAAATAAGTAAATTATATACACCTAGAAAAGAGTGAAGACAAACTATCTTTTTCTTCGATGGAGTATGATTACATACTTAGAAAATTGAGGGTGGGAAATACTTTTGAAAAAATTATCAGGTCATAAATCAAGTCAGTAATATCCTTGATAATAAACCACTTAGAAAAATATATATAAATGAATTTTATGCTAGCAATAAGCAGTTGGGAAAATTAATTAAAATGTTATACTCACAATTAGAAATGTAAATATATAAAATGTCCCATAATGAAATTTTCCAAAATATGAAGAATACAAAGAAACATGCAGAGATAGCTCTTTGAATAAATGGATGAATAATCTGCCCTTGGGGGTGAAGATTAAATATTTTAAATGCCTTTTTTCTATAATAATATTTTAAACAATACAACTTTTTTTGAACTAGAGAAACTGTTCCTAAAGTTGATACAAAAAGAGAAAAATCCAAAAATAATCAGAAAATTTCTATAAAAAAAGAAAATTAGGATGTTGGCTGAGGAAATATATCAGATTGCTATATAAAGATAAAGCTCTAGTTAATAAATGATTGATGGATGGACTAGACTGACAGATCAATGGAGTATCTATATATATAAAAGCCTAAGCAACCGAATGACCAAACAACTGGTCGCTATGATGGACACTGACCACCAGGGGGCAGACACTCAATGCAGGAGCTGCCTCCTGATGGTCAGTGCACTCCCACAGCGGGAGCACCGTTCAGCTGACCACCGATGCCAGATGCTGGGCTCACGGCTGGTGATTGCAGCTGCGGTGGCGTGAGCCTCTTCTGTTTCTGTGTCAGTACACTACCGACAGCAGCAGAGGCAGGCACAGCAGGGCTGGGATGAGCGGTTCCTCCCTGGCTACCTGCAGCTTTGCTCACTACTACATCCCTCAGGGGATGTCAGATTGTGAGAGGGTGCAGGCCAGGCTGAGGGGCCCCACCAGTGCACAAATCTGTGCACCAGGCCTCTAGTAATAGATAATCCAGAAAAAACCTTCCAAGCATAAGTTGACTTAAAATATAAAAATCAGTGTGAAAAGCATGGATTGTTAAATATATGATGGTGGGGAAATTGACTATTTGAGAAAATCTGGATTCTTACTATATACCTTATTCCAAAATTAATCCCAGAAGCATCCACTTTATTCATGCAAAAGTGAATACCCAAAAAGTACTAAGAAGAAATTATTTTTTCTTTTACATCTTCAACTGGAAATACTTTTCTAAGGATGACATAAGATCTATAAGCCATGAAAAGAAAGATTTAAAAAGTTTACTCATATTAAAATGGGGAATAAAGCAGGAAAAATATAACATATATAAAACAAAACAGATAAAAAAAATATTTGTAATGCATAACAAATAGATAATTTAGTCTTTATTTTTAGTAAATTTAATAACTACCATAATTTTTTTAAATTTAGATTTAATTATAGTTTTATATTAATTTCAAGTGTACACTATAGTGATTCAACATTTATATAACTTATTATAATCTAGTAACAATCTAGTAATAAATATGTTGAATCACATATTTATTACAATATTATTGACTATATTCCTTACATCCCCATGACTTATTTTATAACTGGAAGTTTGTACTTAATTTCCTTTCCCTTCCTCCCTTCTCCCCTGGCAACTATCAGTTTGTTTTCTGTATCTATGAGTTTATTTCTGTTTAAACAGAGACTTTAAATAAATAGAAATAATACCTTAATGAAAAGATAAGCAAATATATAATAAGTTGACTGCTTTTGGGGAAAAAAAGTAATTCATATATGAAAACATACTTACTATTACTTAATTTTAAATGAAAATTAAAACAAACATTTTCCTCACAAAATTAAAAATGAAATTCCCATTTGACCCAGTGATCCCACTTCTAGGAATATATCCCAAGAAACCAGAAACACGAATCAGAAAAGACATATGCACCCCTATGTTCATAGCAGCACAATTTACAATAGCTAAGAGTTGGAAACAACCTAAGAGCCCATCAGCAGATGAGTGGATTAAAAAGCTGTGGTACATCTACACAATGGAATACTACACTGCTGTAAAAAAGAAAGAACTCTTACCGTTTGCAACAGCATGGATGGACCTGGAGAGCATTATGCTAACCAAATTAACCAGTCAGAGAAAGATAAATATCACACGATCTCACTCATTTGTGGAATATAATGTACATCATAAACTAATGAACAAAAATAGATACAGAGACAGAGAAGCATCAGACTGTCAAACTTCAGTGGGAAGGCAGGGGAGGGTTGGGGGGGGGGATGTAAGAGATCAACCAAAAGACTTGTATGCATTCATATAAGCATAACCAATGGACACAGACACTGAGGGCATGTGCGGGGGGTGGGGGTGGCTGGGGGGAGGTCAATGGAGGAAAAAGGAGACATATGTAATACTTTAAACAATTTTTTAAAAAAGCAAACATTTTTTACATGTGACAAAACTGGGTTGGTAAGGATTTGGGAAAATGTGTATCCTTATACAACAGAAGCTGTTGAGAAGTTAAATTATTGCAAATGTAAACTATTTTATAATATTGGTAAAATAAAATTATTGCATATTTTGCTGGCTTTGGAATGTGAATAGAGAGATCAGGGAGACAAGGGTCAAAATAGTAAAAGCAATAATTAAGACAAATAAAAAAATATTTTAATAAAAAATAAAATAATAGTCAAGAGGAATTTCAGAGTGAATGGGAAAAATAAGCCTGATTTTGAAAGACAGGAACATTTCTTTTAGGTTGACAGGTAAATAAAAACATGGGAGATAGAGTAAGCTTAAGTTGAAAGGAGGAAACTAAGAATTCCTATTTGTTAAGAGAACTCTTTTGTTCAGATGAATAGGCCATGGTGAATCATTGAAATATGGAATGGGAAAGTGACTTCTTAAGAACTCTTAAGGATCTCATGAATATTGAAACAATCAGAGAGACAGAAAATTCAAAATAAAGACCACTTTAGCAGAAATAGAATGGAGCTGGGTCCCAGCCAGCGTGGCTCAGTGGTTGAGTGTCAACCTATGAACCAGGTAGTCATGGTTTGATATCTGGTCAGAGCAAATGCCTGGGTTGAGGGCTCCATCTTCAGTGGGGGGCATGCAGAAGGCAGCAGATTCTCTCTCATCATTGATCTTTCTAGCTCTCTCACCCTCTTCCTTCCTCTCTGAAATCAATAAAAATGTATTAAAAAACAGTGGAGCTGGGGAAATTATATAATCAATTATGGGTAAAATGGCTCTAAGGTTCCTGCGGAACAACCTGTTGCTGGTATCCACAAGGAAGATAAAACTAAGAATATTTACCTTAGAAGCAGATTCTAGACTTGTGAAAAAAGTATGGGTGCCTCCAACCTACTGTAGCATCTGAAATCATGCAAAATAAATCACTGAAGAAAAGTGTACAGAGTCAGAAGAGTGGATGACAGAGAACAGAAACTTAGGACACAGAGACTTATTACCACTTAAGAAATTGAATGGATGAAAAGGAGCTGGTGATGGTGATGTGTATGAGGGAGGGGAGACTATACTGGTTAAATGCTGAAGTTGAGTCAATCACACCTTCTGGATTTAATTTGCATTATTGCTTCTTATTAATAATACTAGAGGCCCGGTGCACGAAATTCATGCACAGGGTGTGTGTGTGTGTGTGTGTGTGTGTGTGTGTGTGTGTGTGTCCCTCAGCCCAACCTGCACCCTCTCCAATCTGGGACACCTTGAGAGATGTCCGACTGCCCGTTTAGGCCCGATCCTGTAGGATCGGGCCTAAACGGGCAGTCAGACATCCCTCTCACAATCCAGGACTGCTGACTCCCAACCACTCATCTGCCTGCCTGCCTGCCTTCCTGATTGCCCCTAACTGCTTCTGCCTGCCAGCCTGATCACCCCCTAACCACTCCCCTGCCAGCCTGATCAATGCCTAACTGCTCTCCTGCTGGCCCAATTGCCCCTAACTGCCCTCCCCTGCTGGCCTGGTCACCCTTAACTGCCCTCTCCTGCCAGCCTGTTCACCCCTAACTGCCTTCCCCTGCTGGCTTGGGTCCCCCACAACTGTCTTCTCTTGCAGGCCTGGTCCCCCCCAACTGCCCTCCCTTTCAGGCCTAGTCTCCCCAACTGCCCTCCTCTGCCAGCCCGGTCACCCCTATCGCCCTCCCCTGCTGGCCTGATCGCCCACAACTGCCCTCTCCTGCAAGGTATCTTGTGGTGGCCATCTTGTGTCCACATGGGGGCAGCTATCTGTGTATTGGAGTAATGGTCAATTTGCATATTACTCTTTTATTAGGATTTTGTATCAAGTTACTTTCCTCTCTGTAATAAAATACCCAATAATGTTATTCAGAAAATTATAGGGAAAAGTGCATTTGGAGTGGAATACTCACTAAAGCATTCTAAAATAATAATTACCTTATTGGTAGTAACTTTGATGATATAAGGAGAAAAAGAAGAAAATATTAGAGATGTATAAGAAGAGTGTAGTGTCAGGGAAATCATGAGCATATAATATACACTATGTAAAAAATATTTTTCCCCATATCTTGTGGATGTGAACACCAGATTGATGGTGGAAAGATAAGTTGGAATGCAAAGAAAATGAGGGAGCTTCTAATAATAGTCATTATAGCATTAATAGTGAGCATATTTACAAAGGGTAAATGGTTTCATCCCTGTGGAGGCATATATTCTTCTACTTTATTCACAATGTAATGTTTTCAACAAACAAGCATCTATGAATTGTGGGCATTCATCCAGAAAATGTTTAAGGCCACTTGCCATAACTATACATTATAAAATCATGATTAACACTTGAAATAAAGACATAGTTATGGTTGTGAATAAACATACTAACAGTAGATGAACCACATTGGAGGAAATAAACTTTAGTCAAATTAGTCATGCAAAGAAGAATCTTACATTTCTAGAGACAGGTGGAAATATTATGTTGGCAGGTTTGCCACTAGATATGTTAGCAAATGCAATTGCTGTACAAAGAAATTACCCATATGTTTTCATTGTGAAGTGTAACAAGTGACACCTTCAAGTTAGTAATTGACAATCAGTGAAGTGCAGAAGCTAGGTATATTATCTCACTTTAGTGCTTTTTTGTGTTTCATGATAAAAATCTATAATTGTAAACATCAGGTGTAAAAGAAGAGTAAATGGTAAGAGAAGCTTTAAACTGTTGTAATTGCTATAATTTAAATGTCTAAGGAAAGCATTTTTCTGTGAAAAGCACATTCATTTTAGCAGAGATACAGCTGAAGAAAACTCCTACTTATCGAGTATTTAATAGAGTTTAGCATGGATTAAGGAATAAATAATAGACACATTACTAAAATATTTAATTTTTAAAAACTTTTAATACTCTTCAATTTTGTCACTTAATGAACTAATTGGATGAAATTATTTTAACATTTAAACTTTTTAAGTTAAATTTATGGGGGTGATATTGGTTAATAAAATTATATAGGTTCAAGTGTACAATTCTATGATACATCATCTGTATATTGCATTGTGTGCCCACCACTTAAAGTCAAATCTTCTTTCATCACCATATATTAGGTCCCCCTTTACTCTTACTACCCCATAATCCCTTCTCTCTACTTATTTCCATGTCTATGAGTTTTTGTTTGTTTATTTACCTTGCTTTTTCATTTTTTGCTTTCAGTTTTACATTCCACATATGAGTGAAGTCATATGGTTCTTGATTTTTTCTGTCTGACTTATTTCGCTTAGCATGATATTCTCAAGATCCTTCCATGTTGTCCCTAATGACAGTATTTCATCTTTTCTATGGTTCAGTAGTACATGCACCTCACCTTCTTCGCCCAGTCGTCTATTGTGCATATGTACCTCATCTTCTTTATCCAATAATCTATTGAAGGACACTCGGTTGTTTCCATGTCTTGGCCACCATGAATAATGCTGTAATGAACACAGGGATGCATATATTTTTAAATAAATGTTTTCAAAAAATTTTGGTAGATATCCAGAAGAGAGATATGTAGGTTACTGGGTCATATGGTAACTCAATTCTTAATTTTTTTGAGGAAATTCCATAATGTTTTCCACAGTGGCTACACCAGCTTATATTTCTATCAGTAGTGAATGAGGGTTCCTTTTTCTCTGCAACATCTCCAACATTTGTTATTACTTGTCTTGTTGATAATAGCCCTTCTAATAAGTGTGAGGTGGTATCGCATTATAGTTTCAATTTGCATTTCTCTATAGATAGTGAAGTTAAGCATATTTTTATGTATCTGTTGGCCATTAGTATGTCTTCTTGGAAGAAGTGTCTGTTCAATCCCTCTGTTCATTTTTTAATTAGATCTTTTGGTGTTGGTTTTGTATGAGTTCTTTACATATTTTGTATATTAATACCTTGTTTAAGCTGTTGTTTGCAAATACCTTCACCCATTTAGTTGGTTGCCTTTTTGTTGTGTTGGCAGTTTCTTTTGCTGTGCAGAATCTTTTTAGTTTGACATAGTCCCATTCATTTATTTTTACTTCCTTTTCCTTGATTGTGATATATTATTTTTTAATGTATCGTCATGTTCAATTTGCTAGTATTTTGCTTATGATTTTTGCACCTGCATTCATCAGAGATATTGGTCTGTAATTTTCTTTTTTGGTGTTGTCTTTGCCAGGTTTTGGTATCAGGGTTATGTTGGCCTCATAAAATGTGTTAGGAAGTATTGCTTCTTCTTCAATTTTTTGGAAGAGTTTGAGAATGATAAATATCAGATTTTCTTTGAATGATGTCCACCACAGCATTATGTAGAAGCCAATTAAAAACAAAACAAAAAAATTGTGTAACTATATGTACTGGAAAATTACGGAAAAATAAAACAATATTTATAAGAAATTTAAGTAACCAAAATCTTAACATTAGAATGTTAACCCAAAAATAATTTTAAATTTATATATTCTTTAAACACTCAAATATTTAAATAATAATAGAGCACTAAGTACCTATAATATTCTACATAAATTCAAATATTAACTTATTAACTCATAGGTACCCACAATGACCTATGAGTGGGTACCATTATTATTTTATCCGCCAGTGACCTTATAAGTTGCTACTATGACTATAGCCATTGAAAAAGAAGAATCTGAAGCAAAGAGGTTTTTGCTATTTGTCACACAAGTATTAAGTAATAGGGTGAAGACTGAAACCAGAAAATCTGTCCCAAAGTTGATGCTGTGAACTACTAAGCTCCATTAGAAATCTATAGCAAAAGACTGAAAAAAAAAAATTCTACACCTAGAGTGTGAACAATTATTCACCTCAGCTTCTCAAGGGCTTTATTATTAGTTTTCTTTATTCTCTTTTCCGCCAGAATAAATTTCTCTATTTCTGTTGACTTATTCTCCATTATCTACCATCTAGTAGGGGGGAAAAAAGTAAATAAAAAATTCAAAACTAAACAAAAGTATTTATCTTTTAATTATGTTTATTTCAGGAAAACCCTTTAAAGAACTCTAGATGTGTACTCACATCCCATTCACTCTTCAACTCTTAGAAGAATATGTACTGTGCCAAGTTAGCTAATTTGAAAATAGCTTTCCTGAATTTCTTCCCTACGTAGTTCCAGTTTGCATGATCCACAGGAAACACTCTTGGCAAGACTTCAACAGTGGGAAGTAAAGTCATGTTCTCTTTTACTCTATGAAGGGTAGAGGGGGGATGAGGTGTTGCTGCAGCTCTGGCAGATTGTCATTTATCTGGTGGCTCACTTGGTTGGCATGGGCTGCGGTGGGCCCCAGCAACTCCAGCTGCTGCCTCATCTTCTCATCAGGATCTGGACTTCTTGACCTTGTGCACTCTTTACTCACTGACAAAAGCCACCAGCTGTTACTGCTAGACACCTCTACCATCGAACCAGGAAGCTTGGAGGCAATGGGAAACCAATGTTGGTTCCACCTCATGCTCATAGATTCCACTTATCCTTGTATATTCTAGTTTTTCCTTATTTCTTCAAATCAATTTTCCCTTAGCAATGGACTTCCCTGCTGGTTTCCAGCCACAGCTCCACACACATATAGCATAATGAGTTCCTATGACTGTTTAAGGTGGAATCCTCAAAATAAAGTATTTACTGTATTTATGTAAGGGGTTCCTGTTTCTCTGATGAAACCCTGATTTATACAGATCCTTCAAAAATTAATTTTGTTTCTATCAAGTTAACAAAATGTTTCAAGTGCTACTCATCTCATACTATTTATTTCCAGATTTCAGCCTATTTCAATCACTCCCTTCTCTTGTTTACAGTTGCATGCTCAAGATGTTCCTCATATCACCAGCTTTTCCTTATTTCCCTTTGCTGGCTTATCTCCCCTACCCAGTTTCTAAATGTTAGAGTGTTTCAAGGTCACACTCTCATTTCTATCTAAACCATATCTAGATGGATTAATGCATTCACTTCTATATTCTAGTGATTCCCCCATTTACAACTCTACCAGAGCTTTAAAGCCCAGAATTACATGACCAGACTGCTTCCTTGATAATTTCATTTTCAAGTTGAGTTGCATTCTCAAATGTCTTGTGTGAAAAATAAAACTCTTAACTCCCTTTCTTCTCTCCCAAAGTTGTCTTGATAACATCTCTATTTGTGGTAATGGCATAGACCACACAGTTGCTTAAGCCACTTGCCTGGGAGTTTTTCTTGATTATTTTGTGTTTTTATAACTTTAGGTATAATTCTATTAAATATGGAATGTCTTTGGATGAAAACTGTGGAGATGCTCAAAAGCTACTCATTGAAGCCATTAAACATGAATAAAAATGCCACTAAAGTTGATTTTCTGGAAGAGAAATATGGTGTATCCTATATAATAATATATATAAAATAAAGAGGTAATATGCAAATTGACCATCACTCCAACACACAAGATGGTCGCCCCCACGTGGTCAAAGATGGCCACGCCTGTGTGAACACAAGATGGCTGCCACAAGATGACTGGCAGGGGAGGCAGTTGTGGGCAATCAGGCCAACAGAGAGGGCAGTTGGGAGGGACCAGGCCTGCAAGGGAAGGCAGTTGGGGGTGATCAGGCCTGCAGGGGAGAACAGTTGAGGGTGACCAGTACTGCAGTGGAGGGCAGTTGGGGGTGACCAGGCCTGCAGGGGAGGACAGTTAGGGGTGACCAGGCTGGCAGGGGAGGGCAGTTAGGGGCAATCAGGCCAGCAGAGTAACAGTTAGGTGTTGATCAGGCTGGTAGGGGAGTGGTTAGGGGGGTGATCAGGCTTGCAGGCAGAAGAGGTTAGGGGTAATCAGGAAGGCAGGCAGGCAAGCAGTTGGGAGCCAGCAGTCCTGGATTGTGAGAGGGATGTCCCATATTGGAGAGGGTGCAGGCTAGGCTGTGACACTCCCCCATGCACGAATTTCATGCACTGGACCTCTAGTATTTATAATTAAAAAAATTGGCAAGTTGTTTAAACTTTATTTATAAATATTTGCCTTACCAATTACTGTTAAGCTGAAATATATAAACATTGAGAAATATTATTTAGAAGGAAAAATATTACTTTCTGCCTGAAATCTATTGCTTACATATATATGAGATCTGGGAAATCACTTTATCTCTCAAAATCAGCTTTCTCATCTGTAATTTGAAGAAAATAATATTTTTCCTAGGTAGGTCACTGATTGGTTGTGAAGGTTATATAAAACTATTTATATTACAATCATTTTTAAATGATAAAACCTATATTTTGTTTTGTTTGAATGCTACTAAATGAAAACTACAGTCTTACTTTTATTGTTAATCTGTATCCTAAAAATTGCTATTTTTATTAATACTTTTAATTTTCTATGTTAAAAAGCTGGTATCGTTGTCTGCATATTTCCAGGTAGCCCAAATAATGTTTTAGCCCCTCCAGTCTTCTTTCCCTCTTCCTTAGATGAATAAAAGCTCTGGACTTAAAGATATGAAGAGATTTGACTGCTAGTAAGTACATAGTGGATATAGTTTCTGTTATTTTATGTCCAAGGTGGGAAAAAATGCAACTGAGATCACAGATCATAGCCTTTGAATATATAATAAAGTATAATTTAATGACCACCATTTGAGGTAGGGGAGTAGTCAGAGTGATTATTGGCGACACTTCTCCATAGGAGAAGGCCCAGCCTTGAATGATAGACAACAGGAACCAGTCTATTCAGAGTTACTTTTATAAACCTACTAGAGGCCCGGTGCATGAAACTCATGCACCAGAGGTGGGGGTCTCCTCAGCCCAGCCTGCAGCCTCTCCAATCTGAGACCTCTTGGGGGGTGTCCGGGGATTGGGCCTAAACTGGCAGTCAGACATCCCTCTCACAATCTGGGACCACTGGCTCCTAACTGCTTACCTGCCTGCCTGCCTAATCACCTCTAACTGCCTCTGCCTGCTGGCCTGATTGCCCCTAACTTCCCCCTGCCAGCCTGGTCACCCCTAACTGCCTCCCTGTTGGCCTAGTCACCTCTTACTGTCCCTCCTGCTGGCCTGTCGCCTCCAATTGCCCCCTCTGCTGACCTGGTCGCCCCTAACTTCGCCCCCCACTAGCCTAGTAGCCCCCATTACCCCCTTGCCAGACTGATTGTCCTACACAGCCTGCTTGTTCAGTCATTTGGTCATCCCTCACTAACCCCCCTTCCGACCTGGTCACCCCACGCAGCCTGCTGTTCAGTCGTTTGGTCATCCTTCACTAACACCCCTGCCAGCCTGGTCACCCCATGCAGCCTGCTGTTCAATTGTTTGGTCATCCCTCACTAACCCCTTTGCCAGCCTGGTCACCCCACTCAGCCTGCTGTTCAGTCATCCATCTAGTTGTTTCAGTTGTGACGGTCCCTGGCTTTTTATATATTAGGATTACTTTGCCTGAGCACACTTCCCAGTCTCAGTGCAGCCTTTCTGTCCTAATTGTGGATGAATTTGCCAGCATAAAACCAATGTCTAGATTTAATGTTCTGGTAATATGCTAATAGCCATAATAATAATACCAATGAGTGAATTCCCCCTGCACTAGTTGATCATTGAGCACTTTATATACAGTACTTAATTTCATCTTTACAAAACCTTATAGGGCAGATCCCATCATTATTCTCATATACAGGGGATGAAACTGAAGCAGACCAAATTGTATGTGTAAAACTGAAAGTCCTACTTTTTTGTACATGTTGATGATAGATAGATAGATAGATAGATAGATAGATAGATAGATAGATAATAGATAGATAGATAGATAGATAGATAGGTAAGGTAAAATGTATTATAAAGATCTTCCTGCCTGATTGTGTGTGTATGTATGCATGTGTGTACATTTGAATTTGAAACAGATGATATTAAGTCTGTCTTCTCTTTATACTTTTATACTTCAACCAAAACATAGACGTTTCATAATCACATAATCATCTTCATCATGACATTAAGCATCATGCAACTGCCTGATTGAAAATGCCACTCTGGTGGCTACTGAACAATGAGAATTGATTGTAATGGAGCTCATCCCCTAGGAGTTTGCAGGCTATGGCAGGCACCTCTTTCTGGATACATACATATATCAAAGAAACATAGGGAGTTAGAATAAAAACATCAAATCATGAATAGCGTGTGAGGTATCTCCAGAACAGAGCAAAGGCACATGCATGGCAGTACATGTTACAGCCAAGGATCAAAATAAGTACATAATTAAGGTGAAGATCAAGGAGAGTAAGCTGTGGGAACCTGATGTTCTGACTAAGTGATGATTTACTAGCTTAATTATTTCAGAATCTTCCCAGGAAAACAGGGATGTCTGCTCCATAATAGATGCTGTTCTCAAATGTGCCCCTGTATATTTGTTGACATGCACCAATAATACTATCCTATTTAGTATAAAAATCTGTCAAGATATTCAATGGTAACTTCAAGTAAATGCCTTTGGATTCCCCTTGCTAAATTAGAAAATTTGCATAAATTGTCTTTTTTTTAGTTTTTATTTCTGAGCTCTGGCAGTCAGAGAGCAAAGCTGGCTGGACTGTGAAATACTGACTTTCTCTATGATATTTAAATGTCAGAAAGCATGCAAAAAATATAGAGTTAGAAAAACTTTTGTTCCTCATAATCTTCAACCTAGACTTTAAAAACAAATACCATCAAGAACTAAATAAAAATGACAAATTATTTCCCCATTGTTTGGAAAAGAACATCTATACTAATGAAAGGGTAATATGCTAATTAGACCAGGAGACCTTCCGGGAGACCTTCCAGACAAAGCCATGGTGGCGGGGCCGAGGCAGAGGTGGTTAGGGGAGATCAGGCCAGGAGGGGAGGGCAGGTGGGGGTGATCATGCTGGCGGGGGGGCAGTTGGGAGTGAGCAGACCAGCAGGGGGGGGCAGTTGGGGGTGAGTAGGCTAGTAGGGGGGGCAGGTGGTGGCAAGAAGGCCAGCAGGGGAGACAGTTGGGGTTGATCAGGCCAGCAGGCAGAGTGGTTAGGGGTAGGTGGGCAGGCAAGTGAGTGGTTAGGATCCAGTGGTCCCAGATTGCAAGAGGGATGTCCGACTACCGGCAGTCGGACATCCCATAAGGGTTCCCAGATTGAAGATGGTGCAGGCTGGGCTGAGGGACACCCCCCCGCCAGTGCATGAATTTCATGCACCAGGCCACTAGTATAATTATAAGCTCTCATAAGTGTATATATGTAAGCATGATCATCTGTATTCTAAAAACTTAGCACACTGAAGGTTACTGTTTTCCATTTCAAAATTAGTGAGATTATTTCAGTTTTTTAGCCAATCATATTTTTGTTATTCAAATGACCAGGAAAAGTAAAAGATTCAAAGATTCCTCAACAAAATTATAGTTTCCTCTAAAGGAGATTAAAACTTTTCTACCATCTTCATTTCACTCTCTAATTCTACATTTATTTTCTTTTAGAGCATGTGATACTATAATTTCCTCATTTCTCTCTCTTAGAAACACATTGGTTGTCAAAATAGGGAGGTTTTATTTCAAGCAGTCATTATAAAAACAAAACAAGAAAAACAAGAAAGATGAGATCATGCTCAGTTAAATAAACATACAATTGTGCAGGGGAAAAAAGACTATTTCCCATCATTATTATTATTTTTAATGCTAGTTGACTTTACCTGTATTATTTCAGTAATCACTTCAGTAATGTTTAAGGAAACAGTTCTTTTAAAATGCCTTCCCCTTTAAAATAACAGACTTCTTTTCCTCAATTCTTTTGCTTTTGTTATACATTGTTATCAGGCATCTAGAACTATAGCAATACATGGGCTAAAGTAGACTGAAAATTAATTAAATCGGTTTATTCATGTATAATGTCTCATTAATTGCTTGTTCCTAGTAAAGAACACAATCTTAGCATCAGGATAACAGAAATACTGATGGGCAGAGAGACTTTCTTAGACCAGACAGCAGTTCTGACTTAGTTTCTTACTCCTTGTATAGGGTTGAGCTATCTCTATTAATGCACCCCTCCTGGTAACCATGGGAACAGCGTCCACAGTGATTTCTTGAAGTGAAGAGCAGCTAGTGCCTAAAGACATCTATGAGGAAATATACGAACATAATTACATCCTAATTATTATATATGATATCGCACATTGTATATTAGATAATAATGTCCTCTGTGCCTGAATGAAGAATTAGATCTGTGACCTTTCCTCCACAGATGATTCTGATGGATGATATTGAAAGCAAATTCTGGAGATCTGCGGCGAAGAAAACTAATGAAGGCAATAAAGCCTTTTAATTTTATTCATAATGGAGTTTGTGAGTTTAAAGCTTTTTTTTCTTTTTTAATGTAAATCCTCTTACTTCAGCTACTTCAGATACAACTGTTGGTAGATGTACACTTACCTAGTGGTTTCTGCTTTGTAAGCAGGCACTCCATCTAGAACCCCTTTCCAATGATAAGGAACAGTAAATTTCTTGAAAATAATGTCCTTGACAAATTTTGTATAAATATTTTGTCTTTTATGTATTATTATTTAAATTAAAGTGAATGATTCACTATATTTTCTCTTTGGCATACTTACTCCATACATTAATATACCATACTTTCTTCAAAAAGAAGATGGTAAGTGATAATTTACTTTAGAGCTTTAAAGAAATATATATCTAGTAGAGGTTTGTAGTAGCAATTTTTAATTGATTATTTAGTCAACTTTTATGCATTAATATGGGCCATTAAGACATATAACTTCAAGACCTGGAAGTAATTTTTCTTGCTTATTACTTAATTTTCATAGCATTATTTAATGAATATATTATAAATTAATAATTCATAAATTAAAATTTTTAAGGTATAAAAATTTGATAAGTATTAATGATAAATAATTTATGATATGACCTTTTATAAATCAATCTAACAATATATGAATATTAATCTTTACAAATTTCAAACATTTTTTTAACTGAGTACAAATTTTTTCTTTGAAAAATATGAAAATCTTTAATACATTGTTATTTTTAATTGACCAGAATTTTATAAAGTATATAAAATGGGTTTACTTGTTTGGGCATAACAATAAAGTGCCATTCCTAAGTATTCTAATTCTGGTACTCAAGAAAGCCAGACAATCAGGGAGGACATTTGTTTTCTATCACTTGTTAAAAGAGTTCACGCATAGTTCTGTTTAAATATGGAGCCTTAATCATTCATCAAAGAGATAACCGTCCACACTCATCACCAGGATTTCTTTACTCCAGAAAAGCCACCTTACAATGCCACCAAAGGCAGGGGGAGCTGACATACTGGACTGTTCTCCTGGTTACAGACTAGGCAGTGGGGCTGGGTAGTGAGGTTGCTAACCAAAGTTCCTGTCCGCATGCACGATCTCTGCTTCTCACAGACTTCTATGAATGATATGTGAATATGTTAGCAACAGTGAAGCCATCCCAGGCAGCTAATTCCAAGCTCAAGCAAAATGGTTATTGGATAAGCTTGAACTTTAATATTAAAGTTGATTGCTTATTTTTTTATTCACATCTATGTATTCCCAGAATGAAAACCTGCCTGGTCAAGTGTACACTCTCTATCTCAAAAACTGTTCATCTTAAAATTACCAAGACTTATTAAATGCAATAACCCAGAAACACCCTGAAATAATGTGTAAAGCCAACTTATTTTCTACCCATTTCTTTCTATTAATAAGTTGTCCCTGTCTTTTTTTTTTTCTTTACTCCTCTAGACTTTGATTAGAATGTTCTTGATTATGACAAAAAATTTGAATCTCTGGTAGAAGAGGTTGAGATTTAGTTCTGTTGGAGAAATGGAAACTTATGTCCCATCCTTAAGAGAAACCAAAATTTTATATCAATAAAGAGAGAGGATTACTGAGTATGCATATCAGATTACATGCACACAGCCAGTCCCTCGGAGACTGCACGTGTGGACAAAGATCCACATAGATTTACATAGTAAAATAGAAGAAGGAAAATTGAAACTTTCATTTTCTCCATGAGAGACACATGGTTATACCTTGTGAGAGACACCTGGGTAGATATTGAGGATATGTTTTTAAAGTTCCAAAGGTCGGAAAGCTCTCAATCTTATACTGTAAAATCAAAAGGTTGAGCCTATTATGTTTTCAAGGAAACATCTTAAAATGTGTGTGTGTGTGTGGGGGGGGAAGAAATTGCCATCTTCCTCCACTTAAATAAAGATAATTTTACTATTTTACTTTTATAATTCCCTTCCCAACAGAATATCAGGGACATTATATGAATATGTCTTTCTCAAGAAATCCTTAGTTTATCATAAATGATGACAAAAAAGCAAAGTAGTGATTACCATTACAGTAATTTATATGAAAAACATTTCTTAGCATTTCCAGACCCAAAAAATTGCTTAGCACATCATACCAAATAACACATAAAATCTAAAATAACACTAGCACACAGTAAAAGCAGAATGATAAGTAAAAATAATGTATGTACAGTGTAGCTTCACTTACTAACTGATTTTAAGTATAAGACAATGGGACACCATGCTTTCTCCACCCATCATCAATCCACTCAAGGAGAGCTTTTCTGTTTTATCGTTTACTGGGTGTTGACTGAAAGAGACCACTTGGCTACTAGCAGAACCAATAGTCATTTTGGCAGCTTTCATGATTCTTTCCCTCTGGTTAGAAATAATATCAAATGTAATGGCTGCAGGTAAGTTAAAAAAACGTTCAATTTCTTTATTTTCTTTACCACATTTGAAACATTTAATGACGTCCAGCTTTATGCTAAGTGTAACACCCTTGAGGCGTGGCATAAGAGTACATCCATGTTTGCAGATGTGTGTGGCAGCAACATCAATTAGGGTATCTGAAACTAAACCACAGTCCATAGTCCTGAGAAATGACAGGTGTAATGTAATGAAGTAGTAGAAGGGTAGAAGGGGAGGAGGGGATGGAGGATGGGCGAGGCTGTTAATTGAAAATGTCTTCCTACCTTTTGCCACTTGGAGTGTGTTGAAAACTAGTAATGAACCTTGGACGGAATCTAATGTGTGTGTGGTGTGTGTGTGGTGGAGTTTTATTTGAGACTAAAATTTGACATAGATTTAATCTACCTTTGCGTGACCACTTTAGTTTTTCTCATCATTTCTCATAATTACCCTCTTATTTCATTTTTATGTGTCCAAAGGAGGCATTCTTATTAATGCTAATTGTTACATTAATAAAAAAGTAATGGATATATTCTTTGCATGGTGTTTTATAATGTTAAAGCATTTCCACTTGAATTAATTTTAAATTATCCAATTTTGAGAACAATTTTTAAAAATAGAGATAAGTTCTTATCTCTATTTTTAAATGGGGAAAATTGGGAAAGACCACATCATCAAGGGGAAGGAGGAATACATTTTTTAAAAAAAAATCTCTATTGATTTGTTGTCTATTGGTGAAACATCAGCACATTTTACAAATAGCACATTGGTATAAAGTAAATGAAGCTGCATTGAACATTGATGCATAAATAACCCACACAAAACCAATGAAATAAAGGATAAACAAATTATAATTCTTGCAAAGTTTTTTTAAGAATACTTCAGCTGTGTATCTATTATTGTGATGTCACAATTTTAATAAATAATGTGACATTCTTAGAGAAAAAAATCACATAAAAGACAATGCAAAACAATGGTTTCGCCACAAGGGTTTAACAGCAAGCTTTGTTTTTCTGTTCTCTGTAAGACTTTTCTGAAAAGTACATTTTTCAGAAGCTCTGAGAACAAAGCTTGGGATGTATCAGCACAGTTAGTTCTGCCCTCCTATTTTGTTCATAAACTTCAGATATTATTGAATTTGTTTATTTTGCTATGTGGTTGAATTACTTTTCAGTAGGAACTGGGGATTTCTAATCCTCTTAAGCCAAATTATTTTCCTTCTCAACTATGCACTAATGCACTCATGATTACTTGTTGATAATACATGTTCTTTAATTGGCACTTTCCCTAATACACTGAGGCTTATCTGGTTTCAGACTTCTCTTGCCTTTCCTCCAGGTATGAATTATGAGGGCCATCATGTGTGGCACAGAGTGGAAAATTAGACCAGCTTGCATCACCTTATTTGAAAGTCTTATTCAGCAATGGCATATTTGCATCAGGATTAGAGATAGTACTTATAGCATCAGGTGTACTGATGCTATATTCTTAGTCTATTTCAAACCAATGTTCACTCATTACTTATATCAGACATTAGCCTAAATTTTGTTTTTTCACAGAGTGGAGGGAACAGGCCATATTGCCTAACAAATTTTTAGCTGGATTCACAAGACAATAATTTTTAGTACATAAATGCCTTTTTTACATATTTGAGCTAGAATAACCTAAATCTTTTTTATAATTTATGTACATATTTTCCATATTTCATAGCCTTAGTTTTATTATCTGATGATATATTGGCATTTTATCATGTATTACACCATACTTTATTGTATTCATATATATGTAAATGTAATAAAGTAATATATATTACTAGAGACCCAGTGCATGAAATTCGTGCATGGGGGGCGGTCCCTCAGCCTGGCCTGCACCCTTTCCAATCTGGGACCCCTGTGGGATCAGGCCTAAACTGGCAGTTGGACATCCCCCTTGCAATCTGGGACTGCTGGCTCCTAACTGCTCACCTGTCTGCCTGCCTGCCTGATTGCCCCTAACCATTCTGCCTGCCTGCCTGATGTCTCTAACTGCTCCCCTGCCTGCCTAATCATCCCTAACCACCTCTGCCTACCTGCCAGATTGCCCCTAACCTCTCTGCCTGCTTGCCTGATCGCCCCTAACTGCTCTCCCCTGCTGGCCTGATTGTCCCTAACTGCTCTCCCTTGCCAGCCTGATCGCCCCTAACTGCCTCTACCTTGGCCCCCACCACCGTGGCTTTGTCTGGAAGGATGTCCGGTCAATTTTCATATTCCTTCTTTATTAGATAGGATTTTTAATTAAGGCAACAAAGTGCTACCCTATATAAATAAATATAACTGTTTTTAGTCAGTGTAATCAATCGTACATTGACTTTGATTTTCAACTTGGAGCAGAATTTCACCTTTGAGCAAAGATTTTCAAAAGGAGAATATTTTGAAGTTTGAGTAAAGCAAATTTCTGGTGAATCTGTTAAAAATAATAATCTCTAATTGTACATGGTAACCAAATAACTTGACTTGTTTTGATAGATCAATGTTTACAGTATTGAGGACAAGTTATAAAAATAAATGACTCTAGTTTTGGAATAGTTATCAAGCAGTATATAGATGTATGATCCCAAATTACTAGCTCTGAATCAAATTCTTCCCACTAGAATACAGGCTTCATGAGGACATTGGTTTTTGTGTGCTGTCTCCCAGAACATAGACTACTACTTTGCTATATGGAAGGTGCTCATAAAGATTTCGTGAATGAAGAAAGGAAGAGAGAAAGGGTTAAGAGACTGTTTTCAATAACAATTCAGAAAACATGTGCCAAAGACTTCTTTTCCTACCCACCAGGAAGCCTTTACCTCTCAAGGTTATTCTTATTCTGGTTGACAATCAACACTATTAGGGTAGGTCTGACATAAATACCTCTACTTCTTCTCTCATTTATTATTAATTTCTCTCCTGCCATCTGCCTTCTCATATGCCACAACTATCTAGCTCATGTCATAATCTCAGTTTACCATTCACTTTATCAGCATTATAGTATTTAGTGCATCATATTAAAATTATTCTAATTCCATACAGATCATTCCTTTCCCCCATACAAGGGGTAGGATTGGTAGAATCCAGTCTAGGGTATCAATTCAATTATGAGATTGTGATCACCATATCAACTTCAAATTTAATATTAAGCCCTCTTTTCACGTGGTCATATCTTTATGACATTTCTGGCCATTTCTTCATATTCTTATTACAATCTTTACATTTTCTGAAACTAAATGACCCCTCTCTACCTATAACACAGAAAGATTTTTGCTTCATAAAAATATTACAATGACTTCAAAAAAGAAATAGGGGCCCAGCCAGTATTGCTCAGTGATTGAGCATCAACCTATGAACCAGGAGGTCATGGTTCGATTCCTGGTCAGGGCATATGCCTGGCTCGATCTCCAGTGAAGGGCATGCAGGAGGTAGCCAATCAATGATTCTCTCTCATCATTGATGTTTCCATCTCCCTCTGCCTCTCCCTTCCTCTCTGAAATCAATAAAAATATATTTTAAATAAAAAGAAACAGGGTATCCTTCTAGAAGTGCACTGGATAATCTAGAACAAGGTTCAGTGTCTAGTAATTATAGGCTCTCACTGAATATTTGTTGAACAAATGGATAATTGCATAGCACATTTATCTATTTATGACACATTAGGTTACTGCTAACAAAACCATACCACCTGCATCAAAATGTTGTTGTTTTTTTGTCTTTTGTTTTCTAGAGCATTCTAGCATGTATCCAGTTGGTCTAGAGTAGGACCAGATCATTAACAACAGAGTTTTTAAAAAAAGGGAGGAAGAAATATATTCCTGTTTTGACTTTAGAAAGGATTAACTGCTTCATCAGGAGACTATCCCTCATAACCTCATTCTCTCCAGAGTTTTATGTCATGGATTCTTTAGAATAATTACTCTGTGAAACATTAAGTGAGGTCATGTCATCTAGGTCAAAACTAACTCATATCAAGACTCAAAGCCCAAGAAAAGGAAAATATAAGCTGTATATTTTTAAGAATAACTCTCCTGCACCTGACAATGGTGTCTGGGGCTGGATGAATCAATAATATTAATGAAAAGAACATTGTTTCTAAAGAAAATTTATTTTTTAAATGTTTTAAATATATTTGTTGATTTTAGAGAGGGAAGAGAGAGAGAGAGAGAGAGAGAGAGAGAGAGAGAGAGAGAGAGAGAGAGAGAAACATTGATTTGTTGTTCCACTTATTTATGCATTCATTGGTTGATTTTTATATGTGTCCTGACTGGGGATGGAACCCACAACTTTGGTATATCAGGATGATACTCTAACTAACTCAGCTACCCACCAGGACTCTAAAAACAACTTCTAAAAGAACCACTTTTTTCATCAATGGAAGTACCTTCAGAGTAAATATTTTTATGATATACTTTGTAAAATAAAACAAAGTCTGTGTAAAAAAAAATGTCTGTATTTACTAAAATAACAATCACCTTACTCAGTAATTATTCAAGCTCATTAATTACTACTTTCCTAGAATGATTGGCATCCAATATTCTTTATTCAGTTCAAAAATAGTTCCTGGTTGCATGATGTCTATATTAGTCCTGAGAAAACAGTTTGTGGAAAATACACTTTTTCATTTGTTAAGATAACAGGAAAAAGTATGATTTCCAGTTGAAAGTTCTGCATTATTAAAACATCAGCAGAAATTTAGAAACATTTTAGAATCCAGTTAGGTATAGAGTAGCTCATTTTACAGTTAGAAAATTGGAAAAACAAAGCCAAAGGAATCAGAGTGTGCTCAGATGTGTGTGTGAGGAAGGAAGCAGGCACACAGTTTAAAAATAACATTTAAAAATGTTCAGAACATAGAAACAATGGAACAAGGATATTAAAATGCATATATTTTTCTATATTTTAAACTTATCCAAAAAAGTTTGCATCATTTGCTTTTTCAACAAATTAAGAAAACATTAACTAGGATAAAATATTTTTGGTAACAGAACTGAATTTAGTGAGTTTATAATAACATTCTTTGACTCTCTGAGAAGTATTCTTTGTATTCCTCTACCCTTTAGAGAACCAAAGAATTTTACTCTTATCAATGATTTGAAAATACTTAGAAAATAAGTTGTCATTTCTTTAGAACTTTTTCCCATGTTTAAAGAAAAATCTACTTGGGGAAATATATTCTCAGCTAATAAGCAATTGAATTTTGCAGCAAATTTAATCGTGGAACTCTCTCCATAAGGAGCAAGGGAACAAAAAAACTAAATAAATAGAATTTAAGAATATCTATGAGTACCTAGAGGATAATACTTCTCTGAAATGGATCAATAAGATAGTAGAAGACCCCAGGATAGGTTTCTAGCTGTTCAGCATGCTGAGTTTTTGGTGCCTACATTATTATAGTGAATATTCTTATGAAACCAACTGAAACTAGGTCACAGCATGGCAGTTGTAAACCATCCTGTTTGTGAAGTTATTTGAGAAAGAAAACTCTAATTGTTATTGTTAAGAAAAGGCACATTCTACTTTTAACCTTAACTTTCAAACAGATGCCCAGAGCAATTCAGCTACTATTTTAGACTGCACAGTTATGAAAATAAGAAGGAAGGAAAGACCTTTCAAAAAAATCATCCATATGGCACATAATAAAAATTAGCTGCTATTACAATGACCCTTCTTTGTCATTTACTGGTTTATTATCCTTTTTCTAGGTTGGCAAGAATAGAAACAGGGACACAAAATGAGAGTCTGGGTCAGTCACTATGGTGTTCATGCTAGGCATTCATCCTATTATCTGACTCTAAGAATATATGGAGCACCCTACAAAAATTCTGAAAATTGTCAAAGTCCCTGCCTCACAGCCTGTTTGCATCTCCCTAATGGTACTGCGAAGCCTAGGTAGAAGTAGCAAGAAACATCAATTTCTTAGCATTTATATACTAATGTTTAGAATCCATTAACTTTTTAAAAACAAAACTCTAATCAAGACATGATATATACCCTAAGTATTTAAATTTTCATATTTTTATGCATAATGGCAAATTATAATAAAATAAGTATATGTTTGTCACTTTAATGATCATATTTTCCTGAAGAAAAACCACCATTCTCTAACATTCACAGGGTTGTAGTACGTAGAAACTTCCAGTTTCACCTCCAACATGTAAAGAGCTTGGAAGTCATCATACCTCTCATTACTACAAGAAAAAAGAAGATAAACAATCAGAAAATTAAAGATTTTCATGGACACATCAGAGAATTGTGGTTACAGGGAAAACCACCATACAGAAATTTGAAAATTTAGACAAATTGGTAAATACAGAGAATCACAGTATAAACTTGTTTACCTGGAGTAGAAGTGTCTAGAACCATAAACTAGTAGTTACAATGTAATGATACTTTTGACAAATTACTGGAAGGCTGAATATGGACTAGCAGGAGTGAGAATTCCTGGGAACTACTGTTTTCAGAAGGTTCCTAAACTTCTGGGATTTGACCACCAGGAATTAACAGGAATGGCCCAATTTCAGGCCCCTCTGACCTTTCTTTCTTACCTAAATGCAGGGAAAAGATCAGACACATTTCTGGAGGTCAAAGTCTAGGGACACAGGGCCTCTAAAACACTGATAATAATTATAGAATGCTCCCCTCCCCAATACTTTACCATCACACTGACAGTGGATTATGGCTGAAATTGCTAAAAGACAAAGATTGAATTTGATGAGGTCTTAGAGAGATCCAAAACAAAAAGGGGAGATTAAAAACCAAGACAATAGATCAATTGGAAACCTCTGGTAACTACAGCTATAATAAAGAGTAAACAGCCCATCTTCTAGCAAGTTTAACATAAAAATTCACACTATGTGAGTATTATAGTTGGAGACTTCAACACACCTATTTCAGTAATTAATAGATTATTAGCAGGTAGAAAATCAGCAAAGATATAGTTGAACTGAACAGAAGTACCATTAATAAATTGGATCAAAAGGCAAGGAGTATCCAGAAAATGGAAAAATATGGACAGGCGAGCATGGTCCTGGAGTAAATCCGGAGCTGAGCAAAGTACCTGAGGCTGGAGCCTAAAAGGCAGGTAGACAGTGAAAAATACCAAAAGAGAAAGTGATGAAAAACTTACACCAAGAGTGCCTTATATTTTTTAATGTAAAACCTCTATGTTGACCAAGAACTTAAAATTGAGTGTTCTACAGATACTACGACTATTGGAAAAATCCAGGGGAAACGGCCTATTTCACAGCACGATTTCACAATGCTGAAAGAAGTTAGCGAACAGAAATATGAGTGAATCTGGGAATCACTGACAGCAAACACCTCAGGCAGGACACTGGATTTCAGACTATGTACCTTTGTATCAGTTATAATTTGATCACAAAGGCAGAACAACCCTGAGATGTATAATAGACTAACTCTAGGGATTCAAGGTTGCATGATCATAGGAGCTGGCTAAGCATTCTATGTGAGTGTGCTGCCGCTTTGTTAGATGCTGTGTCTGAAGACTGTCACTCTCCTCCCCACTCACACTCACACATTACAGGATGGATAGGACAATCTACAGTCTCTCCTTTAAAGAGGTAGATGAATAAAGTGTAACCTAAGGTAGTCAAACTCAACAGAATTGCTGCCCTATGAAAATGACAGCCACAGCTTCATTCCCATCCATTCTGAAATCTAAATTCATGCTGAGAGCCTTTGACTAGATCTTTGATATATGGTACTAACAATGAAAACAAGTTAATGAGCCACTTAAGAATAGAAGGGCAGAGCTGACAATTGCAAATGAGTTTGATCTGCTTGTCCTATAGATAAGAACTTTGATGGTGCAGTTTTAGGCTGCAACACACTAATCTAGAAGGCTTAGCAAACTCCATGCCCATCTTTAGATTACCAGCAAATAGCTTGAGGAGAGAGTCTTGTGATATTGATAGAATCAGACACTTTTCCCAGGTTCTTCTGTTTTTATTTTTGCATTGTTTAATTTGTTTTTGCCTAAACATGTATATGGCAAACATTTTTTTTCCTTTTTTTCCAAAATAATATATTTTTTTTTTAAAATATATTTTATTGATTTTTTACAGAGATGAAGGGAGAGGGATAGAGAGCTAGAAACATCGATCAGCTGCCTCCTGCACGCCCTGTACTGGGGATGTTCCCACAACCAAGGTACATGCCCTTGACTGGAATCGAACCTGGGACCCTTCAGTCCGCAGGCCGACGCTCTATCCACTGAGCCAAACCGGCTAGGGCTCAAAATAATATCTTTAAAGTGACATTTATAAAGAAAAATTTAAACATAGATTAAAACAATTTAAATTGACTCAGCAAAATGCTGACTCTGTGGAATAAATTAATTGAAGTCTTTGGTAGCGAATTACAGACACATTTAAGATCTCTTTCAGTGCTGATCACTAGCTTTAGAGAGTATATTCTCACAATTTTATTTATTTTTTAAGGCATAGTGTTTTATTTTATTTTTTTCCATCACAAATGATGAGATTCAGCCAATGGCTATGTGTAAAAACAAGTTCAGAGCAGTTTCAACCTTCACCACCCTGAATAGAATTTACCCTAGCAAAAATATGTGAAATGTAGACCTAAACATTCCTATCATGTCTGTTACATTAATGTTAAGCCTTCAAAAAGCATATTTGTTGTCTTTTTAAAATATATTTTTATTGATTTCAGAGAGGAAAAGAGAGGGAGACAGAGATAGAAACATTAATGATAAGAGAGAATCATCGATTGGCTGCCTCCTGCAAGCCCCACACCAGGGACTGAGCCCACAACCTGGGCATGTGCCCTGACCAGGAATCGAACCATGACCTCCTGCTTCGTAGGTTGATGCTCAACCACTGAGCCACACTAGCTGGGCAGAAAGCATATTTGTTTTGAAACTTTCTTTTCCATGGATGTTAACACTCATAAAAGAATGTTTTCTTCATTGAAGAGTGGCTCACTAACTTAGGAATTAAGCCAAAGACCTCCAACTATGCTGCATCACCAGTGACAACTGATCATACAGCTTAGAATGTCACATTATAGTGTGAATTTTAAGCATCTATTGAACACTCAACTGAACAAGAAATAAGAGGAAATGGTTTATATGGAATTTTGTTTAAACATAACTAATTTATTTCTGATTTTAATTTACTGAACTCTACCTAGAGAGTAAGGAATATATGCAAACTACTAACAGATTTAGCCGAGAGTCTATCTTTAGTGCAATCATTCTGTATTAAGAGAACTCTAGTTTATAAGACAAGAGGCTCATGTATTCTGTGCTGGTCAGACCACTTGCTATTGTGGGAACCACCATCTTTTAAGAGTGACATACATATATATGCATTGTTGGAAGTATTTTTGGTATCATATGCTTTGGATAATTAATGACAATTCTGGTGCTGTTTACTCTGAAAAAGGATTCTTAGAGGAGGCATAGCAATATTTCTCAAATATGCAGATTTGTCATGTGATAGTAAGAGAAGATACTGTGAGAATAAATCTATAGAGCAGAGACAAATAAATATTACAGAGGGAAAGGTTTTGCTCAATATAAGATATAGCAAGTAGACTTGTCCAACCATGGCTATATCTCCATAGGAGGTAATGAAGCTTCCCATTTTACTTTCTACTTACAATTTTTATTAATAAGAACAAAGGCTCTTGCTAGATCACCATTTCATCCATTCTGCAAGCATCAGCAAAATTTTAAGAGTGTCATTTTAGCTTAATAGGCAGTGGACTCACAATGGTCCTTTTAGAAACTAAGCTATGTGTAAGTAGAAACATATCAGTAGTTATTGTCCTATGATTAAAAATATTGAAAGTGGATATTGGTCACTAGTGAACTGAAAGAGATTTTATACTTGATGGAATGTTGAGTCATATTCTCTTAGGAATCCTTATGTAAGGCTAAGATTTTTATAGCCTTAATAAAGATCATTAAAGTAGAATTCAAGAGAGCTAGGTTTTAGCATTGCCTTTCATCGTTTGACCATGGAAAATTACTTAGCCTGTCTGGTTTTCCTATTTCCCAAATAAGAGGATCACACCACCTAATAGTTAAGGTTCCTTTTAATTCTTTTCCCCCAAACCCTATCAACATATTGACATATAACACATATAAGTTTAAGGTGTACAATGTGATGATTAAATGCATGTACATATAGCAAAATGATTGACAATAAGGTTAGTCAACAACTCCACTCTTTCACATAATTAAGATGTGTGTGTGTGTGTGTGTGTTTGTGTGTGTGTGTGTGTGTGTGTGGCAATAATAGGTAAGGTTTACTTTCTTAAGAACTTTCAAGAATATAATATAGTATTGTTAGTTATGGTCATTAGATACCCAGAATTTATTTATCTTTTATACTAGTGGCCTGGTGCACGAAATTCATGCACAGGGGGTGGTGGGGGAAGGATGTCCCTCAGCCTGGCCTGCACCCTCTCCAATCTGGACCCCTCAGGGGATAACTGGCAGTTGGACATCCCTCTCACAATCCAGAACTGCTGGCTCCTAACTGCTCGCCTGCCTGCCTGATTGCCCCTAACTGCTTCTGCCTGCCAGCCTGATTGTCCCTAACTGCTCCCCTGCTGGCTTGATTGCCCCTAACCACCTCGCCTTGGCCCCACATCTGGGACCCAGGATTCCCTCTTACAGCCGATCACAGGCACCTGGGGATCGGGGCTTCTCTCCCTCTGGTCAGCCATAGGCGTCCAGGCCGGGTGCAGCTGCAGGGGATGGTGGGCAGGTGGCTTCGCCTGGGCTGCAGCCGCAAGTGCTGGCACCCGGGACCGTGGGGTGGGCGGCTTCTCCACCTACCAGGCTGTAGCCAGCTGCAGGTGCTGGTGCCTGGACCTCAGGCGGGCGGCTTCTCCATCTTCCCTGGGATGCAGTGTGGGTGACTTCTCCAGCTGGCTGCAGCCTGGGATCACATGGAAGGCAGCTTCTTCTTCTCCTGGGCTGCACCCAGCCTCAGGCACTGGGGCCTGGTTTCTCCGTCTCCCCAGGACAGGCAGACATGAGGCTTCTGCTGCTGGCTGTGGCCTGGGATCATGGGGCAGGCAGCTTCTTGGTCTCCCTGGCTGCAGCTAGCCTCAGGCACTGGCACCCGACTTCTCCGATTCCCACAGGTCTGGAATGGCTGGGGGGCAGGGCTTCAGCCATCTTTTCAGGTTAATTTGCATACTCACTCAGATTGGCTGTTGGGCGTAGCAGAGTGATGGTAATTTGTGTGTTTCTCTTTCATTAGTGTAGATGGGAGTTACACCTTTGACCAAGATCTCCCATTTCTTCCACACCCAAGCCTCTGGGAACCATTCTTTACGTCTATGAATTTGGCTTGTTTTAGATCACCCATATAAGTAAGAATACACAGTATTTGTCTTTTTATTTTTCACTCATTTCATGTAGCGTAATGTCCATGATATACACCCATGTTGTTGCAAAAGGCAAGATTTTCTTCTTTTTTATGGCTGAATAATATTGCATTATGTGACACTTAGGTTATTTTCATCTTGTGGCTTTAATGAATAATGATGCAGTGAACATAAGTGTCCAGATATCTCTTTAAAATAGTAATTTCAATGCTTTTGGTTTTATGCATATAAGTAGAATTATTGGATCATATAGTTGCTCTGTTTTTAAAAAAATATGGAACCTCCATACTGTTTTCCATAGTGGATGCACCAATTTACATTCCTACCAATAGTGCACTAGGGTTCTCTTTTCTCCACAGTCTCACCAACGCTTGCTGTTTCTTGTCTTTTTGATAATAGCCATTCTGACATCTGTGAGGTAATATTTCACTGTGGTTTTGATTCGCATTTTTCTGATGAATACTGAGGCTGAACGTCTTTTCATGTATCCGTTGGCCATGGGTAAGCTTCTTTGGAAAAATGTCTATTCAAGTTCTTTACCCATTTTTTAAATCAGATTGTTGTTTTTTCTTTACTACTTAGAAAAAAAAAGATTCTATGTGCAAAAATAATGAACACTATTTTAAATCAGCAAGAGAAAAGATTACCTAATGGATAAAATAGCCTATAATAGTCTAATATTCACAAAATATTATGCTCACTGAAGTTCTCTAATGAGGTGCTTTTGATGTGGGGTTGAAGAACAGTCAAGGTTTAAATATAAATGGCATTTCATATTAAAAGGAGAGTAAGGACAAATGATTATTGACAGTGAGTAAATTTGGAAATTGTTGGGGGGGAAAGTGTTCAGTGGGGTACACTGGCCAAATGGTTGGTACTATGAAGCTAACCTGCATGGCAGAATCAACAAACTGGACTCAGTGGGTCAACTCGGTCTTATTTTTGTAAGTAAATTTTATTGGATCCCAGGCATACCATTTGTTTATTTATTTTGTCACTGCTTTTCTATTATAACTGTAAAGTTTTGTAGTTATCACAGAGACCCTGTGGCTGGCAAAATTCTAAAATATTTACTACCTTGCCCTTTAAGAAAACGTTTGCTGACTCCTGCTATAAGGAATCATTGTGTAGCCTGTGAGCAGTTCATAAGGATTTTCTCCACAGCAGTGATTTTCTGTTCTTTATTATTTAGGAGAGGAGTCACATGATAGTTGTTAGAATATAAAAGATAATGGTGCAGCCAAAAAGCAGGAAGATTTTAGTGATTTACAGATATTAAATCTCTGTCTCAAGAATAAGAAGAAGGTTGATTTACAATTTATTTAAATGATGGTAATTTTTTTTTTAAATATTTTATTGATTTTTTACAGAGAGGGATAGAGAGTTAGAAACATCGATGAGAGAGAAACATCGATCAGCTGCCTCCTGCACACCCCCTACTGGGGATGTGCCCGCAACCAAGGTACATGCCCTTGACCGGAATCGAACCTGGGACCCTTGAGTCCGCAGGCTGACGCTCTATCCACTGAGCCAAACCGGTTTCGGCACAAAATGATGGTAATTTGATACCTGCAATATGTGATATTTTGTGTAACTTGGAGTATTCCTTCACCTTCAGTATTCAGCAATAAATCTTGCTATGGCTTTAAGGATTAGGAGACCGATTAACTACATAAGTAACTATGCTGTACTTAGTAGAGGGGGATATATTACAAATTTTTCGTTTTCCCCAGGACTTCATTTTTCCTTTGTTCATTTACTCATTTATTTATTCTGGCCCAAAAAGAAATTCATTTCAAAAAGCTGTATTGCTGAAAAGTATGGTGAAAGCATAACTCACCAAAATTAGACAATTTGAAGATAAGGCTGTTTCTCACTTACCCCTAATTTTTCATTGACTTGTACCTCTTTCTTTTGTGTAGCAGAAGTCAGGATGAGTTATGCCATAAGTCAGGTTAACTTAACACCTGATGATTAGTTCCATGTGACTGGTGAAAAGTATTGTTGTCCACAAAACACACTTTGTTTTGAGACCCTACCATCTTATAAACATAAATGATGCCATTATTATATCAATGCGATTCCAAAAATTGCTTTTTAGGTTTTTTGTTATTCAGGGTTGAGATAAAAAGTTTTGAACTAGTTGGACTTATTGAGGTTGCTTGGGAATCGTGAGTAAATCTTTTCACTGAAATACTGAGACCAAGTTGATAAAGCATTGAGGTATTGCTTGGAAACTTGAAGATGACACTATTTTTTCCTTCTCTCTTCCCACTGCATTTTTTACTTTAAGTCTTCCCATTGCCTGATCAGGAAGGCGGGGCTGATCAGCAACCCTAGTGGAGGCCTGCAGATAAATGGAGGCGCAGCTGCTGGCCAGGTCTGGAGAGAAAGAGAGAGGCAAGTGCTGATTAACAGCTGTCAGAGGCTATGGATCAGACCCTGCTTCTCTCTTCAGGCCTCTCTCCTGGCCTGATTCTCAGCCCTCTCAGCAGTGAGTGCTGGGTCACTGCGCCTGCAGCCATAGCAGTCAGCGCTGGGTTGCCATGGCAACCCAGTGCTGCCTGTAGGACTGACTTCCGGTTGGTCAAGCCTCCGGCTGTTGTGGATGTTATGGACCCAGGGTTTTTATATATTAGGATATTTTGATACTTCTCCTCATTTGTACAGTATTTCTTTTCTACCTTTAGCAAAATACCACCTGTCACTTTTTTTGAGGGGTGGATGGGGAAATGGGATGGGAGATGATGCTTTCTGGGCCTTGGGTTCCTGCCAATAAATTATATATTCCTTGATGTTATTGATGTAATAAGGATGTTACATTTTCATCATTAGGGTACTTTTACATGTAAACTTCTATGGTAGGTCTCATTCCGTCTATGCTCATTTGTTAAAATGATATAGATCTGGATGATGAAAAATTATGTATAAACTAGAGGCCTGGTGCATGAAATTCATGCACGGTGTGTGGGGGGGTGTGTGTCCCTCAGCCCAGCCTGCACCTTCTCCAATCTGGGACTCCTTGGGGGGCATGTCTGACTGCTGGTTTAGGCCTGATCCCTGCAGGATGGGGCCTAAACTGGCAGTCGGACATCCCTCTCACAATACGGGACTGCTAGCTCCTAACTGCTTGCCTGCCTGCCTGCCTGATTGCCCCTAACCACTTCTGCCTGCCAGCCTGATTGCCCCCTAACCTCTCCCCTGCCGTCCTGATTGACGCCTAACTGCTTCCCTGCTGGCCTGATCACACCCAACTGCCCTCCCCTGCCAGCCCAATTGCCCCCAATTGCCCACCCCTGCAGGCCTGGTTGTCCCCAACAGCCCTCCCCTGCAGGTCTGATCACCCTCAACTGCCCTCCCCTGCAGGCCTGGTCACCCCCAACTGCCCTCCCCTGCTGGCCTGGTCACCCCCAACTGTCCTCCCCTGTAGTCCTGGTTGCTCCCAACTGCCCTTCCCTGCTGGCCTGATCACCCACAACTTCCCTCCCCTGCCAGCCATCTTGTGATGACCATCTTGTGACAACATGAGGGTGGCCATCTTTGTGGCGTCCATCTTATGATGACATCATGGCTTTTATTATATAGGATAGGGTTTATTTTTTAAAAGTAATTAAAGTAAAAGATTATAAATGCTTTCCAGTGTGCTATACTTTACATCAGTTAATTTAAACCTAATTCATTGATTTTTGTTTGTTTGTTTCTTGTAGTTTCCCATAAAGAGAATGGGCACATGGTTTTCACTAGCTGAATTTTCAGCATCTGTGCCTCAAGTATAGCTTACATTGGTAAGTTGTCTGATATGACTTTGGTGTATTAGTTACCTGATCTCTTTCTAGATAAAAGTGTCTTCTTTTTTGACTTTTGTGAATTGGTACAAAAGAAAACTGGAAAAAATAATTTACCGCTTCTTAAAACACAAAATAGTTAAAAGAAGAAAAATCTTTCAATTAGAGAATCACCAACTGTATTGTTAGTAGAATTAACCAAAGAAAAATTATAGAAACTTTTAAACCTTTAGATTAAACATAATCAGCAATATTAATAATCCTATATAGTAAAAGACTAATATGCAAATCGACTGAATGGTGGAACCACTGGTGGAACAACTGGTCACTATGATGCACACTGACCACTAGGGGGGAGACGCTGAATGCAGAAGCTGCCCCCATCCTGCAGGCCCCAGGCCAGCAGGGGCACCCCAATCACCCCGCTGGTCATCCCACAGAGGGAGGCAACTGGCGCCAGCAAGGGGCGGGGCCAGCGAGTGGGTGGCTCCAGGCCAGCCAAGGTTGATGCCAGCAGGGGGTCCCTGATCACCCTGCTGGTCACCCCACAGATTGGCCCTGACCACCGGTCAGGTCTAGGGACCCTTTCATGCACCGGGCCTCTAGTTCACTATTTATATATATAAAACTCTAATATGAAAATAGACTGAAAAGCGGAACAACTGAACAACCGAAAAACCAAACAACTGGTCCCTATGACTTCCACTGACCACCAGGGGGGACGCAGAACACGGCGGGCATTGCAGCAGGCAGCAGAGAGCAGAATATGGTGGTTGTCGAGCGCGGCGGAATGGTGGAGCAGGTGACCGGAAGCACCAGACCAAGGTGAGTGCCTGTCGCTGTCATTGGGTGAGCCTCTGGTGGTTACTGAAAATTCTTTGCTCCTGCACTCCATGGCCCCACCCGGTGCTTGCACCTGCTGCTGACGCTGGCCCTGCTCGCAGCCATTGCCAGTGCCCAGTGCCGGCCCCGATCGCTCGGTGCCATCAGCGGGTGTGAGTGGTGAGGGCTTCTCCACCGCCCCCTGTTTCTAAGGGGCAATTGGAGAAGCAACCACTGCCTGCATCCAAGCTGTCAGTGGGTGCAAGCGGGGCCAGTGCCAGCAGCACGTGGGAGCAATGGTGGCAGGAGTGGGTCTGCTGGTAGACAGAGGACCAGAGGCCATGGCGGGAGGGGATGGGCGGGGTGCAGAGGATGGGCCGAGACCCGCCCCTGTGCCCACGGCAGCCTCACGGCCCACAGTTCCTTTCAAGGTGCACGAATTCATGCACTGGGCCCCTAGTATATAATAATTCACTAGTCAGCCTCTTACCTAGATACTTTTCTTTTCCTCTTTCAGTTTACTACATTTTTCTTTAACTTCATTGACTTCTGCATCCTTTCATGTTATACAGAAATTTCTTACCCATGAAGTTTATTACATTTGTAATGTGACTTTATTTTTCAGTTGACTAACCCATGATTCACCAGGTAGATTACAGTGAACCAAAGGTTCTTGTCTCTTTTCACTCATAACTGTAATTTCAGCACCTAGCATATTAATTTGTACAGTAGAGGCCTTTGATACATGGTTTAGAATGAATAAATGCTTTCCAACTCCCTAGGGTATGAAGTAGGTGAATTTATAAGTCAAGTTAAAATACACTTGTCAAGTTAAATACATGAAAATTATCATCATTATATATAAAATATAGGGACAGAAATATAGGGGGGGGAGTTGAAAAAGAAAACTACCATTCCTATTCATGGTGCTTCCTACCTTATAGCATTCTACTTTAATTTTCATTATAAACTCACACCCTTTCAATTATTCTATGATTCTCCTTTTACAGCTAAGAGACGTGATATAAAGAATTTAAGTATGTTTCAACTCCCTTCACTTAAGAAGTGATGAATCTGGGATGTGTCATCAGATCTCACCATCTCCAGAGCCCCTTCTCCATTTCCACCGCTCCATGGTAGAACTCCTCATAGCTTTATACCTCTGCCTCTGCTTCCCTCTCAGATCCTCTTCAGCCTCAGCTCTGGTCTCTCACATCTGAAGAATGAGTTATGTAGAAATTGTAAGTTTAAACCTATCTTTGGCACACATCTTCTTAATTGCGTTTTCTCCCTTTCCCGTAAGTGCAGCCACAATTTAAATGCTTCTGCAATTGTTGATTACTGCACTTACAATATGCCAGATGCTATCGCATTTGAATTGTGCCCACATACTGCAGGTGCAAAATGCAGGCCACAATTCAGCAAATTTGGATTTAAGTATCTCTGTGTTTTGTTTAATCTATGTGCTTCGCCATATAAATAATGTTCTTCTGATTTTTCTCAACTTTTTCTTTGCCAAGCACACTTTATGTTACTTTAAAAGTTCTGGAAAGTGTGATTGAGATATTGTATTCTATTAGAATTACCCTCCTGACCCTAAAAAAAAAATCTTTACCTCTGAGGATATTTTGCATTTTCCAAGACAACAAAGAGGGCACCCTTGCACATTTTTTAGTTGCACAAATATAATATAGCTAAGCCAGTCATACTTTTCAGAGAACAGAACACTTGATTGGCTGTGGCCATAAGATATCAAAAGTCAATAAGCAACTTGATCTGCATAATCCCACAGTTACTTTTTATTTGTTTTAAGAGATGAGCCCTTTTATATTTTCCCTTAATTTTTTAAAATGTGTTCTATGCTCACTCTCCTTTGCTGTCATATCCAAAAATGTAAAACTTACAACTTTATGTGGCATTCACAGTGGTGTTTCTACTGACTGATAAACCTAAACTAATGAAGAAAGACAAGAAAAACTCTGAAATGCTCATAAAAATTTTTATCTTAAAATACATTCTATGTCACTGCTTTATAGCATCTGAGCTGCTGCTGCATTACATTAGATTCAAGACAGTCAGTTCTATTACACACTATTATGTTCATTACCATTAAGAAGAAACAATAAGAGAACGCTGCCAATTCAAACTTACCTCGGTAGTTTTTGTTTATTTTATAATTCTAGGAAGATATATTTTAAACTCAATTTAGACTTTTATTTCATATATTAAAAAGAAAATATCTTATATAATAAAAGCCTAATATGCAAATCGACCAAATGGCAGAATGACAGTTGCTATGACGCACACTGACCATCAGGGTGTAGATGGTCAATGCAGGAGCTGCCCCCTGGTGGTCAGTGCACTCCCACAGGGGGAGCGCCAGTCAGCCAGAAGCCGAGCTCACAGCTGACGAGTACAGTGGCAGTAGGGGGAGCCTCTCCTGCCTTCCCCTGCAGCGCTAAGGAGCAGCAAGCCAAGCAGTAAGGAGCAGCGAGCAGATGGACAGTAAGGAGTGAGGGGTCCTGGACTGTTAGAGGGTACAGGACGGGCTGAGGGACCCCCCCATCCCACTCCCCGAGTGCAAGAATTTCATGCACTGGGTTTCTAGTAAGAGAAATAATTTCAGCTATTCCTAAAATGTTTTTCATTCAGTGTATGGCTCTTTTGAATCACAGAATTGTCTGTCTCTGCATTTTACTTCAGAATAGCATCTTCTGTGACATCAAGAGGACTGATAATACAATGATACACAATTGCTTGAAACAATTCTCTACTTTTGTTCCCAAGATATTTTTCCATGTCACTTATAGTTATTCTACACACTTGATTTTGTTGTTCTCCTGAACTTCCCAGGGGATTTCATGGAATATCTTTAGACAACAATGACTCTTACATACCCTGTTGATTTTAAAATGGAGGGCTATGGTTGTCAGGTCATGCTGTTAGGGAGAATTAAACTCCGTGGTCTTTTCTGGTAGTGAGGTGTAGATTCTTAGGGAGCTGCTGAAAGAAGCATTTTCAAAGCCCCCATGGGAGGCTGGTATGTGGAGGATCTTATTTGTGTGAAGTCATATTTCCTGGATTCCAAAGGCCCCTGCCTTACGCCAGTGCTGGTGCAGCTGGGAGTTCAGCAGAGCCAGAAACAAGGCCAGTGTCCAGAGGTTTAGTTCACGTGGTATCCTGGTATAGCTCAGCACTCAACTTACTTAAAGTCTATTAGTCCATGTATGGATCCAACAGAGAGAGAGAGAGAAAAAAAAAGAGAGAGAAAAAAAGAGAGAGAGCGAGAACTTCCTAAGTATGTTAGGAAGTTTATATATTTAAATTTCATTCCCTTGCAGTAGTCACACCCATCCTGGCCACTGCTATTTTTTTTTTTTTTAATCCTCACCAAGGTTATTTTCCATTGATTTATAGAGAGAGTGGAAGAGAGAGGGAAAGACAGAGAGAAATTATCAATGAGAGAAACACATCAATTGGTTGCTTCCTGCATGAGCCCCAACCAGGGCCTGGTCTGGGGAGGAGCCTGCAACGGAGGTACATGCCCTTGACTGGAATCGAACCCCAGACCCTGTGGTCCACAGGCTGCTACTCTATCCACTGAGCCAAATCGGCTAGGGCTCACTTGCTTTCTTGCTGGGCAAATAGGTAGGTACCTTCCCAAGTCACCCAGACCTTACTGAGCTTGCATCTAAACTGCCTTTGTCTAGTCTCTTTCTCCATCAATCAGTGGGTACTGACTTGGAGAGTGTTAAATGCAGCTTTTTGGCAAAGCTATATGAATGGCATTCCTGTATTATTTGGTCTCCCATTTCACTCCTTTCCGTTTAAATAATAACCAGGTTATTACAATGGCATCAATGGCACTAGAAATAATAACCATGTTTTCCCAAGCCCAGGAAATTACTTCTACTGCTTGACTTAATGATAATTTTAGGAGGTATTAACATTTTATAAAAATCAATAAAGAAAAAAATAGAATAAAGAAATAAAAATATAAATAAATAGAGCTACTTCTTAAATAAATAAAAGTAAGATAACCAAATAGCAATCTATGTTGGTTAATGTTATATTGTGCTGGAAAAAAATGTTTTATTGAAATATTGCTGCCATATTTCCATCACGAAGTTCACTGATACAATTAATTAGCATACTATAGATTTCCTTCCTAGAGATTTTAAACTTAACCATTGTCTTCTTCATTCTTTGGAATCTATGTTATTTTATCTCCTCATCATGACTTCTTCATATTAAGCTTAAAGTTATTTACCTGACTAGTTGGAGAAATATTCACTAGCATTGCCCTGGGACAGAAGTAGATAAGTAGCTAACATCTTATGGTCACTTGTCTGTTATACACAAGCAGCTTTTATAGAGACTTTATATCTACTCTTGCATCTAAACTCCAGGAATAACTCAGGACTTTTAATTGCCATTTTTAAAATGATATAATAGGGACTTGATCTGGGTATGAAATTTAAGCAAGATAATCCATAGTAAATTTGTATATGCTATCATTGAAATTGTAGGTATCCTTTGAACATCTCCCTTTCTTGTCCTGCTACCTTTTAATTCCACCTAAGTTACAAAATGTATGTATTAGTTTCCTTCTTTTATTTTTTATGCTATTTTATCCATTTAAGAAATGATTCCTTTATCATCACTACCACCTCATATTTATGATGGTTGAAATGCAAATCACACTTGATGTTTTAATTTGGGTTTTAGATATATCTCTTCCTTTCCAAATAAGCCCGGCTTGATAAAATCCCTCAAGTTACTTGTTCATGAGTAGGATTTAAAACTTTTATGGGAATAGGCAATAAAAATGAGGGAACAACATCAGAGATTTGGGGCACTGTCATAATGGTTTATTAGGGTAGCAAAGTAGTAGCAACCACTATGGTAGAGTTAGTAAAGGTAGAGAGGGAGTGTGTGCTTCTTTTGGGTAGAAAAAAATATGTATCCTACCCTTCTTGGTTCTGTGGCTGGCTTCATAATTAAATTAGCACAAAATAGGTTAACAGGAGAAAAACCACACAAAAGTTTAGTAACATGTGTACACGGGAAAGACTCAGGAAACTGAGTAACTCTACAATGGCAGAAGCCATCACCTTAAATACCATCCTCAGCTAAAGGCAACACATGATGTTGTGGGTGGAGAGAGTCAGTTATGGGAGGACACCAGAAAAAGCCCAGTAACTAAGAATAAGGTGGTTATGCAGATTTAAATCCTTGCCTTCTGCATTGACAAGAGTTTCTAGAGATAAGGTCATGCCCCTCTTCCTTGTACAGCAAGGGAGACACCCTTACAAATGGAGATTTCACTTATAAATATAAAAATATTTTACAAAGGGTGCTTTCTTTCAAAATTTCTCCCATGTCTGCTCTTTCTTAAAAATAACCAGCCTAAGATAATCCCTATGCAAGGAGACCTATTTGGGGGTGACAAATTCTGCTCCCCTACACTTTGAAGGGCGGACTGCAATATATTGCTAAGCTGGACATGATAATGTCTGTCAACATAAGAACGTACCATCTTGTAGAGAAGTTGTACAAAGTGTTTGTTTGAGCCAAAACTGGCAATAATTGCCAGGGAGGCAAGATTTCAAGAGCTGCAAGAAAGACACTTTTGCGGCTTCTTTTATGCATTTGAAATTAACAAGGTAACTTAACATTACATGGAAGTGGGCAAGGTAGGGACTGGATTACAGGATAGTTAACAAGATTACATGCTTTCTAGATGGTGCTTGTGCTGATTTCAAAAGTGGGTAAACCTAGATGCACAAAAACAATGGCTTTTTAAAAACAGGGCTTACTTAAGGCAAAAGTCTTTTACTAAAAAGGTTATATGCCTGGGGCAACACTACCCACCATGACCTGACTATTTAGGAATTTATGATCATATCACTCCTTTTTAGTCCACATGTCAGAGACTCATTTTTAGCTGTGATGTGTTCTGAAGAGAGGAGTAGATTTAGAATATACACTCACACTGCCATGGAGTTGATTCAAGTAGAACTTTTAAAAATGTAAGGTAGAGGGATTATGTGCCCAGGTACATTATATGTTAATGAAAATGTGTGTTGAGTGTGTGTGTGTGGGGGGGAAGATTGTATTTGAATCCTGAAATTTATGACCAGAGATTACTCAGCCTGTTTTAAGAAAACAAGCTTACTTTATCTAATCATAAAGAGAGGGGGATCTAGGTCCCCATGATTCTTTGTTTGTACAAAAAATTTACTGATTACTCTCTCTGTCTCTCTCTAAATATATATATATATATATATATATATATATATATATATATATATATATATATATATATATATACATATATATATATAATTTTAAATTTTTCAAACAAATAAATTTGAAGATCTAAATACCTTTAAGCAATTCATAAGTCATGAAACATCCCATTTAGCAAATACAAGGGCTCTCCAAGGGGTTGTAAAAAATGGAAGATTTTTATAGGAAGAAGAGTGAGGCAAGGGATCTACTAGTAAAAGAAAAGAAGGAATTATTTTTGGGCCAGTACATCTTTTCTTTGGGGGAAGAAAATGGGGGAGAGAGCCATGTGACAGATTACCTCATCAGTATTTGACCAGAAAATTCTGGACTGATTGATTAAGATTATGTTTCTGGAAGAGGTTGAAACTGCAATTAAATCGGGTATTAAATCTAGGTTTGGTTCATGGGCTTTTAGTATGAGTGATGTTATTTTGAGCCTGTGGTTTTTCTCTTCAACAATGTGTCTATGCCTAGAGGTAGGGGATAGAATATTATCTAAAACTAGAGGCCCAGTGCATGAATTTGTGGGATCCCTTGGCCTGGCTGGGGATCAGGGCCAATCAGGGCCATCTCATCTAAACCCTATTGGGGCTGATCAGGGTCGACCGGTTCGGGGGAGGGACTGTGGGAGGTTGGCTAGCTGTGTGAGGTTGGCTGTGGGAGTGCACTGA
This sequence comes from Ia io, assembly GCA_025583905.1. Classification (NCBI taxonomy): domain Eukaryota; kingdom Metazoa; phylum Chordata; class Mammalia; order Chiroptera; family Vespertilionidae; genus Ia; species Ia io. The sequence continues at coordinate 40,013,401 of JAJQQW010000007.1, read as the reverse complement.
CCACCACGGGGCAGCTCCTGCATTGAGCATCTGCTCCCCTGGTGATCAGTGAGCATCATAGCAACCAGTCAACCAGTCGTTCAATCGTTTGGTTGCTTAGGCTTTTATATCTATAGATAGCATCTTTACATGAAGCCAGTAAGAACAGTTCTCTTCAGGTTATTGTAGACTCTGTGGCATAGTTTTCTAATAGGGTGACTAAGGATATAGGTTACCCAAGTTTCACCATTTAAAACTTTGTCATTATAACTATGGAAAATAGAGGAGACTGATCTAAAGCAAAACTGAGTCAGGATTCTGTGAAGTAGGTTTTTAAGCTCAGTACCTGCTACCTACCATTTAGCCATTAAACTTTTAAAAGTCGAAAGTTTAAAATAATTATGTAGTTAATTGAGGGCTTCGTTACTTACAGTTTTATTGCATACAAGTAATGATACAACAAAAATATACAAATTAGTCCAGCAAATAGAAAACTACAATTATTTTTGTGTCATTGGAAGATAAAAATATCAATAAGTTCCCTGGGGATCAATCAGAATGTGCACTGGTATTATTCAACATATTCATTAAAACAGTCAGTGGAATATGAAATGCATGCATGTCCAAATCATTAAAATGTTAGAATCTAGAGAAAAATGAAAAATACTGAGACTTGATTAAAAAAATGCTGATGAATCTGGGCAGCTGGGGAAATTATTTAGATGAGAAAGAGCTGAGTTTTAATGAAAAGAGCAGAACTATAATGCATTTGAAGAATACACAGCAGAAAAATATAAACTAACAAGAAGTTAAGATGCATATGAAATAATTATAGAGAACACTATTTTAGTGTACTTCTTGATGGACTGAAAAATTCAGTGTCACAACAACGAAGGATAATTATATTTTAAATTGCCAAAGTTGAACAATTGGAAAAGAGAGAACAATTATAATACTACTTAGCTTCACAATAAAATTCTGTCTATAAACTTAATGGACATTTTATAAAGTTAGCCACTTTCAGGGCAAAATAACAATTGTAATAAAAGCTGGAAATTTTAACCAGCATGGAGATAGCTGTTTGAATACTTTTCTGTTTAAAATATTGAATTTCCTGACATACTCCCAATCTTGTAGATAGATCTCAACTCTGACCATCTCAGAGTTCCCAACTGGTCACACTCTGGTGACTTTTTAAAATAGTCTCTTCACCTCAAAGCAACATGACAACTCTTGCTTTGCACTTAAGACACAGTGAAACTAAGGACTCACAAACTAAGGACTCACAGGAGTCTGTTTTGACCAAATGAAACAAAATTCTATTTCCAGGAGATATATGACACACTCTTACCATAAGTTAAGCCATGCCATTTCTAATTTTATAAATTTTGCATTGCTGAGAATAGTAATAAACTATGATTAGAACACACTCAATATCAGTTTGTGTCCAGGGAGACAAATATTAACTACTGTAATCACTAGTTGGTTTAAATGAAGTTACCCTAAATTTAGGAAATGGATGGAACTATATGTAACAATAAGGCTGACTGAGATGTAGCCTCTAATATGATGGGAGAAGCTTTGGTTGACCATTTAAAAACTATAAATTCTTGTGCCAATTCTGACCCACTTGCTTTGTGATCTTAACAAGCCTCTTAGTCTCTCTGGGACTGACTAAAATCATGGCATAAAAAGCTTATGAAAAATAGAGAAGCCCTATATAAAGATAACATACCACTATCAACATTGTTAATATTAGCTTCAAGTAAATTGAAGTTAATGTTTATTTATAAACATTATTTTTAAAATAAAATAGAAATATTTGTCAGAGAGTATTTAAACATATTAAACTTAATTAGTTTGATCCTCCAAACTCCTGATACTAAAATTTTAATATTTTATCTTACCCAGGTCTTATTAATTTTTCTCTTTCTTCCTCTTTTTGTTTTAAGAAAAAAATTTCTTTTGTCTTGAATCTCTTTCTTTTATTTTTTTTGAGTTTTTGTTTAACTATCCCACCTGTCTGGGATAACTCTGTTTATTATCATTACCAATAGTAATGATTTTAAACATCTCCAATAAGTCATAATTGCCATCACTTAACATGTTACATGATAACCTATTCTGTCATTTTTCCAGAAAGGAGAAAAAAAATTAGTATTCATTGTAGCTTCTTCACTTTTATAAATGGTGTTTCCTCCTGTACTGCTTCCTGCTGCAGTCCCAGAAGCACTTACTCATTCTGAAACCCTCTCTTGGGTGATTCTCTGAATTGAAAACTGTGACCTTGAGGCTGTACTGATAGATCACGTCTCGTGTGCTTTGATTCCATGACTGTGTTGAATTCCAGAGAAGAGCATCTTGCGTTAGCTCCAGGAGATTCATTTGTCTCTAGGGTCTTTGTTTTTCTTTCACCAGGGGAATCATTTCATGTTTGTTCATATGCTGGATACCAAATACAAGTAGAAACATATGGTCAATAATATGCTATGATGTATTCATACAGGAAGGAGAGTTGGAGAGATCAGGTAGAAAATATAAATCAAGTAGCAACCTCAGGCAAGTAATTTCATGATATAACATGTATGAACCAGAGAACATTTTTGATTGAATCACACATCCTGGAAATTATTACTAAAAGTATCTTTGCCTAAGAATTGGACTCATTTTAAATGATTAATTTTACATTGCATGATAAAACACTAATACTAATAAATCACATTTTGCTGATAATCAGGATTATCTAATCTAGTAATCCTATATAATAAAGAGGCAATATGCAAATTGACCATCACACCCTCGCACAAGATGACCACCCCCATGTGGTCACAAGATGGCCGGCAGGGGAGGGCAGTTGGGGACAATTGGGCTGGAAGGGGAGAGCAGTTGGGGGCAATAAGGCTGGACAGGGGAGTGTTTAGGGGGTGATCAGGCTGGCAGGCAGGCAAGCAGTTGGGAGCCAGCAGTCCCAGATTGTGAGAAGGATCTTCGAGGTGTCCCAGATTGGACAGGGTGCAGGCTGGGCTGCGGGACACCCCCCCCCCCCAGTGCACGAATTTTGTGGGATCGGGCCTAAACCAGCAGTCAAACATCCCCCAAGGGGTCCCAGATTGGAGAGGGTGCAGGCCGGGCTGAGGAATCCCCCTCTGTGCATGAATTTCATGCACCAGGCCTCTAATAATAATAATAACCCAATAAAATAGTCTACAAAGATTGTTCTAGTTTACAGAGGAGGAAGTTAAGTCTCAAGAACTCCCAGATATTAAGCACAAGAGCCAGGGTTAAAATATGTGTTTATCATAATTCTAAGGACGCTGAGATCTTACTCATTGTCTCCACATATTGAAAAAATATTTCAGTCATCAAACCCATCAGTTCCTGTGTGCATTAATAAAGCCAAAGACATGGAGGTAAAATGGACTCTTTCCAGCTCCCATTTTCTACCCTGATCAGTAATGAAACAAAAAGCCTTGGATCTGGAGTTTAAACAATAGGGAAAATCTTCTATTCCTGGGGTTCACAGACATACAGTGAAGACCTTGATAAAGTTATTTGGGAAAGTCTCTACATTGCTGACTCTGCCCTGGAAGCACACATTCAAGAAGACATGCAATAAATTATGGATTGTTTAAAGGCTCAGTGTAATACAATGAAATGACAATCATCCTGCAAACCAAGGTCTTGCTGGGCAAATCCTACACTTGGAAGCAACTCTCTCCTGACCTACAGGGCTCAGAGCTGTCATTGTATTCTGTTAACCTCCAGAGCTCATCATCAGTCTCTACACTCTGTTCTATTTATATACCAGCTTCCTGTTCAAGAAAGCTGGCTTAATAAAAGAGGAAATACCACTAAATACTATGGAACCAAAGTAGCTACATGATACTTGTAGAAATGAGGAAATAACCAAAATTGAAAGAAAGATAAGAAAGAGTAAGCGACTGTTATATCTGAGTGCACATACATATCATATCTAATGGTCTCTCAGTAGCCCTACAGGTGAAAGGTTAGGTGTTGATGGCAGTAAAACAGAGTAGTCACTAATTTATCATAGGATAAATCATGGTATCCTAAAGTTTATGGTTCAATCATGCTTTTGTTACTTTTGTAATTATCAATGCCAGTGTTTAGAATTAGAGATATTGTTTTAATCAATGCACTTTCTAATACAGTTTAGCTGTGGGTGGCAGCAACCCAAATCAAATTGATACAAGCAAAAAATGAAGTGTTTGGCTGGTACAGAAGAGAAGTCTAAGAGTAGAAACTGCTTTAGGTGTGGCTTGGTACAGGTGTTCAAGTGAAATATTCAAGAATAGCTCTCTAATGGTAACTCTTCACCACTGCTACACTTTTATCTTTGTTGATTTTATTTTTAGGCAGCTCTCCTCTACCACAAGTAGTATAAAGTCATAACCAGTGACACCGAGATGGAATTTTATCAACTTAAATATCCTTTTTGATAAACAAACAAAACAATTTCTTTCCCTATTGATAGTAAAACCCACATATAAGGATCTCACTGGTCCAGCTGAGGTAATGAGGAGATTGAAGTGCCCTAAATGGTTATGTCTCAATCACACGTATTGCTAAAATTCAAGGTTGAATCAGCCTTCTTTAAATCAGAGGGGTTAAGATTGAAGAAAGAGTTATCTTCCAATAGAAAGGCAAAGTACTTTCATCAAATGAAAAGGAAATGGTTGCTGGGCAGGCAAAATTACAAATCTTCAGAGTAAACGACACCCCTGGGAGGCAATGAAGATTAACAGAGTCTAAGTATAACCATGCATACTCAGAGCTTAGAGAGTTCTTGAACTCTATTATTCCCTTTGTTCAGTGTTTGGACAGAATGCATTGACAAGCACTGTGTTAATGTCTTCAATTAGCAAAATGGAGTTGAAATTATCAAGATCCTGGACCAAAATGCATCAATTGGTATTATAGCCACGCTTACTAAACCTGCTCGAATGAAGCCAATGTATTTTCCAGCCAAAAGAAAGACTGGACTATAGAAACCCAGCCTGTAGAAATGTAAAAGAATGTTGATTGCTCGAAATAAACTGAAATAGGAACAGGCAGCTGGCAGGGAGGAATCATAGGTAGGCTGATACCATTTTAGAAAAAAGAAAGGTCTTAGTTGATCTATATTTCAGAGACTAATAGGTAAGAGGTAGAGCTTCAAGTACGAAGGCATGCCCTGAAAGTAGCAACCTCATCCACTAAGTAGAGGGCAGCTTTCATGACTGTCTGCCCAAAACATGTACTAGCCCTTCCAGCCCCACCCTCCATTATCACAATCAGTTTTAAATACTGAACTACAGTAACTATGTTCACATTCCATATAGGTATGGAAATGCCATATGAAAATCGAGGGCCATTACAGATCAAGGGTGCCCATGGATCTATGCAATATAGTGAGCCTGTCTGAAAAACTACCAGCCAACCAAACACACACAAAAACAAAAAACTAGCAATCAAAATTTCATACCTAAATCCCAGTCATTGAAATAGAGACTTATAATTAAGTCCCAGTTAAATTTGAGGCTACTTGGAGGAAAAAAAAAAAAAAGATGATTAAAATTTAAATCAAATACATTGTCTAGTCTGTGTGGAGCCAGGAAAATTGAAAGTTTGAATAATACATTGTTTTCTACATATAAATTATATCAGCAAGCTCTTATGTATACGTGTTGTGTCTCGTTTTGTCTCATCACAGTTTACCAAAATGTCTGAGTATATGTATATGAGCATGTGTCTGTATATAGGCATCTTTGTACAATACTCTCCTCAATGGCCAGGTGTTCATTTCAACTCTTAGGGACATGTTATAAAAAGAGCAATTCTTCTGGTCTAATTTAAATGCAGTAAGAGAAAAAGGATTAAGTGCATGCACTTTCATTTAGCAGGTTCAGCTAGCTTATTTGTGCATCCAACATAATCTCTTAAAAATTACCATAAGCAAAATTTAACAGATTGTAAACGGTTGCTCATATTAACTTAGCTAAGTACTTGTAATCTGCCTAAGCGTTATTTAACAGAGCATAATTGCAAAACAGTATGATACCTCCAGAGTTTGGAAGACTGTTATGTGCCTAAATCATAATTACAATCAGAAGGCTAAAATAAAGAATACGTCAACAGTAGATACTTGCAAATGCATGCAGATTTATTGTTTATTCAAAATTGAAAAATATATTTGATATTAGAAAAAAAAACTGTGCATTCTCCTGGTGTTTTATTTCATTAATCTTAATGTGAAACAGAAACAAAATACAGCAAGGAAAAAAGAGAAGACCACAGATCTGAAAGACCAAGCACTTTTGATTTGAAAGAATTGGGTTTGGTGAGAGAGAAAAGGTTTTTCTAGAACTCCAAAAGTTCAGCATTAAATGTGAAGCCAATTTTGAAAGACTAAGGAATACAGTTTATATTATAAAGAAGGGAAAATGCAGCATGATGATCTTCCAGACCAAAAGGAAATACGGATTTATCCGGGTCAGTGGTTCCCTAATTATTGTCCCTGGACCAGCAGCATCAGCATCACTAGGAAACATTAGAAATTCTAGTTGTCAGGCCGCAGTCTGGACCAGTCAGAAGCTCTGGAATTGGAGCTCTGCAATCTCTGGGTCAAAAGTCCTTCAGGTGATTATGCTGCATGCTTGAGAACCACTGGTCTAGGTTAAAAGAGATTTGTTAGAAATTATTTAGAGATAGTTCTCTAAAAGAGTGCCATAACACCTGCCCATCTAGAGGTCAAAACCTTGGTAGACCCAGGGGTACCCAATAGAAACACGCAAGTTACAGGAGGAGTCCCTGTGCAGGGACTTCAGCCTTCCTCCTGAGCAGATAGTACAGAAAGAGTGTACTAAACCTTTTGTCCGTACCCTGTCCAACACGAAGTTGGGCTTTGATAGTGGCTTCAGAGTTCCGTGTCCTTCAGGGAAAGCATATGAGGGCTCTTATCTACACTCAAACGGGGATAGAAATGTTGACAGGAACTGAATTTGAAACAAGGAGGACTCAGTCTGAGGATCTTGGTGACTAAAGGCTGTAACAGAATATATATTTCAGGATGATCCATAACATTCTGCTCCCACTCCTAAACATTGACCATCTGGAGAGAAGAACATAGAATTCTCAAAGTCATTGTGCTACTTTGACCTAATAAAATCTTGGAAATGGGAGCTTATAGTTGACTTGTTTTCATTTGTAGAAAAGTCAGAACAGCTATATATTTTTTTCATATTGCAGCCTGTAACTATTCATTTTTAAAATGCTACCACTAAAATAAGCAAAAGACTTTAATAACAAAAGGCCTCAATGCTCTTACAAGTATTTATTGATATTTTTAACTTGACAGATCTTGCCATGCGTTGATTTTAATTTCAATAACTGACATTTAATAAGCACGGATGTGTTCTAAGTATTATGTTAGGTGTTTCTCATTGTTACCTCATTTATACACATAACAATTCTATGGGATAGATATAAGTTTATACTTGAGAGACTTGGGACTTAGAGAAATTAATTTCCCATTATACATCATATTCTAGTAAGGTAAAAACACAGGAATATGATATGAAAACCTAAAATCTTAATCTCTATGTTATGCCAGAGAGTTAATGCCTGAAGAATGTAAATAGTATAGATTAAATCCTAAATAAAATACCTGTTTTGCATTAAATATGGGCAGTTAATAAATATATGTTGAAGTAATGGGTACATACCATTTAATTTACACAAATTTACTTTTATATTTGATTTGGATGGACCTTACGTACCCACCTTATCTCAAGAGCACTATCCTTTTCCCTGAATATCTCTTTAAGCTGACTTATATTCCTTCTTAACACTTACTACCACTTGTATATATTTATTTGTAATTTCGCTTGTATTTTATCTTTCCAATTTATGTGTAAGCTCCATGAGACCAAGGCTTTGCTTCTGGTCCCTGCTGTATCCTTAGTACTTGGAACATAGTGGAGATTCAATAACAATCTTCTCAATGAAATATTTATAAATGAAACAGTATTCTTGCAATTTTTAATGACATAAATATTTGTGAATAAATATTAACCTTCAGGTAATGCTTTTTCCTTTGATTGCATAGACATTGAATGTCCTTTCTTTGGGAGTTTAAGGGGAAATTTTCTAAACATTTTGACTTCAATTCTTTTGAAGTATGCTTTCCTCAAGATGATCATATTCATTTTTTTATATGTTTGAAGCTAATAAAGTGCCCCTGCAATATAAGCTTGTAGAATGGTAGTTGGATTCATTTCTAGAGAAAAGTGAGAAGTGGAAAGTCAGAGGCCAGTTTCAATGGGGAGATGGAGGTAGGGATAAAAGTGTTACATTGTCTTCCAAAGATTTACACCTCCCTCTTGTGGTAAAGGTAATCCTAAACTCCACTGGGCCACTGTCAAATCAACTGGTGGTTTCTCATAGCGCCTGCCCATCATGGTTAACCTAGCAGGGCACAGCAAGTTCCTAGGCAGGGAGCCAATTGCAACAAAAACACAGCTCAGAACAAGAGAACAAAATGATGAGTTTTAGGACAGCAATTCCTTGGAAGCTTTTATCTCTGCAAGCTGGAAAGAATTTTGGTTTCTATTTGTTTTCACCTAGTAAAGACATCTTGTTGGCACTAGGAGCTCCAGAAAGTGTCTGCCAAGCCATATAAGTCTTGGCCAGTTTTCAATAATGTGCTCTACAGCGCATTAAACTTTATGCTGCTACAAGAAAGCAACCTGTCAGTATCTAGATTTCTGTGCTAAAAACCCAGCTAAATTGTAAAGATTTCCTGATTGCGTGACATGAATTTAGGATGATTTAATGCTTTAGTCTTAAGAATGAATGCAATAGTTATTAAGAAGCCGCTTCTTTGCTCACTTACCTTGCAGAAAATACATTTTATGTACACTAATTTTCTTTGTGTGTGTTTTTTTTTACATTTTTGGCTGTTAGCAAACAGATAGATGATTCTATTCATCTGTTAATTTTTTTTTTTTTTTGCTTTAAAATAATCATGACTTTTCTTGACCTTTTTTATTTTATTTTTTTAATCAGCTTACTCTTATTTTCTGAGTGCCCCAAACAAGCCAAAAAGTAAAGTGAATAAGAAAAATGGCACCTTCTTTTCAAACATGTTTCCTTTGATTCAGAAATATTTAAAAAATAACAATAATAATACTTTTATTATCTCTAAACACTGATTTGCAGGTAAGACTGATGTAAGATGTAGTCATTTACTTGCCCTTATGAATTTGGGTATATATAGGAAACCCTCAAGATTTATTTTATTTGATCATAAATAGAGAGAACTACATAAAAGTAAAATTGAGAAAGGAAAAGAAATAAGAAGCCAATGGCAATTTCCACAACAGTGTAAAAAATAGGCCAGAGTCTCATAGAAAAATAGCCAAAGGTGGGAGATTTGCCTTTTTCTCACTAGCTTGTTTGTCATATTGAAAGGAAAAATAAAACACCTTTTTATAATAAGAATGTTGCCCTTCGGTGCTAAATAAAATATGCTATTAGTCTAAATGAATATCTCAGGCCCTCTCCCTTTTCAAATGGAATATTCCTTTCAGAATTCAGAAAAGGGATTGGTATGCTTATGGAGCACCAAGACTGAATCCTGGAACAGTCAGGACCTTAGACAAACAGAGAGACCAAATGTCTAAAAATGAAGACCATACAATTCTTAAAATGTGGTTTTAAGTCACAGGAAAAAATTTTTTTCTCAAAAGAAATAAAGCTGAGTTATCCCTACTAGTACATTATCACTTTCCTGTGACCATTTTTTAAAAATATTGCTTTAGCCCTAACCGGTTTGGCTCAGTGGATAGAGCGTCGGCCTGCAGACTGAAAGGTCCCAGGTTTGATTCTGGTCAAGGGCATGTACCTTGGTTGTAGGCATAACCCCAATAGGGGGTGTGCAGGAGGCAGCTGATCGATGCTTCTCTCTCATCGATGTTTCTAACTCTCTATTCTTCTCCCTTCCTCTCTGTAAAAAATCAATAAAATATATATTTTTAAAAAATACTGCTTTAATATAGTAAAGAAAAATAACATCTTTTCAGATTCATTTATATAATAAAAATAACAGTAATAAGTGGGCACAATCAATTTACATTATATACAAAGTAGCTCAGTTTTAATGAATGGTTTTATGCAAATAAGTAGATTGACAGCCTATTATTTCAAATAATGTAATCAACATGTCACAGGAAAGGGACTGGAACTGAGACGGGCCTATTCCAGCACAGTCTGGAATGTGTGTGTTCCTGACTTCCTGCAGGAAAGATTTCACAAGACAAGTTCAGGTGATTTTGAGAGTACATTTATTAAATCTGAGGACAATGAAACAAAGGAAGGGCTTAAGATACAAGAGACAAGATCATAGCAACAGGAACCAGTCTAGGAGGATCTGCCTTGGCCCTTTGGAAAGAAAGCCACAGAGGCAGAGAAGTGAGTCAGCGGGGCCGTGTGGACCCAGAAAGAAATTACAGAGGCAAAAGCAGGGCCCTTGGAGACAAGTTCAGGGGGTCAGCCAGGGAACAGCTGCTGCTGCCCACTGCTCCCCTGGCTGCAAGTCTTGTTGGGACCCTTAGAGCTCAGGAGAAAGCAAAGATAGGTCCTGAGGAAAGAAGAAGGGGAAGGCACAGGTGTGCTCTAGGTAAAGAGCGCTCACTGTGTCCTTTGTCTTAAGGGTTTTTATCTGTTTTCTAAAAGCAGGAATTTTAGGGGTCATATCAGGGGAGGATCTCAATAGAACATTCATCAGCTTTCCAGGTGTGTCTTTTAATTTGATGATTCATCAAAAAGGAGTGTATCAAGGTCATTCTCTCCTTAGTTTCACCTGCAAAAAATGTTACTAAAGAAGGGCTGGGACCAAGGCAGGTCTGCCTCAGGATGGTCTGGAATTGTATACCATTTGCTCCTAAATATCTTTGGTTAGGGAAGATAAGACCTTGTGATTTATTATCTGCAAATTGTTCAGCCCGTTTAACTATCTGTCTCAGTTTGCCCATTCAACTTGCCAAGGAATTTTTCTAGCTTCTTACTAACCTGCCCCAAATGAATTGGAGTGTTACTTAGTTAATGAGCTTGCCCAGCCAGGATACTCAGTGTAAGGAACTCTTTCATGATAACCAAAGGTAGAGAACTAATCATTCCTGGATCTAAGGAATGATTAAATTCCCCAATTACTGTATCTGAAGGCTGTCAGAAGGGGAAAAAAAAAAAAAAAAAAGCTCATTAGTTCAGCACAACTACTTGATTATCCCCACACAGTAAAATCTTATTTTTCATGCAAAAATTGGTTGCGTTTTGGAAAAGCACTGTTGCATGGAAAATGTATTAAAAGAGCTCCATGATACGTGCCTAATGTTTTTGTATTGTTGAGGAGTTTGGAAGACAGTATTATGCATACAGATGTGCTATAGATCATTAAAGATCAAGCGCTTTCAGATTGCAAAGTCAACAGGCTGATACGAAAACTGAAAGATACTAGCAGCATGGGTGCAGAATAGGAACTTGGAGGAAAAGTAAAAGTGATACTTTAATTGCCACCCTACCTTATCCAACACTGTAAGTGCATTCTACAATTACAAAAATGTTAGCGCATACTTAATCTTAAAATTAGTATTTATGAAATAATTTACCAAAATTTTTGAGAAAATAGTGTTGCATAAGAAAAGATTGACATTCACATTTGTACTAATTTGTGAATAGGCAATGATAATAAGTAAAAATATGCTCTAATATAATCACAGAGTATCTGTAAAAGAATGGGAAAATATGGCATTTATTGAAAATACCATTTAACAAATTTTGTCGGATTTTTTTTCTTCAAAAGGAACATATTAAATGTAAAGTTTGGGTTGCAGGGAAATATTTCAAGTTTAACAATATTCTGTATTTCCTGATTTATATATGACCCCCACTTTGAAATGGCTGGAATAAATATTTAAATAGGTTAACTCCCTGTGAGGGAGACTTTGTAAGCTTTGAGAAATCAAAATTGTCTTAGATTTAGCCTGTTGTTAATAATGCTTAGTAAAGAACCAAGAGAATTTACTAATAATTCCTTAGTAATGAGAGGAGGACCTACTACTAGAAAGTTTTAATGTCCCTAATTAAGGAATATAATTGAGGACTACAAATAGAAATGGATATGAAATAGGCCAAGTGTTCACAGGGTCAGGATCTGGCTACCTCCCTTTCGCCAGACTTCTTACGCTGAGATCAGCCCTGCCCTTGCTTACAGACCCAAAATTCTCCCTTGACAGAAAGGATTTAATTCACTGCCAGATGGTCAGCAAGAAGTTGTCATTGCTACCAATCTGGCTCTGACAATTCAGGCCAAATCAAGAAATTATGCTGCTTCTTTGTTCCTGGGAGTGGGTCTGTGACAGGAAAATGTCCCTGGCCTTCCGTGCCAAGGTTCCTCTTTAAATAGTCTATCTTAGAAACTCTCCAGTCCCCCACGCCTGGACCCTGGGTTTTCTCCTTTGTCAATCCCTATCCACTCACCTTCCTGAGACCGCAGACTGCAGTTAGTCCCCTGTTACCCAGCTACTTCTACTTCATGCAGGTTTTTTTTGTTCTTTCTTTTTTTTTCTTTTCTTGTCTCTCTGGATCTCAGAACAGTGACAGCTTCTAAATTGTTCATTGCTGTGCTCCACTGGCCTATCAGTGATGTGCTGATCTCCTTCTGGGAAAGTCCCTGACACCAGCCACTTACCTGTACCAGTCCTTTGTCACACATTCTCTGGATACCATATTCTGCCTCTCAATCCAAATTGCCTTTTGTGGGGGGAAATGCATAGGGTTTATTTTAAAATGGCATTTGAAAAATAGTTAAAAGGCAGATTCATCCTACTCCGGAAAATTAAAATGAAGAAACAAAACAGTGAAATTCTCACTATGATGATATAGAATAAAATAAAATAGAAGGCTGGAGGACAATTGAAGACAAAAATCTTGAAGAAATTTTATCTGACTACAAAATATGGAACTGGACTAACATAAGCCCCAAATTCAGCACATTATTTTGAGTCTTTGAGTCTTGAAAGAGATACATTTTCTTTGATCTCTCCTGTCTGTCTTGTGACTCAGAGATTTGAAGATGAAAGTAAAAATAAAATGTCACAAGGTGGTCTCTGACAATTAGTAAACATCTGGTGAAGTTGATCATGAAGAAAAAGAGACATAAAACACAAATAACCAATATCATAAACAGATGTTACAGATAGGCATTACTTTTTTTATTGGCATTAAAAAGGAAGGAGAGGATACTATATCAACTTTATTTTAATAAATTTGAATATTAAAATGAAATGGACACATTCATAGAAGATGTTAACATTCCAAAACACTAAAATTATTAGGAATCTGAAATAATAATTAAAATATTCACACAGAGCTAATTACAAGACCAGATGGCTTCACTGGTAAATTTTACCATAATTTAAGAAAAAAAAATGCCATCCTTACAGAAACTATTCCAGCACATGGGCATTGCCCAGGTCATTTTATAAGACTCACATCACTTTCAATAAACACCTTAGATAAGTAATGTTATAGATGATAAAAATCTAATAAACTACAGGAACCATGTAGCACAGACAAAACTCAAATGACTTCTCAAGAAAAAGATTATGCCGGATTGTCTTTCAACACTGTCATTAATTATAACTCTTTTGATGCACCTTTTAATCAGAAATTAAAATATATTATTTCTTTGTTATATGAAAATTCAAATCTAATATTCTTGTGATTTTTACAATCCTAAATATATTTATTTTTTTATAATATATTTATTTATTTAAAATATATTTAAATCCTAATATATAAAAAGCCAGGGGCCATCACGACTGAAACAACCAGATGGACAACTGAATACAGGCTGTGTGGGGTGACCAGGCCTGCAGGGGGGTTAGTGAGGGGTGACCAGGCTGGTGGGGGGAGCAGTAGGGGGCAACCAAGCTGGCAGTGGGGGCATTAAGGGGCAAACAGGCCAGCAGTGGGGGGAAGTTGGGGGTGACCAGGCTGGGTGGGGGGAGCAGTTGGGGGCAACCAAGCTGGCAGTGGGGGCATTAAGGGGAAAACAGGCCAGCAGTGGGGGGAAGTTGGGGGTGACCAGGCTGGCAGGGGGGGGGCAGTTGGGGGCAACCAGGTTGGCGGGGGGGCAGTTGGGGGCGACCAGGCCAGCAGGGGGGGCAGTTGGGGGCAACCAGGCCAGAGGGAGCAGCAGTTAGGGGTGACCTGGCTGGCAGCAGGGGCAGTTAGGGGCAACCGGGCCAGCAGGGGGGCCAGTTGGGGGTGACCAGGCAAAAAGGGGGCTGCAGTAAGGGGCGACCAGGCCAGCGGGGAGGGGGGCAGTTAGGGACGAACAGGCTGGCAGAGGGGGCAGTGAGGGGTGATCAGGCTAGCATGCAGTCCAGGATTGTGAGAGGGATGTCCTGAGGATCAGGCCTAAACCAGCAGTCAGACATCCCCTGAGGGTTCCCAATTGGAGAGGGTGCAGGCTGGGCTGAGGGGACCCCCCCACCCCCGTGCATGAATTTCATGCACTGGGCCTCCAGTATCTTTTAAATGAGCATGAAATTGAAAAACTCTTTAGTTCAAAATGTTTTACCTATTGGGTTTTTTTTTTCTTTGTCTGTTTTTTATAATGTTTATATGCTTATTTTAGCATGCATAAAATGGCAAACAGGAAATATTCTTCCTCTATACTTTGTCTTCTATGTCTATTCTCAAATTATTGATTTGGAGTAGCTGTTAAACTGAAATAACTGAGTAAAGGGCAGATGCTGCCCAGGGTAATGAAATATGTGTTCTCCTGTGTTTACATTTAAAAGAGGAAGGGAGAGGGAGAGAGAGATAGAAACATCAATGATGAGGGAATCACTACTGCCTCCTGCACACCCCTTACTGGAGATTGAGCCTGCAACCTGGACATGTGCCCTGATCGGGAATCAAACCATGACCTCCTGGTTCACAGGTCGACGCTCAACCACTGAGCCATGCCGGCCAGGCTATAATTATCTTTTTTATACTTCCTTTACTTAATTATAATATCAAGTTTAAATTGGCACCCTAAATAAATTAGATATGTTTTCTTTAAATTTTTGAAACAATTTGTATAAGGCATAGATGATGTAGTTTATTGAAAGTTTGGCAAAACTCATATGAACCTTATGTGTTTGGAGGAAGGGGGAATTTTGACTTCTTTGGTCATGGATCTACTAAGATTGTATTAAAAATGCTATGAAAACTATAGTTCCTTTACTTCATAAAATGCTCAAATATATATTTAATCAAAATTTTATGCACAACCTCAGGTCTTTTTTTAAGTATTAATTAAATGGAGATGATAAACCACTGCCTTCAGCATACTCGAAGGCATGGGTCTGAATGCTATCATGCGTTATCAAAACTGTCCTTTTATTCTTTTTTTTCCATTTTCATCATTTGCCCTTATATTGTCTATAAATACAATAAAATCTCATTTCAAGATTCTAATACTTTGTTCGATTAAGCTTCTTTTAATGTGGAAAAGTACCGTGAATAAATATTTTAAGAAATTGAGAAGGCATTACCATTAGAAGGAGCACTAAGTCACATATAAACTTACTGAGACTGTAGATTTGCAATAACAAAGACTAAATAAAACAAAACAAAAAGAAACCCTATTAATAATTTGCCAAGCAAAGTCAATAAACCACTTGTTTTTTAATAAAGAGTGGGTAATTTAGTGGCTTGAAATTACTTCTTACCTGCATGCTAGACAAGATAAATCAGCCTCATGTTTACCTGGAACCGGCCAAATACAAAAGGCATCTGAGCATGTATTTCTGAATTTAACTTTGCACCTTCTTACTTTATGCACACACATGCACCATAACAGCACACCTCATCATGAATAGCTAATCAGAGGGCCCATCAACATGCTGATCATCTCTTGGCTAGCAGAATTGTTGATGAGCGACAGGTCATTCTTCCTGGACTCCAGCTTATTTATTTATTTATTTATTTATTTATTTTTAGGCAACCTCTACTACATACTGTGTGCCAAATAGCCTGAAGCGGTGACACTGGGAACTGAACCCACATCTCTCTCTTGGCATTAAAAAATGTTACTAATGAGCTCCTGTTTGGGCTCCAAAACAGGAACTGAATTCATAAGACTGTCCAAGTACCTGTATTAGAATTCCTCACATGCCTGGACTATACTCCAGTCACTGATGCATCCCCGCCACATTTGCCCTTTCTGCAAATGCTCCCAGATGTGTGTCTGCTTCTTTAAGCAAACAGAATAAGTAGTAAGAAAACATGCTTCTGAGCCACATTTCCTAATGGGACTCAGGATGAAGGATTCTTCTCTTACTTTTATCTCCATTTGGAAATGATCCCTGTAATATTACCTTTTAGCTCAAGTGTGTGAATGTGCTGTTGGGACTGCTACAGTGCAAGTCACTTGAAACATAGGACATTTTTACATGATTCTTGCAATTTTCTCGTATTCAGTAGAGAAATGAAATTGAGAACCCAAATCATTTATATAAAGCTTTGAATTCCCTACACTCATTTTCTCTTTTATAGTGAAAAGCAGACCTATGTAATAAGAACCATTAAAGAGAATGCAATTTACTGCTAAATCAACTATTTGTAGGACGTATGTAATACTGACTGCAGGGGACAGATGCCTGGTTTTTATTCCTCTCTTTACTACTGACTTATTATACAACCTTTATACATGCAGTTAACTTCTTTATTCTCGATTCACCTAATTTAACTGTAACGGCCATTATAAAAATCACAAAAAATATGTATTTATTTTCTTCTCACTTAGCTTTCTGTGTTTCCAGCAGATGTAAAGAAATTCTTTGGGGAACTTCATATTATTAGATATTATATATTCTTTCAAAATATTTTTGCTTAGTTTACCTCACTCTCTTTGAAAATATTTAATCATATGCTCTCCAAAGCCATGAAGGAGAGAACAGACTCTACTGATTTCCTCTGTAATATATAATAAATTCTACCAGTCTATTAAAACTGCAAGTCATAATTTATTAGTGAATCTAAATAAATAGAGTGCATTATACACAATATTTTAAAAAGTAGACTGTGATTTTTAATTTTTAAAAAAATTTATTTCAGAAAGGAAGGGAGAGAGAAAGATAGAAACATCAATGATGAGAGAGAATCATTGATCAGCTGCCTTCTGCATGACCCCCACTGGGTCATATGCCCTGACAAGGAATCAAACCGTGACCTTCTGGTTCATAGGTCGATGCTAAACCACTGAGCCACACTGGCCAGGCAAAATTTTTTATATGTATGTTTACTAAGGCATAATGTAAAATATATATTATTATGGATTGAGGTTACAAAAAATTTGAAAATTTTCCCTTTGATCTGTATATTTTGATATGATGCATACGTATATTGATAAATTAATACATTTCATTTAATGCATTTTTATTTTTTATTTATTGAATTTATTAGGCCTAATTGACCATCTGACTGTTCGACTGTCTGAATGGTAGCTGTGACACGCAGTGACCACCAGGAGGCAGATACTCACTGCAGGAGCTGCTGAGCTGTGGTGACTTGGCAGTTGTGGTTCTTGGGTGATGCATCCGAAACCAGAGAGGAGCGAGCCCGATTCTGGGATGCGTTACCTGAGAACTGCCCTCTCACAATCCGGGACCCCTCGGAGGATGTCGGAGAGCTGGTTTTGGCCCGATCCCCGCAGGCCAGGCCGAGGGACCCCACTGGTGCACAAATCTGTGCACTTGGCCTCTAGTTGGTTAATAAAATTATATAGGTTTCAGATGTACAATTCTATAATGCATCATCTATATATTATATTACATGTTCACCACCCCATGTAATTTAATTTATATCTATTTAATTTATTTAAAAAATATTCTATTCTTTTCCCTAGAAATTTACATTTGTTTTCTAGAGTATAACCATTTTTTGCCTCAGCAAAAAAATAATGCCTCTTTAATAGGAGGGTGGGTAAGTTTTACGTTTCCTGGTGTATATCTTATTTTTGTCTTTATATTTTCTTATTTTATTTTTTCATTTACAGCTGACATTCAATATTATATTAGTTTCAGATGTACAGCATAACAGACATTTACATAATTTACAAACTGATTCCCTGATAAGTCTAGTTCTAGCACCATATATAGTCATTACAATATTATTGACTATATTCCCCGTGCTGTACTCAACCTCCATAACTATTTTGTAACTGCCAAATTGTACTTCTTAATCTGACAACTATCAGTTTCTTTGGGTCTGTTTCAGTTTTGTTAGTTCATTTATTTTACTTTTTAGATTCCACATGTAAGTGAAATCATATGATGTTTGTCTTTCTTTAGCTGACTTATTTCATTGAACATAATGCACTCCAAGTCGATCCACGTTGTCACAATTGGTAAGATTATGACCAAGTAATATTTCATTGTATATATGCACCCCCATCATCTATTACCCCGTCATCTATTGATGGACACTTAAGTTGCTTCCATAGCTTGGCTATTATAAATAACTAGAGGCCTGGTGCACAAATTCATGCACCAGTGGGGTCCCTCGACCTGGCCTGTGGGATTGGGCCAAAACCAGCTCTCTGACATCCCCCGAGGGGTCCTGGATTCAGAGAGGGTGCAGGCCAGGCTGAGGGACCCCACCAGTGCAAGATTGGGGCCAGGGAGGGACGTGGGAGGTTGGCCAGCTGGAGAGGGACCACAGGAGGGCTCCAAGGCATGTCCGGCCCATCTCACCCAGTCCTGATCAGCCAGACTCCAGCAGCAAGCTAACCTACCGGTCAGAGCATCTGCTCTCTGGTGGTCAGTGCACATCATAGCAAGCGGTTGAGCAGCCTTAGCATATCATTAGCATATTATGCTCTGATTGGTTGAACGGCAACCGGTCGACCAGACACTTATCATATTAGGCTTTTATTATATAGGATGCTGCTATGAACATAATGGTGCATATACATTTTCAAATTAGTGTTATGGGTTTCTTCAAATGAATAACCAGAGTGGAATTGGTAGGTCATAAGGTAGTTCTCTTTTTAATTTTTTGAGTAGCCTCAAAATTGTTCCCTAGTGGTTGCACCAATTTACATTACTGCATACAGTGTAGGAGGGCTACCTTTTCTCCGTATCTTCACCATTTGTTGTTTGTTGCTTTATTGATGGTAGCTATTCTGACAAGTATGATATGATATTTCAAATTGTTTCTGTTTTTTTTGTTGTTTTCTGCATAGCTCTGATGATTAGTGACATTGAACATCTTTTCATATATCTATGGCCACCTGTATGTCCTCTTTGAAGAAATGTCTATTCAGGTCCTCTGTCCATTTTTTAATTGAATTGTTTAGTTTTTTAGTGTTAAGTTGTATGAGGGTTTGTTGTTGCTGTTATTGTTAAGAATTTTTTTTACTGATTTTGAACATTAGCTCCTTGTCAGATATTTCATTGGCTCATATCTTCTCCCAATAAGTAGGCTGTCCTTTTGTTTTGTTGATGGTTTCCTTTGCTGTGCAAAAATCATTTCATGTGATGTAGTTCCATTTTTTTCTTTTTCCTTTTGTTTCCTTGCCCAAAGAGGTATATCAGAAAAAAAGAGCAATGTCAAAGAGTTTACTGCCTATGTTTTCTTCTAGGAAGGTTAGGGTTTTGTGTCTTACATTTATTAAGTCTTTAATCCTTTTTTAATTTACTTTTGTGTATGGTGTAAGAAAATGGTCTAGTTTTACTTCTTTTGTATGTATCTGTCCATTTTTCCCAACACCATTTATTGAATAGATAGTCTTTACACATTGTATGTTTTTGAGATATAATCATTTTTGAGTGACAATTTTAAAGCTTTCTTCCTCTCTATAATATGCAAGTATATACTACCCCAGTCCAACCATGAGAAAATCATCAGGCAAATCCAAATTGAGTTACATTCTACCAAATACCTGACCAGTAAACTGTCAGGGTCATCAAAAAGGAGGAAAGTGTGTCTTGCTTGGCTGGGTTGCTCAGTTGGTTGTAGCATCTTCTCTTACACCAAAAATGTTGCAGGTTGATTCTCAGTCAGAGCACATACCTAGGTTAAGAGTTCGATTCCTGACCAGGGTGCATACAGAAGTCAACAGATCAATGATTCCCGTTCACATCAATATTGTGCTCTCTCTCTCTCTCTCTCTCTCTCTCTCTCTCTCTCTCTCTCTCTCTTTCTCTCTCTCACACACCTCTCTCTCTCCCTCTCTGAAATCAATGTAAAAAACAAACAAACAAATGAGGAGCCGAGCCAGTGTAGCTCAGTGGTTGAGCATCAACCTATGAACCATGAGGTCACGGTTCAATTCTCAGTCAGGGCACATGCCCAGGTTGCAGGCTCCATCTCCAATGAGAAGTATGCAAGAGGCAGCCAATTGATGATTCTCTCCTCATTATTAATGTTTCTCTCTCTCTCTCTCCCTCTCCCTTCCTCTCTGAAATCAATAAAAAATATATTTTAAAGAAAAACAAGAGAACCAAGATGGCGGCATAAGGTAAACACCTAATTGTTGCCTACCACAACAATTTTGAAACTACAACTGGAAAACAGAGTGCAAAACGGCCAGAACCACCGGAAAGCTGGCAGTGGAAAACCTACAACTAGAGAAAAAAAGAGAGGGGGAAGCTGAGCCTCAGGAGCTGTGGAGGTGCGGAGATCCGTGAACGCAGAAAGGGTGGGCGGCTGAATACACGGCTGGCTTGCTCGCAGCGCACGGAGAGGGAGGGCAGCAGACGTTGCGTGACTAGTTTTCTCGTTTGGGAGAAAAACAAAACCTCCCGACTGCACTGAAATCCAGCTGTGGTCGGGGAGAAACTGGTCTGTTTGGCAGCGGGCGAGGCTCAAAAGCTGCCTTCTCTCAGAGGCGTGCAGCCATTGATTAGGGCATGGAGAAACCGGCCCTGTTAGGGTGGCGCGGACGGAAACCAAGTTTGTCTGTGCCATTCTGAGACTCTGCCCCATCCAAGCTGAGCACAGACCTCCCAGTGACTGGATTTCTAGTTCAGGAGAAAAACAAAACCTCCGGTCTGCACTGAAATCCAGCCCCAGCTGGGGAGAAACTGGTCTGTTAGGCAGCGGGAGAGGCTCAAAAGCTGCCTTCTCTCAGAGGCGCGCAGCCATTAATTCGGGCACAGAGAAACCGGCCCTCTTAGGGCTGAGCAGATGGGAAACCAAAGCTTGTCTGCGCCACCCTGAGACTCCGCCTCATCCAAGCTGAGCACAGAAGCTCTCCCAGCAGAGACACTGCGGATCCTCACAGCCAACTGGCTTGGAGATAACTCCCCGCAGTGATACCAACAATCTCAACCACTCTGAACTCCAGTTTCTGGGGACAGGCGGGGGACCCAGATGCCTACGGGACTCTCGGCCATCCGTCGGAGAGTGAGAGTGACTTTTCTGTCAGTGTGGATGACACCAGATTTCAACCACTCTCATAAGGGACACATTCAAGAGGCAGACTCAGTGAACACCAAAAGCCCTACTGTGTCTCCAGCACAGCAATTCTTCCGTCATAGACACAGCAGGTCCTCACAACCAATTGGACCGGAGGTCAATTCCTCTCAGTGTACCAACAGCAATCAGGGCTTTTATTTTTTTTTATTTTTTTTTCCAATTTTTTTATTAAGGTATTATATGTGTACATATCTTACCATTGCCCCCCCCCACACCACTCCCATATATGCCCTCACCCCCCAGAGTTTTGCGTCCATTGGTTATGCTTATATGCATGCATACAAGTCCTTTGATTGATCTCTTATCTTCCCCACCTCTCCCTAACCTTCCTGCTGTAATTTGACAGACTGTTTGATGCTTTACTGCCTCTGTATCTATCTTTTTGTTCAAGTTTTTAATGTCCTTTATTATCCATAAATGAGTGAGATCATGTGGTAATTTTTCTTTCATTGACTGGCTTATTTCACTTAACATAATGTTCTCCAATTCCATCCAGGTTGCTGCAAATGGTAAGAATTCCTTCTTTTTTATGGCAGCATAATATTCCATTGTGTAGATGTACCATAGTTTTCTGATCCAGTCATCTGCTGATGGGCACCTAGGCTGTTTCCAGATCTTAGCTATTGTAAATTGTGCTGCTATGAACATAGGGGTGCATATTTCCTTTCTTATTGGTGTTCCCAGTTTCTTAGGATATATTCCTAGGAGTGGGATTACTGGGTCAAATGGGAGTTCCATTTTCAGTTTTTTGAGGAAACTCCATACTGTTTTCCACAGTGGCTGCACCAGTCTGCATTCCCACCAGCAGTGCACGAGGGTTCCTTTTTCTCCGCATCCTCGCCAACACTTGTCGTTTGTTGATTTGTTGATGATAGCCATTCTGACAGGTGTGAGATGATAGCGCATTGTTGTTTTGATTTGCATCTCTCGGATAATTAGTGACCTTGAGCATGTTTTCATGTGTCTCTTGGCCTTCCTTCTGTCTTCTTTGGAAAAGATTCTATTTAGGTCCGTTGCCCATTTTTTTATTGGATCATTTATCTTCCTTTTATTAAGTTGTATAAGCTGCCTGTAGATGTTGGAGATTAAAACCTTTATCAGTGATGCCATTTGCAAATATGTTCTCCCATGCAGTGGGCTTTCTTGTTGTTTTGTTGATAGTTTCTTTTGCTGTAAAAAAGCTTTTTATTTTGATGTAGTCCCATTTGTTTATTTTCTCTTTAGCTTCCATTGCCCTAGGGGCAGTATCGGTGAAGAAGTTCTTTTGACATATGTCTGAGATTTTGCTGCCTGTGGATTCCTCTAGTATTTTTATGGTTTCCCGTCTTATGTTTAAGTCCTGTATCCATTTTGAGTTTATTTTTGTGTATGGTGTAAGTTGGTGATCTAGCTTCATTTTTTTGCATGTGTCTGTCCAATTTTCCCAACACCATTTATTGAAGAGACTGTCTTTATTCCATTGTATGTTCATGCCTCCTTTGTCAAATATTAACTGAGCATAGTGGTTTGGATCAATATCTGGATTCTCTATTCTGTTCCATTGATCTATATGTCTGTTCTTGTGCCAGTACCAGGCTGTTTTGAGAATAGTGGCTTTGTAATACAGCTTGAAATCTGGTATTGAGATCCCTCCTACTTTATTCTTCTTTCTCAGGATTGCTGTGGCTATTCGGGGTCTTTTTTTATTCCAGATGAATTTTTGGAGAGTTCTTTCAAGGTCTGTGAAATATGCCGTTGGTATTTTAATGGGGAGTGCATTGAATCTATAGATTGCTTTGGGTAGTATGGACATTTTAATGATGTTTATTCTACCAATCCATGAACATGGTATGTTCTTCCATCTGTTTACGTCTTCCTCTATTTCTTTTTTCAGTGTCCTGTAGTTTTCCGTGTATAGGTCTTTTACCTCCTTAGTTAAGTTTATTCCTAGGTATCTTAATTTTTTTGGTGCGATGGTAAATGGGATTGCCTTTTTAGTCTCTCTGTCTGTAAGTTCACTATTGGTGTATAGAAAGGCCATAGATTTCTTGGCGTTAATTTTGTATCCTGCTACATTGCCGAATTCATTTATTAAGTCTATTAGTTTTTTGATGGAGTCTTTCGGATTTTTTATGTACAATATCATGTCGTCTGCAAATAAAGACAGCTTTACTTGTTCTTTTCCAATTTGGATGCCTTTTATTTCTTCTTCTTGTCTAATTGCATTAGCTAATACTTCCAGTACTATGTCAAACAGGAGTGGTGAGAGTGGGCATCCCTGTCTTGTTCCTGTTCTTAGGGGAAATGTTTTTAGCTTTTGTCCATTGAGTATGATGTTTGCTGTGGGTTTATCATATATAGCTTTTATTATGTTGAGGTATGAGCCTTCCATTCCCACCTTGTTGAGAGTTTTTATCAAGAAAGGGTGTTGGATTTTGTCAAATGCTTTTTCTGCATCAATTGATATGACTATGTGATTTTTATCTCTCAATTTGTTTATGTGATGTATCACGTTTATTGATTTGCGGATATTGTACCATCCTTGCATTCCTGGGATAAATCCTACTTGGTCATGGTGTATGATCTTTCTGATGTGCTGCTGGAGCCGATTTGCTAGAATTTTGTTGAGGATTTTGGCATCTATGTTCATGAGGGATATTGGTCTGTAATTCTCTTTCATTGTGTTGTCTTTATCTGGTTTTGGTATTAGGGTGATGCTGGCTTCATAGAAGGAGCTTGGAAGTGTTCCTTCCTCTTGAATTTTTTGGAATAGTCTGAGGAGTATAGGTTTTAGTTCTTCCTTGAATGTTTGGTAGAACTCTCCTGTGAAGCCATCAGGCCCCGGGCTTTTGTTTGCCGGAAGCTTTTTGATGACTGCTTCAATTTCGTCCATAGTTATTGGCCTATTGAGCTGTTGAGATTCTTCTTGATTGATTTTTGGAAGGTTGTATTTTTCTAGGAATATGTCCATTTCCTCCAGGTTGTCCAGTTTGTTGGAATAGAGCTGTTCGTAGTATTTTGTAACAATCCTTTGTATCTCAGTGGGGTCTGTTGTTATTTCACCTCTTTCATTTCTGATTTTGTTTATTTGGGTCCTCTCTCTTTGCTTCTTGGTGAGCCTGGCTAGAGGTCCATCAATCTTGTTTATCTTTTCAAAGAACCAGCTCTTGGTTTTGTTGATCTTTTGTATTGTTTCTTTGGTCTCTATGTCATTTATCTCCGCTCTGATCTTTGTTATTTCCTTCCTTCTGGTTACACTGGGCTTTTCTTGCTGCTCTTTTTCTAGCTCTTTGAGTTGTAGGGTTAGGTAATTTATTACCATTGTTTCTTGTTTTTTGCAATAGGCTTGTAGAGCTATGAACTTCCCTCTCAAGACTGCTTTCGCTGTGTCCCATAGATTTTGGATTGTTGTGTTTTCATTGTCATTTGTTGCCATGATGTTTTTTATTTCTTCCTTGATCTCTCTGGTGACCCAGTCCTTGTTTAATAGCATGCTGTTTAGTCTCCATGTGTTTGATTTCTTTGGATTGTGTTTATTGTAGCTGATGTCCAGTTTTATGCCACTGTGATCTGAGAAGATGCTTGATATAATTTCTATCTTCTTGAATTTGAAGAGACTTTGCCTGTGACCCAGCATATGGTCTATCTTTGAAAATGACCCATGTGCACTTGAGAAGAATGTATATTCTGTGGCTTTGGGGTGAAATGTTCTGAAGATGTCAATTAATTCCATCTGGTCTAGTGAGTCATTTAGGATTGCTGTTTCTTTGCTGATTTTTTGTTTAGAGGATTTGTCCAATGGTGATAGTGGGGTATTAAAGTCTCCTACTATGATTGTATTGCTATTAATCTCTCCCTTGATATCTTCCAGGAGTTTTTTTATGTATTTGGGTGCTCCTATATTGGGAGCGTATATGTTTACCAGAATTATTTCTTCTTGTTGGATTTCTCCCTTTAGTATTATGAAGTGGCCTTCCTTATCTCTTGTTATGGCATTTACTTTGAGGTCTAATTTGTCAGATATAAGTATTGCTACCCCAGCTTTTTTTTCATTTCCATTTGCCTGGAAGATATTTTTCCATCCCTTCACTTTCAATCTGTGTGAGTCTCTTGTTGTGAGGTGGGTCTCTTGTAGACAGCATATATATGGGTCATGCTTTTTTATCCATTCAGCCACTCGATGTCTTTTGATTGGAGCATTTAGTCCATTTACATTTAAAGTTATTACTGAAAGGTATTTGTTTGTAGTCATCTCTATTTTTGTGTCTGTATTCCTTCTTACCTGTTTATTTCTTCTTTTTACAGTATTCCCTTTAGCAATTCTTGCATTGCTGGTTTGGTGGTGATAAACTCCCTGAGTCTTTTTTTGTCTGCGAAGCTCCTGATTTCCCCTTCAATTTTGATTGATAGTCTTGCTGGATATAGTATTCTTGGATTCAGTCCTTTGCTTTGCAACACTTTGTATACCTCCTTCCATTCACTTCTAGCTTGTTGTGTTTCTGTTGAGTAATCATTTGACAATCTGATGGGTGTTCCTTTGTAGGTAACTCTCTGTCTCTCTCTTGCTGCCTTTAAGATTCTCTCTTTATCATTTATATTTGCCATTGAGATTATGACATGTCTTGGTGTGGGTCTTTTGGGGTTGATCCTGCTTGGGACTCTCTGTACTTGCGTAACTTTTATCTTTCCCATATCCGGGAAGTTTTCTGTCATTATTTCTTCAAATAGATTTTCTAACCCCTGCTGCTCTTCTTGTCCTTCTGGCAGCCCTATTATACGCATGTTACTTCGCTTCATGTTGTCCCGAAGCTCCCTTAGGCTTTCCTCCTGCTTTTTAATTTTTTTCTCCAATTGCTGTTCAGATTGAGCTTGTTTCTGTACCTGATCTTCTAACTCACTAATTCGGTCCTCTGCTTCTTGTAGTCTACTGTTGAAACTTTCCATGGTGTTTTTGATTGTAGCTATATCACTTTTCATTTCTTCCTGATTCTTGCATAAGTTGTTGATTTTCTCATCCATCCGATGTATAAATTCCACGACCATTGCTCTGAACTCCTTTTCGGTCATGTTGCAAGCTTCAGTTTCACTAATTTCCTTTCTTGGCTACTCCACATTTTCTTTCCTCTGTGAGTTATTTCGTTTCCCCATTCTGGCTATCACCAGAAAGCTCAAGCTTCTGTTTGTGTGGACCTCGGCCGTGCGTTGTGGGGACTTCGCTCCACCCGAGTTTCACTGAAGTGCTCTGACACTAGGAC
The DNA here is from genome assembly GCA_025583905.1 of Ia io. NCBI lineage: Eukaryota > Metazoa > Chordata > Mammalia > Chiroptera > Vespertilionidae > Ia > Ia io. The sequence continues at coordinate 39,986,651 of JAJQQW010000007.1, read as the reverse complement.
GTGTGGCTGCCTTTGGTTGGTGGGAACCAGACTTGCCCAGGGTCAGTGTCCCCAGTGTTCCGTGTGGTCTCGTGTGCACACTTAGAATCAGGGGCCTTGTCAGCACCACACTGTTGGTATGTGCCGAAAATGAGATCCTTAGCATATGCCAGGAGTCAGAGTTTCCCTGTATCTGCACCAAGAATCGAGTGTCAGAGTCTCTGTTGCCTTGTGCAGTTTCTCGTTGAGAATCAGGGTCCCTGTGTGTGCATGCACCAACAATTGGGGTTGTTGGCTCTTAGTGTGAATGCGCTGTGAGTCAGGGATCCCAGGCAGCTGTGTTCGGCGTGCCAAATTCCCTGAAGTGGAGCTGTGTCCTGTGTGTGCTCTCTCTACTGAGCCAAACCGGCTAGGGCACACACTCTCAAATCCCTGAAGGTGAGCTGCCTTTGTGCACTCTCCCAGAATCCCCGAAGAGGGGCGGAGTCCGTCCTGCGCGCCAAATTCCCCAAAGGGAAGCCCCTTTGTGCACGCTCTAAGATTCCCCGAAGGGGAGCTGTGACCCGCAAGCCAAATTCCCCCCAATTCCCCGAAGGGGAGCCCTCTGTGTGCACTGACAGATTTCCCCGAAGGTGAGCTGCTTCTGTCCTGTGCGCCAAATTCCCTAAGGCGGAGCGCGCGTCCCTGCGCAAAGCTCTGCAGCTTGAGCGAGGGGCGTGTCTATTAGTTACTATGGCGCTATCAGCGTGCGCCTGCGGGGAGGGGGATAGGCTCTTTGACTCACGGGAATCTGCCGGGAAGTCTGGATTCTTGTTGTTTCTTCCACTGAAGCTGTGATAGCAGTTCTCTGTCCCCAGTGGCTGCAGGGTCCTGGTTTGTGTCAGAAGCCAGGATCCGAGTCTCAGGCAGCTCTGTTTCTCAAGATGGCGTGGTCTCCGCGTCCGCACCAGCCGCCGAGAAGTGTCTGCTTTGTGCGCGGGGCTCCGTCGTCTAGGACTGCCCGGTTAGGCAGCCCCTTGGAAGCCCTGCAGAATCTAACTGACCCTAGCTCATACCCACACACACACCACTCACGTCTACACGTCTACACTCTCCTCTATGGGTTCCTCACTCACACTCTCTCTCTCCCTACCTTCTTGCCGGTCGCCATCTTTTCCGGATCTCTCGCAATCAGGGCTTTTAACTACACCAAGACTTTCCACTCAGCCCACAAAGGGGAGTACCAAAAGCAACCACCTAGGGTGATTGGGGAAGCTGAGCTACCGGCCCCTATAGGTCACCAACCACACAAAGCCACTCCATCAACACAGGGAGGCAGCCAAAATGTGGAGACATCGAAGTATGTCACAAGTAGGAGAGATAGATGAAAGCAAACTAATGGACGACACAGTGTTCAGAACCATATTTATAAGGTTACTCAAGAATCTTCTAAAAACCGCTGAGAAACTTGAAGAGACCTTCAAGGACCTAAATGAGAATACCAAAAAAATGGAAAAGGACCAGTCAGAAATTATGCATACACTGTCTGAAATAAAGAATATACAGAGTAGACCACCGCACCCAAAGAGTCAAACCAAAGATCTGGAATATGAGGAAGAAAAAAACACCAAACCAGAGAGGCGGAAAGAAAGAAGAATCCAAAAGTGTGAGGATAGCATAAGGAGCCTCTGGGATGGCTTTAAGCGTACCAATATCCGAATTTTTGGGGTGCCAGAAGAGAGAGAGCAAGATACTGGAAACCTATTTGAAGAAATAATGACAGAAAACTTCCCCCACCTGGTGAAAGAAATAGACTTACAAGTTCAGGAAGTGCACAGAACCCCAAACAAGAGGAATCCAAAGAGGACCACACCAAGACACATCATAATTAAAATGCCAAGGGCAAAAGACAAAGAGAGAATCTTACAAGCAGCAAGAGAAAAACAGTTAGTTACCTACAATGGAGCATCCATACGATTGTCAGCTGATTTCTCAACAGAAACTATGCAGGCCAGACGGGAATGGCAAGAAATATTCAAAGTGATGAATAGCAAGAACCTACAACCAAGACTACTCTACCCAGCAAAGTTATCACTCAGAATTGAAGGTCAGATAAAGATCTTCACAGATAAGAAAAAGCTAAAGGAGTTCATCACCACCAAACCAGTATTATATGAAATGCTGAAAGGTATTCTTTAAAAAGAGGAAAAAGAAGAAAAAAGTAAAGATAAAAATTATGAACAACAAATACATATCTATCAACAAATGATTCTAAAAATCAAGTGAATTAAAAATCTGAGGAACAGAATAAATTGGTGAACATAATAGAATCAGAGGCATAGAATGGGAGTGGATTGATAATTCTCAGGGGTAAAGGGGTGTCTGTGTGGGGGGTATGGGAAGAGACTGGACAAAAATCATACACCTATGGATAAGGACAATGGGGGGGAGGGAACCGGGTGATGGGGAGATATGGGGGGAAAAAGGAGAAACAATTGTAATAATCTGAACAATAAAGATTTATAAAAAAAAAAAAAGAAAAACAAATGAGGAAAGTGTAAGAAATGATGGCAACCAAGAGGAGTCTAACTAGACATGACAACTCAATGTAATGGGATATTTTGGATGGGATTCTGGAAAAGAAAAAGGAGAATGTAAAATGTAAAAATGACAGAAATCTGAATAAAATATAGACTTCAGTTAATAATAATGATCAATATCAATTTATTAATTGTGACAAATGTACCACACTCATGTGTAATGTTAACAATAATAGAAACTGGATGTGAAGTATACAGGAACTTTGTACTACCTCTGCAATGTTCCTGTAAATCTAAATCTATTTTAAAATAAAAATAATAAATTATAGATGTTTCTAATTTAATTAAATAAAGAATAAGCCATCTAATTTGCTACTTTAATATTAACAGAAATCACATCATGTAGATCCAAATACTTTGAAACATCCTATATAATAAAGAGGTAATATGCAAATTAACCCTCACGCCATCACAAGATGGCTGTGCCCACAGTGGAGGAGGGGTTCCTGTAACACAAGATGGCTATGCCCACAGTAGAGGTGGGGTTCCTGTAATGAGCAATCAGCAGGCCACTTGGCGCCGGGTCAGGGTGGGGGACATGAGGCTGTGCCCCCTGCCCTGTGGAGCTTGACTGGGGACCTCAGGCTGTGCCCTTTGCCCCAGGCCAGGGGACCTGAAGCTGCACCCCCCCACCCTGGCACTGGCCCTGGGGACCTCAGGCCGCATCCCCAGCCTGGCAGGGCTAGACAGGGGACCTCAAGGCAAGCCTCACAACCCCGGTGCCAGGCTGGGGGACCTGAGACTGCACCCCCCGCCTAGCAGGGCTTGATGGGGGACCTGAGGCTGCCCCCCACACCTGGCACTGGGCCAGGGGACCTGAGGCTGCACCCCCCACCCAGCGGGGATTGATGGGGGTGGGGCCGGCCGGGTCTGGGTCTCGCACAATTTCGAGGTGCATGTGGGTGGGCGGGGATTTGACTCTGGGTCCCGTGGTACCCCAGATTCTGACAGGAGGAAGATTTTCATATACATTTTACTAATTTTCTTTCATCTCTCATTGAAATAACAATATTAAAATATTTCCTCTAATTAATTCCCTTTTAATGTTCACGAATTTCATGCACCGACCACTAGTTTTAAAATAAGGCTCTTTTAAAACAAAAACACAATTTTTTATCTCATATTAGGAATAACCAAATTCATAAAATAAGAATACTCTGGTTAAAATGATAACGTCAAAAGTAGTTATTAAGTCATAAACTTTGCTAACCTAAATTCAAGGAAGACAACAAGTTATCTGACATAGAAAAATAAAATAGACAATGTACTGTTTATCTGCTATGTCAAGAGTTAACAAACAAAGGTAACCAGAATAATACTTTAAAAAGTTTGGGGGTAAAATTGTAAAAATAAACATTCCTCTTCTGATTTCATTTCTGATTGACTAGGAAATTTAATCTTATTCTGACTTTCAAGGCTCTGAAAGCATCCCTTACCTCTGAAACCATACTGTATTTGCTCCATCTTTGTTGCCTATTTAAATATAATTCTTAGACATTGCCGCCTACTAATAATTTCTCTTTTTCTCAACCCCATTTTCTCATGTTCTTTAATTCAGCTAATATCACCATAATTTTAATGACAAGTACTACATTCATGGAAACTATTGAGTCTCCACTATTTTGTTGTTTCTTATGTCTCAAATGATGATGCATTTACAAGATTCACAATCTTTTTACTTTAACTTTGATTACAGTCAGATACATTTATTTCTGAAGGTCATGAATTTAGAAAAAAATATGTCCTCTAGGAAAATGATATTTGGTGTATAAAAATTTATAGCAAACTTTTAGTTTTAAATAATATTCTAAAGAAATAAACTATTTAAAAAAAATTTAAATCACAATAAGGAACACCTTACTTTCACATATTTCTTATGTACTTCCCAAATAGGTACAGTAGTTTTCTCCTAATGGCAAGACTAATTTATATAATATGTAAGCCCCAACATTTTGTAAACAAGATCTTGTCTTTTTGGAAAGAGCTTTTTGATGCAAAAATGTTTTTTCTCTAATTTCATTGTGATTTGTACTTACATCAATGGTTATTAGGTCACTTGGAGATCTAGTGGGCCATGACTTTAATGCATGAGTACTTAACTAATTCTCTAATAGGGGTAGAAGGCCTCAGAAGTGATTCTATGGTTGAGAGATTTATTACTCACATAGAAACTGATCAGGCAAGACCAACTTTCAGAGTGTGAGAGGAATGCTTTGTTATTAAGCCTAACTTAGACACTAACTCTTATCAATTACCTCCCTAATTATGTCTGTGAGCCATAATTGTTTGTTCTAAAGATCTAAGAAAAACATTTCCACTTAATTTATTGGCAAGAACTACGAGTTGAATGTGTGTTTGTGTATGTTTGTGTATATGTATGCTTGTGTGATTATGGGTGTGGTGTACCTTAGGGATAAATTTACATTATTAGGTTTCCTGTAAACAGCAATGATCTTTGAATAATAACTCAAGTGAATCTTAGATTTTTACGCCTGTGGTGGGTTTTTAATAGTCAACTTGGAATTTCTTCCTTCTAAGTCTAGGACACGCTTTCCATGGAATCCCCTTCTCTGTATAGCACAAGCTAAAATTTCTTTTTGAGAGGAACTAGAGTAAAATTAGGAAAGCAGAAGTGAAGTGATAGCCACTAAGGTAGTGCTGGTCAGATACGATGGCTTGGTAAGCTCTCTGACTTGCAGTCCTAAGGAAAAGAGCTGGAAGCTTGTTGAGAGTCCCTATGGTTTCTGGCTTTTTCCCATCCTCAGTCTATGCTTTAGCTGGCATCATTAGTACTTTTTTTTCTAGTCTTCCAGCTCTAGGTTTATCTATTTTTGTTCCCCTACTTTCTGATAGAATTATATAAGCTCAAATTCCTATATTAAAACCCCTTATTCTAGTAGTACCGTTTTGCTAACCAAACACAGATTAAAACTGTCCCTGAAATTAGCAAAGGGAGAAATAATACTAAGCAAAAATACTGACTATCTGTACTACATAGCTGGTAAGTCTAAATCCAGGAAAATTAAAATCTCATAAACATACTACAAATTAACAAGATGATTGACTTGTATCGTTGATTGTATTTAATCACGTTTTGCTCATAAGAAATTTTTGACATTTTGATATTAGTTTGATCCATCTAAAAATACTGGTTTCATAGATCAAAATGGTTGAGGTCTGATAATTCCATGTAATTCAACCTAACAGTTTATATCAATTAGGGAGAAATACTTATTTTTAAAAAGTAGAGGTAATGAGCCAGGCAGAGAAAGACAAATATCGTATGATCTCAGTTACATGTGGAATCTAATGAACAAAATAAACTGAAGAACAAAATAGAACCAGAGGCATGGAACAAACTGGAGGGGGTCAAAAGGTAGAAGGATGGTGCGGGGTGCGGCGGGGGGGGGACTGGATGAAAGAAGGTGAAGAGATTGGTCAAAGATATATGCATAGCCCACAGACATGGACAACAGTGTGATGATGGCCAAGGGGGTAGGCCTGGGTGGAGGTGAGTGTGTGTGTAGGGGGGTAACAGCTGTAGTAATGTCAATGATAAATAAAAATAATAATAAATAAATGTTTAACATAGCTGAAAAAAAAAAAAACACCTAAAACTAGAGGTAGATTAACATTTCCTTCTAGACAGCACTCAAGTGGGAAATAAGCACATAGGGAATGATGCACAGAAGTTCTGAGGAGTGTACTTGACTGGAACATTAGTGACCTCGGAATGCAAAAGGGCAATAAGAACCAGGGGAAAAGTTTGAAAACTAACAGCTTTTCCAATTTAAAAGTGCTTTCTTCTGTCAAGCCTGAATGAATTCCTAGAATATAAGAGCATCATATGATTTGGGGGAAAATTTCATTTAATGTTGATTTTTTTTCCCCTCAGGAAAACTGTGCTGGGTGAGACTTCACCTTTTTATTCATTGAGGGAGTAACACTGTGATGGGTTTTGAATTTAATTAACGGATGTCTAGCCCATATACATATTTAGGGAAGAATGAAAGGTTTGGTTTCCAAATGACATGTCCATAGTTTTTATCATCTATTAAAGAAAGAATTAAAGAACACTTATGTTATAGCACCTGATTATTGTTGTATTAAAATATAAGAACTTAATTTAGCTTTATTTTCACTTTTCTTTTCTAATTTTACCCAGGAATGGGAGATGTTTAAAGGGACAATTTTAGAAGTGTTGATCCTGGTATAATCAGTGTGAGAAGTCTAGCAGGTGTTTATTTTTAAAAGTGGTGAGATTAATGTACTCTAATAAAAATGTAATGAGGTATGCTAAGATTATTGCCTACAAGTCAAGAGAGGAAAACAAAGTAACATGAAGTTCAGAGAATGTAAACTCTCACCTATAATTTGTTAACCATTTATAATCCAGAGTCATTGCAACGATCCAAACCAATATAGTCAATTTGGTGAATTTCTACTAGATAGCAATGCTAAAAATAGGACAGAAGCAAAATCTCTTACCACATTATCAGATATATTTTCTCAATGTTAAACTCTTTTATTTGTAATATTGTTTCAACTCCCTTTATACATCCTAAGAACTACTTTTAGTTAAATGTGAACTTGTACAATTGATTTTTTTTCTATTTTTTTCTCAAATGCTTTTAATTTCCCAAATTCAATCAACCTGGTAGCTCCTTTGAGATTTTCAGTTTGGAGGGAGACCATGTCCAGTAAAGTGATTAACTACATAATGCTGATTAAGTGTAAATTCAATTAACATGTATATATAATATTAATCCAATTCTTAACTAAAACCTCTTTCTTCTGTATTTTATTTATTTATTTTTCCTTTTTAGATTTTATAATGAGTGTATGAAGCATATTTCCAGGTACCTATTCTGTATTAGATTGAATTATTTCAGCTACAAGTACAGTAGTGAAAATTTAAGCTTAAATTGTATTTAAAATAAGAAAATATATGAACTTGTATAATAGGCAGTCCAGATTTAGACCAGGCTCCTGAGATGTTTGATTTGGTTTCTAAAGAATATTATGAAGAACCAAGATTATTTCTGTGTCTGCTCTGCCACAACAGACTGGATTCCTGTGAAGGAGGGTTCTCTTTGTGAGTGTGAGCTGTGTGCTAGCAGAAACTGAGATAACAAGCCTTTCTTTCAGATTCAACTGCAAAGACAGAATTCATTTCTTTAGAAGTTCAAAGTAAATAGTTGCGTTTTCACTGGATTAAAGTTGTTAAACTTATCCATCTATCAACTAAACACTGGCAAGGTTGAAGAAACTGTAATGATTGACTTAGACTCTAAGTCAATACTTCACAGGGAACAAGCAATGGCCAGTCAATCGCAATGGCTACCATGCACTCTTAAGACCAGTTTTGATAATTAATAAGAGGATAAGTTTTAGAAAAATAGTTTTTTCATTTTGTCTTTTGAAATTGTCAAAGGAATGTACTTCCGTTCACACAGAGACTGTTATGATCTGCAACTTCAGCTGGATTCTAATTATGATGCGATTATCTTCTTATGTAATCTTATTATCACCTTCTCCATTTTCCAGCAACAGCTTTGACAAGACTTTAAAAATCTAAATTCTCCAGTCCTTTCATCCAAGGATGTCTTTTTCTTGACATAACTGTACCTACTATAAAACAGCAATAGAAATACCCAAAATAATTAAATTTCTTTCATTATCCTAATTACTAATGTCCAACACATAAATATACTCAAATTAATTTTAATCATTGCTTATTTTTGTCTTACTTCAAGTATAAAATGTGCTTATTTACTTTAAGAAGATTAATCACATTTTTTCATGTCTCTCATATCTTTATCAATTTTATTATTTTACTTTTGTATCTTCAATTTAACCAGCTCCTTAATTCAATACATATAATAATAGCTAACACATAGTGGTTACCAGGTAGTGAGCACATTTAGACATATTAACTCAGTTAATATTTAGAACAAATCATTGGGTTAGGTACTCCTTTCTACAGAGGAGGGAACAAAGACACAATCTTACACAGCAGCTAGAAAGAGAAATTTTGGAGTTAAATCCAGAAATTTAGAATCTAGCAACAGTCTGTTTTTCTAATTCTGACATTGTCCTGCCTCTCCTAAAATCAAAGTTTATGTAAGTCACCAAGTTGCAATAAATGTGAAATTGCAAAGCAAGATTATCACATGACAACTTTACAAAGGAATGGGATGAGACTATATACCACCATTATTCACAGATTTATTAAGGCAGAATATACATAATATAAGACTCATCAAGTATAGATTTGTAATTCAATAGATGTTAGGAATTTACAATAGTGGAACCATCACCCAACTCAGTTGAGAACATTCACATCATTCCCCAAATTTTCCTCATATCCTCCCATTTTGAATCTTTTCTATTGCTTCAAAAATATAAAATAAGAAGAGAGTAAAGATATTAATAAAGCTATTGCTATACTACAGTGGTTATCACAATGTAGATTGGTGACCCTGATGTTTCCTCCAAACCCCTTCAGAAGATTCATGTCAAAATTATGATTTCATAGTGTAGAGATCATGGGTAGCATGCACAAAGAAGAAATACTTTATATTGCAAATGATGAACACAGTATCAGGTATAATAATTCATTTGACCTCTATTAAGCAAGAGATTAAAGGGATTTACAAAAATGTAAAGCAATGTTCCTCTTTTTTTCTGGAAAATATAGTCATTTTTTCATTAAATATATTATTCATATTAACCTATAATAGGTTCACTACTATTATATGAATTGGTAAATGATTTTTAATTTATGTTTTAATGTATAAGAGTAAATATTAATAATATATGGAACTTAAACAATATGGGTTCTTCAGAAACTTTTTGTTTGAGTTCCAGTGCTGTGCTTCATGCCCCATACTACCAACAACAAGAAGGGAAGGGCTAAGGGATACTAACTCTTTAATTCTGGCTTTATGAGGCAGCCTTTCAAGGATCACTCAGAGAGATTTTAAATATGTTCACTGTCATTTTAAAACCATAATAATGGTGTTTGTCTTATAACCTTAAAAAGCTTAAAATGAGCTCTAGTAAAAGGTTAAAGGTATCCATATTTCATTAAGCCTAACCTCCAAGAAACTAAAGGTATTGTTGGTGACAGCAATACATAAATATTTCTTCTGAAACTAATAAAGGCTATGAGATGGAGAAATCAATTATAGAGCTCATTTCAGTTTCTATCAGACAGAGATGCCAGGAAGACTCACTATGAAAAACCAGAGTGACTCCTGAGTGAGGAATGACTTGATTTGCAAGTAATCTTTAAAAAATAGGTTTGCATTATTTTGATACAAATACAACTGCAGTCAGCAGTGCCCAACCGAAAATTTCCACAAAAGTATCTATTGAGACTTTTATTAATAGGTGGGAAGACCAAAACTTCTCTGAGAAAAACTTAAAAGGAAGATTAAATACAAAAAAAGTAAAAATATCTGTTTAAAGGAATCAGAGAGCTGTTGAAGCCACTAGGATAATTAATATAATTAATATAAAAAGAGTGAAAAAACACAGAAATGTGAAATGTTAATCTGAAACTGCATTTTTCCTAATGAATTTGACAATTTCAGGTGTAAACATGGAACTTAGATCTACATTTTCCCTGAAAAAGGTCCACTGAGCATATTTTATTTTCCTCCCATCTAGGTACTGTCTTGTCCATCTCCTTAAAAACCTGGAATTAAGGTCAGAGTGACTGCTTTCCTTTACTCTTACTCCTACCTCGGCATATTCCTTATACTTTATCAATCAAATTAAGTCAGTTTGCTTTTATCCTCATAGGCAGATGATAGAGATAGAGATAGATAGAGATAGAGATAGAGATAGAGATAGAGATAGAGATATCTTCATATATATATATATATATATATATATATATATATATATATATATATATACTCCTAAAAAAAGAAATATATATGTGTATATATACATATATATTATTTTTTAAAATTTATTCATGTAGCTAGGCTTAACTCTAGACTGGCTAGCTTTCTAGTTTTAATCCAATAGGTTCCTAATGTTTTTTTGTCTCTGGTTTCATCAATTCCAGTTTACATATTGTCAGTATTTTATATTATCAGTAGAGAGGTGTTTTTTTCCATACCACTTTTCTGGTTAAAAATTTTCAATTATTAATATGAAATTTAAATGACTTTCTAATCATATCCCTAGCTGTCTAGTCTCATCTCATATAAATACTTGTTGAATCAAAATTAAATGTATTAATATATGTTACCTGTTGCTATATGTGTGTATATAAGAAAAAAAGTGGAAAAGAAGAAAGTTTAACAAGTTGAGGATATAAATTTCCCTTAAAAAACTTTTGGAACTCTTATTTTGAGAACATTTTCTTTAATTTAAAGGTTTGTATATTGCCTATATTTTGTCACAATTCATATTTGAATTCAGCACTAGTGGTACATCCATAAAAAGTATGATGTTTGTTTTAAATTGCTTTATGAACAGAGATGATTCACTCTGAGCCATTTATACTTTCTCTGAGTCACTGGGTAGATAATGGTGTGAGGCTGTAAATGACTGATATGCTACCTTTTGTTACTAAATAGACTAGAGAAGGAAGAACTATTTTTGATAATTAGTATAAACCATCCTTCAATAACTTGCTAAATTGATTTGATAAATAACACCTTAGCTGCTTGAAAGTTCTAAGGAATTTCTAAAGGGAATAATATTTCCTAGCCATTAATTTATTCAAGTAACACCAAGTCCATCAAGCAATATATAAATCTTGTACTGAAAGTTGCATGAAATTGAATAATGTTTGTATATCATAAGCTAATTGTAAAAAATAGGAGAGAGACTATTTCAAAAAAAGAAAAAAAAATTAATTCAGCATAGAGCTTTCAAAAACTCCAAAATAAATTAATCTGCTAGATTTCAATGAAAAAATGAATGTCTCATATTTTTTTAATATTTGCCATGTGCCAGGTCAGGCATTTTATCTGCCAGGCAGTGTTCACTCATTCATGTGAATGACTCATTCATATGAGTCAGCAACTGCTCATGGACTCCCTCTAGGTGGTCCCAGCACTGAATAAAAAAGTCAAAAGCCCCTATATTCTAATGAAGATTATCCTATTTAAACCTTAGCACAAGTGTTAGTTATTATTGACTCCATTTTGTAGTGAGAACCTGAAGTTTAAACTACTTTAACAATTGACCCATGGCCACTTAGCTGGTAAGTACAAAAACTGGGTATGAATACTTGTGTTTTTCTCAACTCAGGAACCTTAGCAATGAATCACTACTCTCTATTGCCTACATGTAAAAATGTATAAAGATGTTCTGTAGTTATTATGTGAATTAGATTACCAATATTATAACTGTGAGATCAGTCTTTGAAAAATAATGAACAGTTCCCATTAGATGCTGACTTCAACCAAGATCCTATATAAACAAATACTACCTTCAGAAATCTCTGGGGGAGGACCCACATTGAGACTCTCCTATATAGTAAAAGGGTGGCATGCAAATCAGCCGAATGGCTGAACGATCGGAACACCCACAGCCCCTCGCCCCGGCCAGCCCCACACGGCCCCTCGCCCTAGCTGGCCCACCCCTGATGGCCTCCATGGGGGGTGGGCCAGCTGGACCCCACCAATGCATGAATTTATGCACTGGGCCTCTACTTTATCAATAAGTACTATAATAAGAGCCAGGTTTCCATTTGGTATTAGTATTAGTTTTCTAGATCTGCTATAAAAAAATGTACCACTATGTGGGTGGCTTAAAACAACAGAAATGTATTCTCTCATCATTTAGAAGGCCAGATGTCCAAAATCAAAGTGTTGGCACCATTGGTTCCTTCTAGGGGCTAGGAAGGCAAATGTATTCCATGTTCTGTCCTAGCTTCTGGCGGTTGCTCATACTCCTCCTTCTTTGGCTTGTGACAGCACAACTTCATTCTCTACCTTTGTCATTAGATGGTGTTCTCTCTGTGTATCTCTCTATCTGTATCCACATTTCTCCTTATTTATATGGACACCAGTCTTTGGATTTGAGCCCACCCTAATACAACAAGACAGGATCTTAACTTGATTACAAAAGTTAGACAACAACAGGTATATCAAATAAAGATCATACTTGTGAAAAATTCACGACTTAAAACACTAGAATGACATTTGATGCAAGATGTTCATGCCCTAAGAAGCTTAGAGGAAATTTAGCTTACTGAAAAAAAATGGGTCTCATCTCATGTTTATCCAAGAGCCTTCGTCCACTGATAAATTGGTAGGAAAAAGGGTTTGTCTTATTTTAATTTTTTTCTTTCTTATCTTTCATCTACTGTTTATAGTTGAATTTATCTACTGTTTGTAGTTGAAATAATGTATATTAAATGGTTAGAAAATGTGACTCCATTATTGCATGCTTTGAAAAGTAAGATTTGACACATGTTATTTTGTCATTTCAGGAAGCATGTCTTGCATTTGAAAATAATCCCTATTGATATGTCACAGGCTCTGAATCTGTATGCTCCAATACTTTCCTAACTTACTTTTTATATTTGTGAACATTACACCAAGTAACACTAAATAGAAAGGCATGACTACTGCTTAATAGGAACAAAGAATGCAACATGAACATACATTCCATTTAACTTACACATAAAGTGCAAAGTGGAAAGGTTCAATGATGTTGAACTCTCCAACAATACAGAGAACCGCTGAGCCACATCTAGAGCTATATGGTGATTCAAAGAGAGGTGAAAAAATGACACTATATTTTTAAAGAAAGATTAAAAATAGGGATAGTTTGGAGGATAGGAAACAGCAGTGATGACTGAAGGAAAAGAGGGATTATCATTGTTTTGGCAAAGAGAATAGAAACTTAAGTCAATCCATTTTGTAGAGCATAGTTTCAAAAATAAATTTAAGTAAACCCAATTGTCTTACCAGAGCTGTCGCTTTATTCTCAAAGCTACCATCAGAAGTGATATGAAACTAAAATTAAGTATCCTTATTTATCCAAACTTGTAGCTTAATGGAGTGAAAAATAGAGAAACACGTCTCATCAATGGCTCTGTGTCATTATTCCCAGATAACAACATTGCAATTTATATATTGTCCTGATAATACACTATAATCAGAAAGGAACTAAAAATGTAACCTAGCTTACTGGAACTCTGGCTCAGTATTTGGTATGTTCTCTTACGGATCAATACAGAGTAATCAATCCCTTCGCACTATTCAATTAAAGCCCAGCACTTTGGCCTGTGTTTATAGCTTTAAATTAAAATATAACACAGACTAACCAGTGCTAAACAAGTCCAGACATCTATGTAAGACGTGGCTGAGCACATAATGACCGAGATACTTGCCTGCTTGCAATCCTCTCACACGCAATGTGCAATTCGCTACCATAAAAAGAGCTTCAAGATTGTTCAGAGAGAAAGGGATGCCAGATCAAATTAGCCTAATTGTGTGGAAGTTAGTTTTATCATGTACAACATAAATCATCCAGAGTTGAAAAGGAAGCCTTAACACGATTCTCAAAGAAACACTTTGGTGACTTCAACATAAAAAGGAATTTATTTATCAGTGTATTAGCAGATGTAGCACCAGTTGAAGTAGTTGTACATTTGTCATAAAGTGACAATTTAATCATAATTACAATGAAAATAATAATAAATTGTATCCCCAATGCTTCATTATTAAATCCAATTTAACCTTCAGTAATAAAAAAGTCACAAAATATATAAAATGAAACAGATCTTTTGCAGAGTTTGACATTGTTTTCCCCAGTAGTTTTTAATTTATTTCTCAAATTTAAAAGTTCGTGGGATTTTGCCTCATTTGTAATGCACATGATGGTAGAATTAGTTTCATTGGTATATACTATGATGTAAAAGTGTCCAATGTGAGGTGATATAGTCCTTGGTAAATATTTCTATTATGTGGTCCTACCTAAATAGTCTAATTTCTATTACATAAAAAATGCTTTGGTAAATAATCTGATACAGATAATGTAAAGTAACTGACTAGTTACTATATAAAATAAATGGCCCTAGCTGTTTTGGCTCAGTGGATAGAGCATTGGCCTGCAGACCAAAGGGTCCCAGGTTTGCTTCCAGCCAAGGGCACATGCCTGGGTTGTGGGCTTGATTCCCAGTAGGGGATGCGCAAGAGGCAGCCGATCAATGATTCTCTCTAATCATTGATGTTTCTTTTTTTTTTTTCCCCACTTTTTTTTATTTAAGTATTATATGTGTACATATCTTACCATTGTCCCCCCCCACCCCACACCCATACATGCCCTCACCCCCCAGAGTTTTGTGTCCATTGGTTATGCTTCTTTGCATGCATACAAGTCCTTCGGTTGATCTCTTATCTCCCCCACCTCTCCCTAACCTTCTCCCTGTAATTTGATAGTCTGTTTGATGCTTTACTGTCTCTGTATCTATATTTTTGTTCATCAGTTTATAATGTTCTTTATTATCCATAAATGAGTGAGATCATGTGGTATTTTTCTTTTGTTGTCTGGCTTATTTCACTTAGCATAATGTTCTCCAATTCCATCCAGGTTGCTGCAAATGATGAGAATTCCTTCTTTTTTATGGCAGCATTATTCCATTGTGTAGATGTACCACAGTTTTCTAATCCACTCATCTGCTGACGGGCACCTAGGTTGTTTCCAAATCTTAGCTATTGTAAATTGTGCTGCTATGAACATAGGGGTGCATATATCCTTTCTGATTGGTGTTTCCAGTTTCTTAGGATATATTCCTAGGAGTGGGATTACTGGGTCAAATGGGAGTTCCATTTTCAGTTTTTTGAGGAAACTCCATACTGTTCTCCACAGTGGCTGCACCAGTCTGCATTCCCACCAGCAGTGCATGAGGGTTCCTTTTTCTCCGCATCCTTGCCAACACTTGTCGTTTGTTGATGATAGCCATTCTAACAGGTGTGAGATGGTACCGCATTGTTGTTTTGACTTGCATCTCTCGGATAATTAGTGACTTTGAGCATGTTTTCATGTGTCTCTTGGCCTTCCTTCTGTCTTCTTTTGAAAAGATTCTATTTAGGTCTGTTGCCCATTTTTTTATTGGATCATTTGTCTTCCTTTTATTAAGTTGCATAAGCTGCCTGTAGATGCTGGAGATTTAACCTTTATCAGTGATAGCATTTGCAAATATGTTCTCCCATACAGTGGGCTTTCTTGTTGTTTTGTTGATGGTTTCTTTTGCTGTAAAAAAGCTTTTTATTTTGATGTAGTCCCATTTGTTAATTTTCTTTTTAGCTTCCATTGCCCTAGGGTTAGTGTCAGTGAAGAAGTTCTTTTGGCATATGTCTGAGATTTTGTTGCCTGTGGATTCCTCTAGTATTTTTATGGTTTCCCGTCTTATGTTTAAGTCCTGTATCCATTTTGAGTTGATTTTTGTGTATGGTGTAAGTTGGTGATCTAGTTTCATTTTTTTGCATGTATCTGTCCAATTTTCCCAACACCATTTATTGAAAAGACTGTCTTGACTCCATTGTATGTTCATGCCTCCTTTGTCAAATATTAATTGAGCATAGTGATTTGGGTCGATATCTGGATTCTCTATTCTGTTCCATTGATCTATATGTCTGTTCTTGTGCCAGTACCAGGCTGTTTTGAGAACTGTGGCTTTGTAATACAGCTTGAGGTCTGGTATTGAGATCCCTCTTACTTTATTCTTCTTTCTCAGGATTGCTGTGGCTATTCGGGGTCTTTTTTTATTCCAGATGAATTTTTGGAGAGTTCTTTAAAGGTCTGTGAAATATGCTGTTGGTATTTTGATGGGGAGTGCATTGAATCTGTAGATTGCTTTGGGTAGTATGGACATTTTAATGATGTTGATTCTACCAATCCATGAACATGGTATGTTCTTCCATCTGTTTACGTCTTCCTCTATCTCTTTTTTCAGTGTCCTGTAGTTTTCCGTGTATAGGTCTTTTACCTCCTTAGTTAAGTTTATTCCTAGGTATCTTAGTTTTTTTGGTGTGATGGTAAATGGGATTGCTTTTTTAGTCTCTCTTTCTGTAAGTTCACTATTGGTGTATAGAAATGCCATAGATTTCTTGGCGTTAATTTTGTATCCTGCTACATTGCTGAATTCATTTATTAAGTCTATTAGTTTTTTGATGGAGTCTTTTGGTTTTTTTATGTACAATATCATGTCATCTGCAAATAAGGACAGCTTTACTTCTTCTTTTCCAATTTGGATGCCTTTTATTTCTTCTTCTTGTCTAATTGCAATGGCTAATACTTCCAGTACTATGTCAAACAGGAGTGGTGAGAGATGGCATCCCTGTCTTGTTCCTGTTCTTAGGGGAAATGGTTTTAGTTTTTGCCCATTCAGTATGATGTTTGCTGTGGGTTTATCATATATAGCTTTTATTATGTTGAGGTATGAGCCTTCTATTCCCATTTTGTTGAGAGTTTTTACCAAGAAAGGGTGTTGGATTTTGTCAAATGCTTTTTCTGCATCTATTGATATGACTATGTGATTTTTTTCTCTCAATTTGTTTATGTGATGTATCACGTTTATTGATTTGCGGATATTGTACCATCCTTGCATTCCTGGGGATAAATCCTACTTGGTCATGGTGTATGATCTTTCTGATGTACTGCTGGAGCCGATTTGCTAGAATTTTGTTGAGGATTTTGGCATCTATGTTCATGAGGGATATTGGTCTGTAATTCTCTTTTATTGTGTTGTCTTTATCTGGTTTTGGTATTAGGGTGATGCTGGCTTCATAGAAGGAGCTTGGAAGTGTTCCTTCCTCTTGAATTTTTTGGAATAGTCTGAGGAGGATAGGTTTTAGTTCTTCCTTGAATGTTTGGTAGAACTCTCCTGTGAAGCCATCAGGCCCCGGGCTTTTGTTTGCCGGAAGCTTTTTGATGACTGCTTCAATTTCTTCCATACTTAATGGCCTGTTGAGCTGTTTAGATTCTTCCTGATTGAGTTTTGGAATGTTATATTTTTCTAGGAATATGTCCATTTCCTCCAGGTTGTCCAGTTTGTTGGAATAGAGTTGTTCGTAGTATTTTGTAACAATCCTTTGTATTTCGGCGGGATCTGTTGTTATTTCACCACTTTCATTTCTGATTTTGTTTATTTGGGTCCTCTCTCTTTGCTTCTTGGTGAGCCTGGCTAGATGTTCATCAATCTTGTTTATCCTTTCAAAGAACCAGCTCTTGGTTTTGTTGCTCTTTTGTATTGTTTCTTTGGTCTGTATGTCGTTTATCTCCGCTCTGATCTTTATTATTTCCTTCCTTCTGCTTACACTGGGCTTTTCTTGTTGCTCTCTCTCTAACTCTTTGAGTTGTTGGGTTAGGTAATTTATTACCATTGTTTCTTATTTTTTGCAGTAGGCCTGAAAAGCTATGAATTTCCCTCTCAGGACTGCTTTCGCTGTGTCCCATAGATTTTGGATTGCTGTGTTTTCATTGTCATTTGTTGCCATGATGTTTTTTATTTCTTCCTTGATGTCTTTGGTAACCCAGTCATTGTTTAATAGCATGCTGTTTAGTCTCCATGTGTTTGATTTCTTTGTATTGTTTTTATTGTAGTTGATTTCCAGTTTTATGCCGCTGTGATCTGAGAAGATACTTGATATGATTTCTATCTTCTTAAATTTGGAGAGAAGATACTTGATATGATTTCTATCTTCTTAAATTTGGAGAGAAGATACTTGATATGATTTCTATCTTCTTAAATTTGCCTACGTCCTAACATATGGTCTATCTTTGAAAATGACCCATGTGCACTTGAGAAGAATGTATATTCTGTGGCTTTGGGGTGAAATGTTCTAAAGATGTCAATTAATTCCATCTGGTCTAGTGAGTCATTTAGGATTGATGTTTCTTTGCTGATTTTTTGTTTAGAGGATTTGTCCAGTGGTGATAGTGGGGTATTAAAGTTTCCTACTATGATTGTATTGCTGTGAATCTTTCCTTTGATATCTTCCAGGAGTTTTTTTTATGTATTTGGGTGCTCCTGTATTGGTTGCGTATATGTTTACAAGAGTTATTTCTTCTTGTTGGATTGCTCCCTTTAGTATTATGACGTGGCCTTCATTATCTCTTGTTATGTCCTTCACTTTGAGATCTAATTTGTCGGATATAAGTATTGCTACCCCAGCTTTTTTTTCATTTCCATTCGCCTGGAAAACCTTTTTCCATCCCTTCATTCTCAATCTGTATGCGTCTTTTTTTCTGAGGTGTGTTTCCTGTAGACAGCAGATATATGGGTTTTGTTTTCTTATCCAATCAGTTACCCTGTGTCTTTTGATTTGGGCATTCAATCCATTTACATTTAAAGTTATTATTGATAGGTACTTATTTGTCACCATTTTTATTCTATACCCCTGTGTTCCTTCTTTGCTTCCTATTTCTTTTTTTTCTTTTTTTTTTTTTACAGCAGATCCTTTAACATTTCTTGCATTGCTGGTTTGGTGGTGATCAACTCCCTTAGTCCTTTTTTGTCTGTGAAGCTCCTGATTTCACCTTCAATTTTGATTGATAGCCTTGCTGGTTACAGTATTCTTGGATTCAGACCCTTCCTTTGCATGACTTTTTATATTTCATTCCATTCCCTTCTGGCCTGATGGGTTTCTGTTGAGAAATCAGTTGCTAGTCTGATGGGGGTTCCTTTGTATGTAACTTTCTGTCTCTCTCTGGCCACTTTTAAGATTCTTACTTTGTCGTTGGTGTTTGCCAATTTAATTATAATGTGCCTTGATGTCGGTCTTTTGGGGTTCATTTTGCTTGGGACTCTGTGAGCTTCTTGGATTTGTGTGGGTTTTTTCTTCCCTATATCAGGGAAGTTTTCTGTTATTATTTCTTCAAACAGGTTTTCTATTCCTTGCTCAGTTTCCATTCCTTCTGGTACCCCTATTATTTGGATGTTGTTTTGTTTCGTGTTGTCCCGAAGTTCCCTTAGGCTGTCCTCATGCTTTCTAATTTTTTTTTCTAGAAGCTGTTGTATTTGGGTATTTTTTTCCATCTTGTCTTCTAGCTCACTTATGCAGTCCTCTGCTTCTTCTAGTATACTCTTGATGCTTTCTATTGAGTTCTTTACAGCAGCGATGTCATTTCTCATTTCTTCTTGGTTCTTCTTCATTTCCTCTTTGTTCTTACTCATATTGTAGACTTTGTCTTCCATTCTTTTCAGCCACCTTATGACCATTTCTCTGAATTCTTTCTCTGATAGGTTGCTTGCCTCGAATTCGTTTACTTCCTTTTCTGGTGATGCCTGCTTTTCTTTCCTATGGGGGTTGTTTCTTTGTCTCCCCATGGTCTCTCTTCTCCGGATGTCTGGTTATATAGTTCTCTCTCTCCTGCGTTGATTTAGAGGTACAAAAATACAACACAACCAGGTACAACACACAAGGCACTGAACAGAATTGTATTCCCGATATTAATAACCTCCAATAAAGGTGTCCCCCAGAGAAAGACAAATTAGGGGATAGGAAAGGAATAGGAAGAGTAAAAAAGAAAGAACAAAAAAAGGAGTGTGAAAATGAACTTGGGAAAAGAGAAGAAAAAAAAGAAAAGAAAAAAAAAAAGCAAGAGAGACAAGAACGATACTAAGAGAGAAAAGGGGAACAAACTATAAATATGGGGAGTAAACTCCAATAGAATAACCACTAATCCCAGCAAATGCCAGCTACACGAACCTGGAGATTAATACAAACTACAACACCAACTGATATCAAGTGAGGCAAGGGAAAACAGAAGTAAAAAAACAAATAAAAACAAAGCAAGCAAAAGAACCAAACAAACAAAAAAAGAATAAGCAAAACAATCTAATAAAAAAGCATACAAATTCAATCTAATCAACATTTAAGCAAACAACAACAAAAGGCCAGAGAGAAAAACAATTTTTTTTGGTTTTTTTTGTTAAGGTAGTGTAGAGAGAGGTGTGTATGGACTTGGAGCAGGAGGTTGGAAATTAGATATATAAGTAGGGTGAAATTTTAGCAGAGGGTAAACTGAAAGAGTAGGGAAGATCTAAAGCCAGAAAGGGTTAAGATAAACAGGAGACCAAAAGGGAAAAGGTTAGGAAGAGAGTGATGGCATAAAGTTAGTGTTGAGATAGGGTAAAACGATGTTAAAGGAAAGATGGAAATAAAATGTAGGACACTAATCCCAAAATAAAACAAAGAGAAAATTAAATGACACTTAAAAAAACAAAACAAACAAACAAACAAAACCCTAAAATAATAGTAATATAATGCTGATTGAAAATCAAAATGTAATAATTAAAAAGGTGAAAATCAAGTGAGGAAAAAAATTTAGTTTCTTAAGTAAAAGATGCAAAAAATGAAAATAAAAAAATAAAACATTAAAATAAAAAAATTAAGATAAAAAAATTAAAATTAAATTAAAATAAAAAATAAGAAGAATAAAATGTGCAGTAGTGGCGGTCATTCACTATTGTTCTGTTTGGTACGCCTGTTTCCCAGTCTGGGAAGTATTGGAGTTCCCTTCGTTCCACTGTTCCTCAGTGTTGTAAGCCAGTCCTGATTTTTAAGCAGGCGGTGTCTTAATTTCTCGTAATTATTTTTTATTAAACCAGAGACAATTTGTGTTTCAGCCCCTGGGTGGCAGTGTTTCTGGGTTGACTTCCAGGCCTCTCTAGCTTTTTTTTTCCCCTATGGCACTCACTACCAGTTTGTGGAAGTGTGCGCCTCAGAGCTGCCTCTCCGATGGTCACTCCCAGCTCCGCTCCCCAGGTTCCAGAGAAACAACTTCCCCCTGCAGTCTCTCAGGGCGTTCCCCAACTGGGTTTTCCTATGTATTGGGCTTAGTATTCAGAATCGGAACTAGCCCAAGTGTGCGGACAGTGGATCTCCGCACAAGACTAAGCAGCCTGCACTCCTTTGAAATTCTTAGTCTGACCCTCCTTGTCCGATCAAAATGGGTTGCTTTTTAGAGAACCCTTCTGTTAGCAGCTCAGAGGACCCCCTTCCACATTCACGGATCTCGGCAGCTCCAACAGCCGCAGATTTTTTTAGGCACAGACTTCCCCAGTCCTGCAGTTCCTGCTGTTCGTGCCTTTCCCTCTCCCGCCGCCACAGGGACCAGAAACCTCACCTTATCCCTGCAAAATCTGACCTTTTCTTGGTGCAGTGAAGAGTTCCTTTGAATCCGTGTGTTTGCGCTCAGATTGGGGGCCGGTGTTCTGGTGCTCACAGCTGTTCAGTGTTCGCCGTTGTCGCGGCAAGTCAGGCCTCCAGTAAAACCCTCCTTTCCTTGCAAGATGGCGAGTTTTCCTCCTCTAATCATTGATGTTTCTATCTCTCTATCCTTCTCCCTTCCTCTCTAAAATCAATAAAAATATATTTAAAATAAAACAAAATAAATGTTTTTCATAATTTAAAACAAAATACATAACAGTTATTAAATTTTTTAAATGAATAAAAGCAATTCTGAAACTTTCTCAGGTATCTGCTTGGTACAGTTTTTCCATTTAACATAATCCTGATTTTAGCAATCCTATATAATAAAAATGTTATATGCAAATTGACTGAACAGTGGAATGACCGGTTGCTATGACACACACCAACCACCAGAGGGCAGACACTCAATCCAGGAGCTGTCTCCTGGTGGTCAGTGTGCTCCCACACCGGGCAGGGTGGGGGCGGCGCTGCTCAGCCAGAAGCCTGGCTGATGGCTGGCAAATGCAGCAGTGGTGGCAGGAGCCTCTCCCACCTCTGAGGCAGCACTAAGGAGCAGCGAGCCCTGCTCACAGCTGGCGAGCGCAGTGGAGGTGTCAGGAGCCTCTCCCACCTCTGCTACATCAGGCCTTAAGGAGCAAGGGGCCTGGGACTGCAAAAGCCCTGGACTGTAAGAAGGATGTCTGACTGCTGGCTTAGGCCCAATCTCTGGGGGGATCGGGCCTAAGCCAGCAGGTGGACATTCCCCGAGGGGTCCTGGACTGCGAGAGGGTGCAGACTGGGCTGAGGAATGCCCCCACCAGTGCAGGAATCTCATGCACCAGGCCTCTAGTTAGGTAAATAAAAAAATAGAATCAGACTTTAAAATAAATTTAGAGGAAACTTAGCTTCTTTGCTAGATAAACTTATATTTTATAAATATGATGCAATTTATTTATCCACTTCAATGTAGATGACTCCTCAATCATTTCTAGTTTAGGACAATTATGAACAATGCTGCTGCAAGTACCTCTGTGCATAGGTCCTGGGTGCCTCTACTTGCAGTTCATTCAAGAGTGGAATCATTTGTTCATAGAATGGGCATATCTTCAACTTCAGCAGGTAATTCCAAAGAATTTCCAAATGGTTATAAAATATACACACAACCAGTGAAACATGAAAATTCCCATTGCTCCACATATTTTTACCACATGGAATTGCCATATTTTCTGTATGATTATTAAAGATGTTGCCAAACTTTTCTTATGATGCTGTTGTCATTTGAATTTTTTTTTCTGTTTAAAGTTCTTGTTCAAGAGTTTTGCCAATTTTCAGATGGCTTACCTTTTTTTATGTGTGTTGATAAGCAGTTCTGTATATTACCTATATGAATTGTTAATCAATTATTTTCGGTGAAAACAACCTCTTGATTTGGATGTAGGTAAACTTATTAATTTCTTTTCATATTACCAACACTCTATCTCTATTGTAAGAAAATTTTCCCTACCCACATGAAAATGTTATATATTACCTTATTTGCCTTTTCCACAGTTTTAACATTTTAATCATGTTTTTATTTTATAAAATATAGCATACTTGTAATATAATGTACAAATCTTTAGTGTATAGACTTATAAAATTTTGCAAACAAGCTTTTCTATATATGCACCACCCAGATTGAAACATAGAATGTTAATAACACACTAGAAACTTCTCTCATCCTCACTCCCAGTCAAAACACACCCAAATATAATTATTTTATGACCTCTAATATATTTTTGTTTTAGTTATTTTTTATTTTTTTATTGATTTCAGAGAGGAAGGGAGAGTGAGAAATTGAAACATCAATGATGAGAGAGAATCATCAATCAGCTGCCTACCTCATACCTCCCACTGGGAATCCAGTAGGCAACTCAGGCCTGTGCCCTAACCGGGAATCAAACCTCGACCGCTTTGTTCATAGTTCAATGTTTAACCACTGAGCAACACCAGCCGGGCTGTTTTAGTTATTTTTAAAAATTGTATAAATGGAATCATGTAGTATACACATCCTTACAACTATCCGTTTTTATTGCAGGTAGAAGTAGTTTATTCTTTTTCATTTCTCTATATAATTTTCTACTTTTCATTCAATAAAAAATAATACTATTTATTTCATACTATAATAGAGTTGGGGTTATTTCTAGTTTAGGGCTAATATAAATAAATCTGCTATGAGTATTCTTGCACATATGCATTTATGTTTGTGGTATGAACTAGAATCAAAATTACTAGGCCATAGCATATGCTTATGTTCAGTTCAAGAAAATGCTACTAAACAGTTTTCCATGTGTATTTTAACTTATTTGTCATGCCACAGATTTACTGCATTTTTTGAATCTGTGGAGTGTTGCCTTCATTAACTTGGGAAAATGCTCAACCATTTTATCTTCAAATATTGCTTTTGAATTATTCCTTCTGTCCACTTCTTCTGCAACTCCAATGGTATGGACTTTAGAGTGTCTCAATATACTTGTCATTTTCTTATCCTCTCTTCTCTAATTTGAATATTCTTATCTCTCAATACTGTATAATGAGTAATTCTTCAAACCTATTTTCCAGTTGGCTGGTTTTTCCTCCAGGTATGTCTCACCTGCTCTTAGATATAAAACCTGCTTTTGAGAACTATCTAGCAATATCTTCTTTTTGCCATTACTATTGGTTAATGTATACATACATTATTTTCTAGAATTTCTATTTGGTTCTTATGCAAATCTACTAAGTCACATTTTACAGTTTTTTATTTTCTGCAACTTTTTAAGCTCTTCTTTTATCTCGATGAACATAGTAAATTATGTGTGTGTGTGTGTGTGTGTTTGTACCTGATGAATCTAAAAGTAAAATCATTTTTGATCAATTTCTGAATTCTCTACAGGTTTTGCCATCGCAATCCTTTATTTCTTTGCTTTTATTATTGACTATGTGTTGTACATTGTATGTAAAAAAAACCGGAAGCTTTATGCCTCATATAAAGCATTTTTGAGTTCTGACCTACCTCTCTATGGTTATATATTATACTAGAGGCCCAATGCATGAATTTCATGCATGGTGGAGGGGGGACTCCTCTCAGGCCAGCCTGCACCCTCTCCAATCCGGGACCCCTCGGGGGATTGGGCCTAAACTGGCAGTAAGACATTCCTCTCACAATCAAGGACTGCTGGCTCCTAACTGCTCACCTGCCTGCCTGCCTGATTGCCCCTAACTGGCCCCCCTGCCAGCCTGATCACCCCTAACCACCTATGCTTGCTGGCCTGATCACCCCTAACTGCCCCCCCTGCCGGCCTGGTTGCCCCCAGTTGCCCCCCCCTAACTGCCCCCCCTGCCTGCCTGGTTGCCCCCAACTGCCCACCCTGCTGGCCTGATCGCCCCACACAGCCTGCTGTTTGGTTGTTACTGTTACTGTGATGGCATCCTGGACAATTTGCATATTCTTCTATTATTAGTGTGTGTGTGTGTATGTATATATATATATATATATATATATATATATATATATATATATATAAAATCTTTCTGATATTTTAATGTGCTTTTTATTACATAAATTATTACTTTTAAAATTATCTTCAGGGAGAAAATTGAGAAAGTTGTTCTACATTATTTTATCAAAGGTAATAAAAATTGTGGTTAATAATTTTTATCAAAACCAAAAAAATCTATATTAGATTATTGAGATATTTTAACTTTTTTGTTTTCTTTTGCTTTTATCATTATAAAAGATAAAAAGATAGTTAATACCTTTGATAAGCTCTTATTTAGGCTTCTTTTTAAGTTTGTTATTGTCAAAGTAGATAAGAAATATTTCCTGAAAGACATAAGCAGAGAATATTAATATCTCATCATTTTAGTGTCCATTTTGAACTTTTAAAGAATTTTCTTTAAGTTTTTACCATTATTCTTTTACAAATTTTATGTTGGCCTAGTTATGCCTTTCTTCCCATCAAGTAGTGATCCAACTAACACTCATCAAGGACATGCCTTTGTTTTCTTCAATTATGTTCAATTAACTGAGTGGGGGGCTATTCCTGCTAAAAATTGACCAAATATAATACTGCTCTTAACCAACTCTAATTACGGCAAAATGCTGGTCTTTGTTTCAGAAAGTGCCCAGTTTCAAAAAATCAAGAGCGAGAGAGAGAGAGGGAGAGAGAGAGAGAGGGATAAATGTGCTATAACAAATTATAGTAGTTAAAATAGCCAATCAATGTAGACCTGCAATGAGAAATTTAGACTAACTTTTTTTTTTAAATAAATACAGTCAAACTTCGGTTCTCGAATGTCTCTCCTTTCAAACAGTTCAGTTCATGACCAAGTTCTTCACAGAAAATATGCCTTGGTTGTCTAACAAAACTTCAGTTCTTGACCCAACAACCCTTTCATGCTGATACCTGTATGATCAGTCACACGTCTCTCAGGTGACAAGCAAAAGAGAGAACCTGAGAGTATGAGTCAGTTTACTGCTAAACCTTACATTAACATCTCAGGAAATTGTGCTGTGAATACCTTCATTTTTTTTTTTTGGCTTTTGTTGCTACTTATTATTAAATATGTATAGTAAGTCCCATAATTCTAAGAAGGTTAGTGATAGTAGCAAAATGAAAAGGAAAGTTGTGAGAATCACGATAGAGCTTGAAAAATAAATAACTGCAAAGTATGATAGCAGTGTTTGCATGTCTGATCTGGCAAATTTCATGATCAGCACAATTTTAAAACAAAAAGATCATCAGAGTACTGATGTTGCTAAAGGTGTGAAAGTGCTCATGGAACAATAAGAAATCATTTGGGGGTTGTGGATGAATTAATTTAACTTACATGATTTCTAATGAGAAAAATGAATCAGTTTTTGAACCACCTTCTCGAACAGCCTTCAGAAACAAATTAAGTTCGAGAACCAAAGTTCCACTGTATGTGGACACATTACCCAAAAGTGGATTGTCTAAACAAATGTTACAACTGAAGAAGCATTCATTACTGCTGATCTCACGGACATTAGAAGAATATTGCAAGAAAACTGTGACCAACTATGTTCCCACCATGTGATAATTAGAAGAAATTGACTCCTTAAAATAGAGAATCTGCTAAACAAACAAATAAGTAAATAAGCACAGATAAACAGAAATGGCTTTTATATATGAAAGAATTTGAATCAATAATTTAAAAACTTCAAATAATATCTACTAGGCCCAGATGACTAATACATTCTGACAGTCAAAATAGAAATGACCATAGTTCTCCACAATCTCATCCTAAAAATAGAAGTAGGCAGAACACTTCTCAACTCATTCTAGGAATCTAGAATTATTCCAGTACTAAATCCAGACAAAGGCATTACAAAAAGAAAAAGAAAACTGCAAACCAATATCTTTTGTAAAGACACATGTAAAAATTCCCAGTAAAATATTAGCAAATTGAACATAAAAATGTATAAGAAGAATATACTCCATGATCAGTGAGATTTACTCCAGCAAGACAATCTACTATATCATTAGGCTAAAGAAAAATAATATGATCAGATCAAGGAATATGAGAAAGCATTTGACAAGATCAAACCCTCACTCATGATAAAAACTTTCAGAAAACTAGGCATAGAGAGAAACTTCCTCACCTTGATAAAAAAAAAAAAAAAGTCTGTGAAAGTAGCATAAACCTAATACTCAATAGAAAAAACTAGATGTCTTTTCCCTAAGTCAGGAATAAGGTAAGCATGTTCTTTCTCACCAATCCTATTCATAATTATACTGGAAGCTAATGCATAATACAGAAAAAGTAAATACAGATATATAAGTTAGAAGGGGAAAAAAACTATTTCTATTCACAGGTGACATGATTATATATGTAGAGAATCCTAATAACAACAACAAAATCCTATCCTCCTATATAATAAAGAGATAATATGAAAACTGACCCTCATGCCCTCACAAGATGGCTGCCTATGACCAGGCCAGCAGAGAGGTTAATAAGGGACAACCAAACGACTAAACAAGCAGATTGCATGGGGCAACCAGGCAGTCAGGGGGGGCAGTTGGGGGCGACCAGGCTGGCAGGGGTGCAGGGGTGACCAGGCCTGCAGATGGGGGCAGTTGGGGGCAACAAGGCCAGCAGGGGGGGGGCAGTAAGAGGTGACCAGGCCGGCAGGGTGGGGGACAGTTGGGGGTGACTAGGCCAGCAGACAGGGGCAGATGGGGGTAACCAGACCAGCAAGGGGAGCAGTTGGGGGCGATTAGGCTGGCAGGGGGGCAGTGAGGGGCAACTAGGCCAGTGGGGGGCAGTTGGGGGCGACCAGACTGGCAGGGGGGGCAGTTAGGGGCAACGAGGTCAGCAGAGGGGCGCAGTTAGGGGTGACTAAGACGGCAGCGGGGGAAGTAAGGGGTGACCAGGCTGGTGGAGGGGTCAATTAGGAGCAACCAGGCCAGCAGGGAGGGGGCAGTTGGGGGCAACCTGGCCAGCAGTGGGGGGCAGTGAAAGGCAATCAGGTCGGCAGTGGGGGAGCATTTAGGGGCAACAAGGCAAGCAGGCAGGTGAGCGATTAGGAGCCAGCAGTCCAGGATTGTGAGAGGGATGTCCAACTGCCGGTTTAGGCCCAATCCTAAACCGGCAGTTGGACATCCCCCGAGGGGTCGAGGATTGGAGAGGGTGCAGGCTGGGCTGAAGGGACTCCCCCCCTCGCCCCCCCCAGTGCACGAATTTCATGCATTGGGCCTCTAGTAACTAATAAGCATCTATCTCAAGGTCACAGAATATGAGGTTCACATGTAAAACAATTGTTTTTTTATATTCTAACAATTAACAATTGGAATTTGAAATTTAAAGCAAAATAATACCATGTATAATAGCAACCAAAAAATAGTTACGTATAATTCTGAGAAAACATGTAAAGGAATTACTTGTGGAAAACGACAAAACACTGATAAAAGAAATAAAAGCATATCTACAAAAATGGAAAGCCTACATTCACATATACAAAGTTTCAATACTGTTAAGTGAATTCTTGAACTATACATTATTACAATTACAACCAAAATCCCAGCAATTTATTTTTTGAGTGTCAACAAACCTAGTTTAAAGTTTATATGAGAAGGGTGACTGGATTAAGAAGGAAAAGAAAAAAAGACTTATGGGCATAGACAACAGTATGGTGATTGCCAGAGGGAAGGAAGTGGGGTTAGGGGGAGGTAGAAGAAAGTAAAGGGGAATAAATGGTGATGGAAGGAGACCTGACTTGGGGTGGTAAACACACAGTACAATATTCAGATGATGTTTTGTAGAATTGTATACCTGAAACCTATTTAACTTTATTAGCCAATGTCACCCGAATAAATTCAATAAAATAAAAAATAACTTTGATATGAAAAGACAAAATACTTAGAATATACAATGCAAATAAAGAAGAAGAATAAAGTTGGAGCACTGAAACTGACTAATTTCATGACTTACTGTAGGGTTACAATAATCAAGACAATTTGGTATTGGGGTAAGAGCACATTACACAAATGAAAAGAACAGGAAAGAGTCCAGAAATACATGCAAAATGGTATAGTCAATTTATTTTTTACAAAAAAGCAAAGGCAACTCAATGGAGAAGTTAGTCTTTACAACCAATGGTGCTGAAACAGTTGGATATACACAAAAATGAACTTAAAATACCATCCTTACACCATTCATAACATGACAGTCACTCCCCACATAACAATGTTTCAGTCAATGATAGACCATACATACAATAGTGGTCTCATAGATTATAATGGAGCTAATTTTCCTGTAAGAAATGGAAGGATGTGTGGTTCAGAAATATTTTTTTTTACAAAAGCAATATATGTGGAGCAATATTTCTTTCACTCACAGCACCTTAGTTTTGTGTGTACAGGTTACATCCCAATCAGTCAGCCACTAACCTGTTTCAGCACAGAGGAGCCTGTCCCCCCAGCGCTACACAGTGAGCGGGCGGTACAGCCCTCCCAGATGTAGCTTGATGGTCTTCAGAGTACATTATTGTCAATTCTTTGTTGAGGACCTAAGATCCACAGGAGCTACCTTAACAATTGTTAAGTGTCACTGCTACTTTAGTGGAAGCTTTCTTTGGTAGTGTGCAGCCAGCCTGTCCCTGTACTTTGAAAATATTCTCAGGTTGGAATGATGTAAAGCATAGATACATTTATTTCTCCATCAACTCAATGCCAGAGAGAGCCCTTTGGGTCAACAGAAACAAAACCAAATTTCCAAAGTCAAAAGATTGAGGACTCAATTCTCACTCTCCATGTAAAGCACCCTCTTTTTCCTTTTAATGAATACCACAAAGTTTCATTTGATCAGTGCTCCAATATGCAATGGCCAAAACCACATTGCCATGATAATACCCTATTTTTATCTTGATTTCTTATCCCTACTGAACCTCAGGCCACCCTTCACTTCCTCTTGACAGTCAATATGATGGTGACCCATGCCTTACCCAGTCCGTTTCTCCTCGATATTTCTAGTTAGTCCATCCTATATCCCTGTTCATGGAGCAGCACTGACAGCTTCAGTATTCTATTTTTGTCCCTGCCATAAGGAAGCAGGGGGTGGGCTAGTGGGACAGTGTTTACAATGTCTACAGTAGCACACAGTAATGTCCTAGGCCTTCACACTAACTCACCACTCATTCACTGACTCACCCAGAGCAACTTCTAGGCTTGCAAGCTCTATTCATTATAAGTGCCCTATACTGGTACAAATTTTAAATCTTTTTTGACTGTACCTTTTTTATGTTTACATTTGGAAATACTTACCATTATGTTACAATTGCCTACAGTATTCAGTACAGTAACATGTTGTACAGATTTATAGCTTAGCTTAGGAACAATAGGCTATAACGTATAGGCTAGCTGTATAGTAGACCATATACTAGGTTTGTGTAAGTGCAATCTATGATGATTGCAAACAACAAAATGGCCAAAAAAATGTATTTCTCAGAGTGCATCACTGTTGTTAAGTGACATATACTGTGAGAGAATTACATGTGGATCACTGAATATAAGATGCTAAGCAGCTCTGCATTGTCAAGGAACAGAAAAAATGGGAAGCCCCATAGCCAGAACACCAGCACTGAAACCTACTGCCCAGTAGTCCATTCCACATTTCCTCTACAAGATCTGAAAATGAACTGTCATACAACGACATGACAGGCACAGACAGGATAAAGCCTTTCAAAATAAAATATTAGTGATGTGAAACCAGAGTTGATTAACAGCTGGCCTGGGAAAGCTCACTCTTTATATCTTGGGACTCCTGAGTGTCTCTGACTCGTAGAAAGATGAGAGCAGTGGGATTTATGATGTGATGTTTAAGTCTGAAACTTCCCTGGTAACTCACAGGATTAGTTTCTTTATAGGTAGTTTGCAACAGGCCCAACCCATTTGACAAGTGTGACTTGATTATTTAAAGAGACACTCAGAACTCTTTTTGAGGAGACCTTGTTAAGTCAAGATTTTTTCACACAAATTATGGTAGTTAAGACTCAGCATGGTCTATGCATGTGTAAAACAAACAAAACAAAAAACCACTCATGGTGGAATGTCTCTTCAATCTCTGATACCTACCTATATTCTCTGTATCTCACTTTGCTGCATCAAAGCCTATGTGAGTATACTTTGTGGAGATTGAAGAGAATTTACAAATATCAGAACTAGAGTAAACAATACAAGTAAGCATACATACAGAAATGACCAAATATTTGAGGAAAGTCAATATAATGACTAAGCATAATTGATATTTTCAAAGATATGATATAAGAAGGATATAAATAATTAACCATGTAGAATTTTTAAGCTTAACAGCTGAGAGTAAAACAAAACTATTTCTAGTTTTGTTAATAATAAAAGTGTAATATGCAAAATTGATCGAACGACTGAACAACAGAATGACAGTCAGGACGACCACACTATGATATGCACTGGTGCCAGGCTAGCCAAGGGGGGTGTGATGGAAATCCCAATAGGCCCTGATCACTGGTCAGGCCTAGGGACCCTACCCAAGGGGTCTCGATTGCAAGAGGGCGCAGGCTAGGCTGAGGGACATTCCCCCCCCCACTCCCCCCCATGCACGTATTTCGTGCACTGGGCCTCGAGTTAATAATAACAGCATTAATCATAATAACCTCAACAGATCAATGATTTTCTGTACACTACATTTCTGTATAGTGAATTAAATGACTATGAAATTCAATGTCGAAATTATTGTTAACTAATAAGGAGTAAAAGGATAAAAGTTGGCACTTGGTGAATTATGCCAAAAAGTTTCAACAACTATCTACTAAAAGGAGAGAACCAGAAGTAGAGAATAGATTGCATGGTAGGCAAATTTCAAGCAAGGATGACTTGACTAAAGAAAACAATTGGATATCCCCACATTTTCCTTTTTTTAAAATGCTTTATAAAAATATCAGAAAAATAAATTTCTGACCTCATTTCAAAGGGGAGCAGAAAATAATTCACTTTTCAAAATGAAAATCTATTCAGTCAATATTCACCAAATATATATATTTGTACTTTTTACTATACCTTTTCTATGTTTAAATATAGAAATACCATTGTGTTATAATAGCACATATATATGCATTGTGTTATATATTTCACACACACACAGTTTATCTTGTCCTTTACATTTACAATAATATCTTTGTCCCCTATTTTTTTTTTTTTGCCTCATCTTTGCCCTTTTAATGTTTAACTCATCTTAGTCCAAAAAATGTGTCAGAAGCTATAAGTTGATTTTTTTCTAATTACCTTAGGAAACAAGAAATGGAACAGCAAATTAAATTCAACGTAAACATAAGAGGAGAAATAAAAACT
Source organism: Ia io (assembly GCA_025583905.1). Taxonomy (NCBI): domain Eukaryota; kingdom Metazoa; phylum Chordata; class Mammalia; order Chiroptera; family Vespertilionidae; genus Ia; species Ia io. The sequence goes on along the minus strand of JAJQQW010000007.1, from coordinate 39,954,053 downwards.
AGAGTATAAACCAATAAAATTGAAAACAGAAAATCAACAAAACCAAAAGTTGGTTCTTTGAAAAGGTCAATAAAATCAATTATCATCTAATTAGGCTAATGAAGAAAAAAAGAGTGGATACAAATTACTAATATCAGAAATCAAAAGGGGACATCTCTACAGATGCCATGGAAGTTAAAAGTCTGATAAAGAAATACTATGAGCAACTCTGTGACTAGAAATTTAATAACCTAGATGAAGTGGATCAATTCTTTAAAGATACAACCTTCCCAAACTCACACCAGAAAAAATAGATAATGTGAATATGTATGTTTATATCTATTACTGTTTATATCTATTACCAAAATCCTATCGCCATGACTGCTTTTGCTCAGTAGTTAGAGCATCAGCCTGTGGACCCAAGAGTCACGGGTTTAATTCCTGGTCAAGAGCACATATCTTAGTTGCAGGCTCCATCCCTGGCCCCAGTCAGGGTGCAATTGTGTCTCTCTCACATCAATGTTTCTGTCTCTTTTTCCCCTGTGCTCCTTCCCCTTCCCTCTCAAAAAAAAAAAAAAAAAAAAAGAAAGAAAGAAAGAAAGAAAGAAAGAAAGAAAGAAAGAAGGAAGGAAGGAAGGAAGGAAGGAAGGAAGGAAGGAAGGAAGGAAGGAAGGAAGGAAGGAAGGAAGGAAGGAAGGAAGAAAGGAAGAAAGAAAGAAAGAAAGAAAGAAAGAAAGAAAGAAAGAAAGAAAGAAAGAAAGAAAAGAAAAAGAAAGAAAAAAAACAGTGGAAAAAATATCCTTGGGTGAGGATTAAAAAAATAAATAAATTATATCAATAATTAATCACTTACCAAAACAAAAAGTACCAAGCCCAGATGGGTTCACTAAATTTTACCAAACATTTAAGAAAGAAATTATACCAACTCTCTATAATCTATTTCAGAGGATATAAGCAGAGTGAATATTTCCCATTTCCTTGTATGAGTCCAGACAAAGACATTACAAAAACAACAACAAAAACTAAAGACCAATATATCTCATGAACATAGATGCTAAAATCCTCAATAAAATATTTTCAAATCAAATTAAAAAATGATTAAAACAAATAACTAACATGACCATGACTAAGTGGGATTTTTCCTAGGTATGCAAAGCTAGTTCAACATTTAAAAATTAATAAATGAAATTTATTATCACAACAGACTAAAAGTGAAAAACCACATTATCACATCAATAGATGCAGAAAAGCATTTGACACAATCCAACATCCTTTCATGATAAAAACTATCAGTAAACCAAGAGTAAAGGAAATTTCTCAACTTAATAAATACTATTTATTTTGAAAACCTCATATTTAATGGTGAGAAACTTAAAGCTTTCCCACTAAGATTAAGTAGCAAGGATATCCTCTTTCATTACTCTTTTCAACAACATACTACTAGAGTACTTGCTATTTCAGTAATGCAAGAAAAGAGAGAAAAGGAAAGGGAAGGGAAGGGAAAGGAAGAAAAGGAAAGGAAAGGAAAGGAAAGGAAAGGAAAGGAAAGGAAAGGAAAGGAAAGGAAAGGAAAGGAAAGGAAAGGAAAGGAAAGGAAAGGAAAGGAATGGAAAACAGATTGGGAAGGAATACATAAAATTATATTTTGCTCCCAGATAATATGATTGTTTATGTAGAAAATCCAAAAGACTCAACAAAGAACTTTCTGAAACTAACAAGTGACTATAGCAAGTTTGCAGGATACAAGCTTAATATACAATAGTCAACTAGTTTCTTCCATACTACAATGAACAAATGGAATTTGAATTTAGAAACACAACACCATTTACATCAACACCCCAAAAATATTTAGGTGTAGGATGCTACCCAACTTCAAGACTTTCTATAAAGCTACAGTAATAAAGACAATGTGGTATTGGTAAATGAACAAATTGCAAGCTTCATTCTGTGGCAGATGATCAAAACTGTCTGACACAATTTTAGCTTGCTATAGCAACAGAGTATAACCTATTTCAGTGTTCTCTCCTATGAGACAAGCTTCTATATAGACTTAAACAGTGTGAAGAAGAAGAAGAAAGAAGAAGAAGAAGAAGAAGAAGAAGAAGAAGAAGAAGAAGAAGAAGAAGAAGAAGAAGAAGAAGAAGAAGAAGAAGAAGAAGAAGAAGAAGAAGAAGAAGAAGAAGAAGAAAGAGGAGGAGGAGGAGGAGAAGAAGAAGAAAAGAAGAAGAAGAAGAAGAAGAAGAAGAAGAAGAAGAAGAAGAAGAAGAAGAAGAAGAAGAAGAAGAAGAAGAAGAAGAGAGGAGGAGGAGGAGGAGGAGGAGAAGGAGAAGAAAATATTTTAATGGAACAAATCAGAGAGCCAAGAAATAGTATCCCTATAAATATAATCAACTAATTTTTGGCAAAGGAGTAAAGGCAATACAATGCAGCAAAGATAGTCTTTTCAACAAATAGTGCTGGAACAAGAGGACATCCTCATGTAAAATTAAATCTAGACACAGACCTCACACTTTTCACAGTGATTAACTCAAAATGGATGATAGAAATATAAATATAGAACTCCTAGAAGATAAGACAAAACCTAGATAACTTTAGATATGATGATGCTTTTTCATATACAGCATCAAAGACATGATACATAAAATAACTAATTGACAAACTAGATTTCATTAATATTAGAAAATATCTGCTCTGCAATAGGTAACATCAATAGAATTTGGAGACAAGCCACAGACTTGGAGAAAATATTTATAAAAGGCACATCTGATAAAGAACTGTTACCTAAAATATAAAAAGAATTCTTTAAATTGAACAACAAGAAAGCAAACAATCCTATTAAACTTTGGTGAAAGAACTGAACAGACATCTCACCAAAAACAATATGTAGATGTCACATAAGCATATTAAAAGCTTCTCTACATCATATTTTATCAAAGACATGCAAATCAAAGCTACAGTGAGATATTACTATATGTCTACTAGAACATCTCAAATCCAGAACACTGAGAATACTTAACCCTGGTGAGGAAATGGAGCAACAGGAACTCTCATACATTGCTGGTGGGAATGCAAAAACAGTTTTGTAGTTTCTTACAAAACTAAATATATAGTCTTATCATAAATCCCACAATTGTGTTCTTTGGTATTCCAAAGGACTTAAAAATGTATGTCTCATTAAATTCTGCACACACATTTATATTAGCTTTATTTATAATTGCAAAAATTTTTAAATAACCAAGATGCCTTTAAGAAGGTGAATAATTACATAAACTGTGATACATAAAGACAATGGAATATTCTCCAGCACTAAGAAGAAAAAGCACATGGAGGAAGCTTAAATGCATGTTACTAAGTGAAAAAAGGCCAATATGAAAGTCCACATACTGTATGATTCCAACTATTCAACATTCTGGAAGAATCAAAACTATGGAAACAGCAGTGAAACATTCTAAATAATATTATGATAATGGATTTATGTCATTATACATTTCTTCATACCTATAGAATGTACATCAAGATTGCACCCTAAGATAAACTATGGACTTTGGGTGATTATCATGTGTCAATGTAGTGAAAATTTGACAATTCTGGTGAATGCTGTTGATAGATGGGAAGGCTAAGCATGTGCGGAGAAAGGAAATTTTTGTACTTCCTCTCAATGTTGTTGTAAAGTTAAAACTACTTTTTTTAAAAAAAAAGATGTTATAAAAAAAAGTATAAATAAGCAAAACCACAAATTTTTTTAAGTGCAAAAACACAAATTTTAAAACATTATTAGCTCAACTAACCAACTGAAGAATAAATAGGGTATAACTGATCTCAGGGAAAAATGAATCTAAATAATCTTATCTTTTTACCATTTTAACAAGCTTACTTTCCCTTACATTCTAGCATACTGACTCCAAGTATTAAGAAGGGAGGGAACTCTTAGAAAATGAGTCTGATAGGCCCAGCTTGATACATGAGCTCATCTATATATATAAAAGCCCAGCAACCCGAACAGCGGAACTGCCAGAATCACTGGAACGACCAGTGGCTCTGATGTGCACTGCGGCAGCTAACCAGTGTGATCCAGGCCCTAATCACCCCTCCACCCTGAGCCGGCCCTGCCCCCAATTGGCCCCCAACACCCCGATTGGGGGTGAGGCCAGCCAGCCAACCACCATGGCCCCTCCCCCCAGCTGGCCTGGTACGAGGGGCCCCCATCGAAGTGGGCCAGCTGGCCTACACCTGTGCATGAATTTGTGCACTGGGCCTCTAGTAATAAAAATAATTGCTATGGCTACAGGCTGAAAAGTCTATGGTTGGCTTAACTGGGTTACATGATCACTCCTGTGGCCAAGGAGAAAGAGCACTATGACCAAACATCTCCATCAGAATGACATAATTTAAATGAGGAAAGAAGTACCCCTCTAAATAAAATGGTGGAGGGAGGATTTTGGGTGGTAAAATGATAAAGGCAATGACATTCCATTTTATTGGTATCTTTTCCACTAATATTGCATTCTGGATAATATGGGTCAGCCTGATACTTCCCCAAGCTTATTTCTGTCTACAAATTACTTAGCAGAAATAATTAAGATTTTGATTTCTTGATATCACTATTATATCACTTTCTGCTCTACTGCATATTTCCATCTTTTCATATGCTGTTTGTCAAGCCAAATGATACAGCAGGAGTAATATATTTGGACTTTTATTGAAACCATTATCTATATATATAAAAGCCTAAGCAACCATTCAACCATCCAACCAGTAGCTATGATGCACAATGACCACCAGGAGGCAGACACTCAACTCAGGAGCTGCTGAGCTGTGGTGCCTTGGCAGCTGCGGTTCTTGGGTGACACACCTGGAACCAGAGAGAAGAGAGCCCAATTCTGGGATGCATCACCCAAGAACCACCCTCTCTCAATCTAGGACCCCTTGGGGGATGTCAGAGAGCCAGTTTTGGCCTGATACTTGCTGGCCAGGCCAAGGGACCCCACCTGCCAGAGAGATCCTGATCACTCTGCAGACACCCTATGAGCCCCGGTGCCACCCCAGGTGCAGCAAGGCAGGGAGGGACCATGGGAGGTAGGCTCCAGGGTGTGTCAAGCCCATCTCATCCAGTCCTGCCCCACCAGCCACCTTCTAAGTAATTTCCTTTCACTGTGCATGAATCCATGCACCGGGCCTCTAGTTTTTCTATAAAATCTCCAAATTACTGTCAGAGAAGGTGCTGCTTTCTTTCAACATCCACTATACAAAATTTTGCCTATTCCAGGATGCATCACTCCTTGATGAAGCAATCTTCCTGCCAAAGAGTTCTGAAGATGGATCAGTAGAGGGCCATTTTAATCCACCTTAGGCAGTAAAACGCACTTCCAGAAAATCAACTAAAGACAGAAGCCCTGTTTCCTAGCCCTGTTTCCTGTGTAGAACAGTTTAATTCTGTCCTGTAAGTAATAGCTAATGGACTCTTCTGCTTAATTACTTTATCTCCAAATTTGTGTGGGCAATATCAGCTTAAAATGAACCTTTCTGACACCAGAAAAACTAAACATGCGGGGACAAGGCTAATCCTCTCTCCAACTATCTGTGAATAACTCTGCACAAAAGGAGCTTTTTCAAAATTGATCCAAGCTTCTCTCTGGTCATACCACACAAAAGATTAGGCTTCTAGCCCTAGCTGGTTTAGCTCAGTGGATAGAGTGCTGGCCTGCAGACTGAAGGGTCCTGGGTTCAATTCTGGTCAAGAGCACATGCCTGGGTTGTGGGCTCAATCCTGAACAGGGGGCATTCAGGAGGCAGCCTATCAATGATTCTCTCTCATCATTGATGTTTCTATCTCTCTCCCTCTCTCTTCCTCTCTGAAATCAATAATTTTTTTTAAAAAGATTAGGCTTCTAACCATCTTGAGTCATTGTGATAGAAGCAAAACAACATGGTCCTGTAAAAATATAACACTGCAATATGAACAGAATTGCACCCCAGGCCAAATTTTGCTTCAACTCTTTTTAGTTAAAAGATGTAAAGCAATGGACCTTTGAGCTGTCCTGTGTAGTTAGAAGCATTCGTCTTAAGCTCATCAGGAAGGCTGTACATCTGGGAAACCAATGTATACCCTCCTGTGTGATCAAAAGGGGAGATTTTTCTTTAAAAGTTTCCAAAATATACTCCCAAGAAACACATGAATCTTCTATCATTTGAAATATTTTACTAGTGTGCTTTCATATATTGTTTTTTAACTTAAAATATTATAAACAATCTTGACAAAGAAGAATAAAGGAGAAGGTTTATCTGCCTGATATTAAGGCTTATTAAAGAACTAAAATAATCAAGACAGGGCAGTATGGCATAAGCATAGATACATGTCAATGGATCAGAGTAGAGAACCCAGAATTAGAAAATCTATGGGATCTAGGGCTAAGCAAAGTTTTTTCAACCTGACACCAAAACCACATTCCACTGTAGGAAAATTGATAAATTGAAGCTCCGCAAAATTAAAAGTTTTGCTCCGCAAAGACCTTATCAGGAGGATGAAAAGACAAGCTAGCCTGGGAGACTTGCAAGTGCATCTGACAAGGAGCTAATATCTAGAGAATCCTATCTAATAATAGAGTAACATGTAAATTACCATCACTCCGCTATGCCCACGATTGGGTGGCGGGAGGCTGGGGGGCGGGACTCGGGGTGGCCTATCAGGCCATTGAGAGGCACGGATCCGCTGCCACTGATGGGGGCTACCCTGCTGTTGAGAGGCGCAGGGGGCGGGACTCCCGCCCCCTGTGCCTCTCAACGGCCAGATCCACGGCCACTGAGGGGGCCTGCCACGGACACCCAGCTGCGCCTCTCAACGGCAGGGTAGCCAGGTGTCAGCAGCAGCCCCCCTCAGCGGCCGTTGAGAGGCACAGGAGGCGGGAGTCCCACCCCCTGCGCCTCTCAACAGCAGGGTAGCCCCACTCAGGGGCCGCGGACCATCAAAAGTGGGGGAGCTGGGTGCCTGTCTGCTCCGGCACCAGCAGACAGGCACCCAGCTCCACTGCGAAAAGCGAAAGGGTGTAGGGGACCCTACACGTGCATGATTCAATCATGCACTGGGCCTCTAGTATATTAAGAAATATCAATGTAAACCGTAAAAAAACAAATGATATAATTAGTTGATGGGCTAAAGACATGAAGCAACATTTCATTGAAGAAGGTAATATATATATATATATGTATATATATACATCAATATATATACATATATATATATATATATATGGCAAATAAACACATATGTTAATATCACTAGCCATTATGAAAATGCAACTCAAAACTATACTGTGGTATTACTAAACACAGAATGAAATGGCTAAAAAAATCCTATATAATAAAAGGCTAATATGCAAATAGACAGAACAGCAGAACAGAACAACTGAACAACCTGTCACTATGACGTGTGCTGACCACCAGGGAGAGCACGCAGAACATGCTGGGCATTGGCAGCAGGCAGCAGAGTGCAGAACATGGCGGGTGTCCGCTGTGGAGGGATGGTGGAGCAGGTGAGGAGGGGCGCTAGACCAAGGAGGGGCACCAGTCACTGGTGGTTACTGAAAATCCTTTGCTCCCGCCCGGTGCTCGCATCTGCTGCTGGTGCCGACCTCAATCACTTCGCGCCCTCAGCAGATGCGAGAGGGCCAGCGCCGATCAGCACGTGGGAGTAGTGGCAGCAGGAGCAGGCTGCCTGCAGACAGAGGACCGAAGGGCCGCAGTGAGAGGGGCCGGGCGGGGACACAGAGGATGGGCCGAGACCCACCCCTATGCCCACCACAGCCTTGCGGCCCACAGTTCCTTTCAAGGTGCACGAATTTGTGCACTGGGACCCTAGTAAATAAATAATAAAACCACCAAATTCTGGTTAGGTAGTGAAGAAACTCCATCACTCACACATTGTTGCTGGGAATGTAAAATGACACAGCTATTCTTGAAAAGTAGTTGCAAATTTTTTATTGTTCTTGTTGTTTTGAATACTAAACATGCAACTACCATAAAACCCAATAATTGCACTTCTGGGCATTTATCTCAGAGAATTAAAAACTTACACTCACACAAAAACCTATTTATTTATAGGATGTTTATTTTTAATAATAAAAAATTAGAAACAGGTTAATAGTTAACCAGACTAAGATACATCCATACAATAAATGTTATACAGCAATAAAAAAGAACAAGCTTTTCTGCCTGGCATGCATGGAGCTTGGAAGTCATCACTTCCACCCTCACAACAAGAAATAACAAAAAGCTGAAGAAGGTGAAAATTCAACATCTTTTCTTAGTTGGATAAGAGATGCAGGTCACGGAGCACAGTGCTGCCTGCCAGAAACCCTTCACAACCAAATGTACAGTGGAATGTAAGAAACCTCAAGTCTTGGTCCAAAAAAAAAAAAAGGATGACCGAGTTTTCTTAACAATGGCATCAAAATTGTTAATTGGATAGGTGACAAATTATATTCCTAAAAAGAAAAATATTTTCACTTGTAGAAAAATCTGGAAAAGCTCTGCAGCATGAATATGCCAGAGTTATGCCAGAGTGAGAAGGGCATGCAAAGAGGAGTGTGTGGTGCCCGCCCCCCAACCCCCGCCCAGGAAATTATATTCAAAGTTGTTTCCACTGGGACTGTCATTGCCATGGTTGAAGAATAATCTGAGAAAGAAGCATCCCATTTCTCATCACATTTGAAAGTTCTAAATTAGTAAACTAGCTAGCTCTGTGGCAGTTTTTGAATATACTTGAGAATACCCTATTTAAATTAGGTAAAGAGAGAGGAATGACATAATTGTACTATGTCAGTACTATGCATAAGTGAAAAATAAGATAAAATTCTAAAAAATAAAAATTTCTTTAAAATAGACATACATGCTCACACACAAACAAGAGAGCTATGCAGAGCCCCTAACAAGGGGCAAAGATTCAGGGTTGAATTCTAGTCTGAAAGAGAAGCAATGAAGCAGAGCTGTGTAATCAGGAAGAATGAAGTGGTAAGAACCATGAAAAAATAATCAATCCAGTTTGATTTTGTCAAAATTGAAAAAGAGAGAAACTGTTACTTGGCCAAAAGAATACAGGATCCAGGGCCTAAGGGATAGAAAGAATTGGAAAAACTAAACAAACATAAAAAATAAGTAGGATTCAATGATCCAAGCTAAACAAATATAAAAGGTAGTAGGATTCAATTCATGTTTTGGATCATTGAATCCTACTACCTAGGGCAGTGGAAAAGACTTTGGAGAACTCATTTTTATTGGGGAATTAACATATGTATCACACCATATATATGCCATTTTACAAAAACCTAAAATACCTTAACTTCTAAGGTTATTAATTTTTACTTCCATTTTACACATGATGAAATTGAGGTTCAAGGTTATAAGATATGTCTCAAACAGATATTTAGCCCAACTCTTACTCTACATTATAACAGAAAAATGCTAGTGCAAATTGTGCCTTGATATTGCTTAAATTTGTATAGTGATTTACAAACACTTTTATATTAATTCTCGCATTGCTACTTGAAGATAAAGCTGTGGGCTAGATAGATTTAATATTATTATTCCCTCTTGTTAGGCAGGGAGAAAGCCTCAGAGAAGCTCACTGGCTCTCCTGAAGACACAGAGAGTAGGATGGATTTGCACTTTGCTCTTTTGGTTTGTTGCAATCCAAGTCAAGCGCTCTTCTGATCACACAGAGCTCAGCTACTGCTATAGCTCCATCAGAACTGACTCTGGGAGTGGGACTGGAGCAGATGACAGTAGTGAGGATTGTAATGGTCTGAGAATTATAAAATAGTGCTAAAGAGCCTGGGCTCTGTAGCCATATCATCGAGTTTGTAAACCTCTGCTGCCTCTACTGGCTGTGAGATCTTGGTCAAATCACATAATCTCCCAGTTTCACTTTCCTCTGTGTAAAAGGGTTTTAATAATAATACCCCAAAACCTACCTCCTACAGCCTCTGTAAAAATGCACTGAGATATAAGTGCTCAAAATTGACAGGTGTTATTAGTAACACTAGCAATAGTAGTAGTCGTTGCAGTAGCAATGATTATTGAAAAGATAAGAAAACTTTAGCCACATACAAGGAACATGTGTCTTCAAAAGAGAACTTTTTGTTCATATTGCTCTATTTTAATATGTATAAATATACATGGGCAATATAGCACAGTTGAAAAAGTTGAAGATACTAGATATAAAGAGAAGAGGAATGAAATAGCTAAAGGACAGTTTAAAAATTAATTTTAAAAAGGAAGAGTGACAACCCCAGTTTTGTGACAAAGAAGAAAGAATAGAAAGGGGTGGAAGAACAGAAAGGTGGTTTTTAGATTGGTATTGGAAATTTGAGTTAATTCTTTACTATTTCCTCTTTTCTTTCTGAAGAGAAAGTTTGACTTTCTGTTGAGAATAGACTGTGGTAAGAGAAATGGGAAGTTTCTTATATATTTTTTGTAAAATATACAAAAAATATTTTAAAGTAATTGATTGAACAGGTAGTCAAAAGGCTCATGATACTGGTGACTATGAATGATTAGTTCTATCATTCTGTCTGATATTGTGATGCTTATCCATCAAGGTTCAGCATGAGTGCAGACATGAAGAAAGCCAACATTACATTCTCCCAGTCTCTGGGCTTCACTGAATAATTTTGGCATACAGCATAGATGGGGAAAGTCCCAATCTATACATATAAAGCCTAAGCGACCGTTACGACCAAACAACTAGACAACTGGCCCCACCAGTAGCTATGACGCACACTGACCACCAGGGACAGATGTTCAATGTAGGAGTTGCCCCCTGGTGGTCAGTACACTCCCACAGCAACCTCCCGTGGCTGGCCAACCTCCTGCAGTCCCTTCCCCCAGGAGGCCGGGTGGTCAGTGCACTCCCACAGCCAACCTCCTACGCCCGGCCAACCTCCCACAATCCCTCCCCTAAGCTGGCCAGCCCTGATTGGCCTCAATCAGGACTGGGCAAGGTGGCCCCGATTGGCCCCAATCAATGACCAGGCCAAGGGACCCCACCCGTACACAGATTCGTGCACTGGGCCTGTAGTAAGATAACGTGCACTTGCTCTATTTCAAGGACTTCCGCAGTGTATAACATCCTTTCTGGACTATAGACTTACATTTTGATGTCTTTTCCACTTGTTCTTTCACAATTCTGTTATATTCATTATTATTTGCTCTGAATTGCTACTTGTTTCTTGCAGTGTCCTATAATTGGCCTTCTGCTCTACTGATGGGACTTCACCACATGTACAAACAACTTTATACACTCTTCTCTGAACTTGAGAATCTATATGCACTTGTCTATCAACTGTTTTACAGTTTAATGCAACTTTGAGTGAATATTAGTGGTTTCCAAAGCTGCTTAAATGTGCTCTTTGCTCTATTCTAGGATTTCCCGCATTGAATGAAACACGTTCATTAATGTATCCTAACATGGTGATCTCTTTTCCACTTTCTCTCTCACTATTCTGTTCAATTCATTGCTATTTTGCAGGTAGTTCCTATTCGTTCTTACAATGTCTTACAATTGTCTTTCTGCTACAGTTACCAGACATACCTCTCCAATCTGGGACACCTCGGGGAATGTTTGACTGCTGGATCGGGCCTAAACCAGCAGTTGGACATTCCTCTCGCAATCCAGGACCACTGGCTCCTAATCGCTCACCTGCCTGCCTGCCTAATCACCCCTAACAACTCTGCCTGCTTGCTGATCACCCCTAACTGCCTCTGCCTACCTGCCTGATTGCTCCTAAACCCTCTGCCTGTGTGCCTGATCACCCTTAACCCCTCTCCCCTGCCTGCCTGATCACTCCTAACTGCTTACCCCTGCCAGCTTGATAGTCCTTAACCACTCTGCTTCGGCCCCCCGCCATCATGGCTTTGTTTGGAGAGACTTCCAGAAGACATCCAGTCTATCTGGTCTAATTAGCATATTACCCTTTTATTAGTATAGATGACCCAGTTCATCTATTGTTAGTTTACACCACTGAGCTCCATTTCAGCCTTCTGACAGTTATCACTGTCTAATATAATTGAATTATTTATCCTCTGACTGAAAATGCTTATTTATAATTTCTACTTAATCAGATATGTGAAATAGAAAACAAGAATTTAGAAATTTAAAGCTGAAGATCCTGGTGACAATCAGTCTAACAATTCATTTTGTCAAAGGAAGAGACCAGGATGTTTAAATGCCTATTTAAATTCACAGAAATAGTAGCAGAGTCAGGGTAAATCAATTCTCTTATTACGCCTGCCACATTTCCATTCCAACTGATTTAACAAGTGAGGAAATTTATTTTTTAACAAGAACAAATACACCCTGCCTCTAAATAAAGGAATGTAAAAACCTATAAAAAGGTACAATTTCCCCATAAGTAGCATCATTAGAAAATTTAGACATGTGGTAAACTGTGGTACTTTATTGTCAAGTTCCTAAAAGTAAGATCAATATTTCTAACTATTGAAATAACATTAGAGAGAGGTAGGGCATCCAGCACGGCTAGAGAGTGGTTTGGTTCCTGAGTAGGGGCAGTTGGGGATTTAGAAAATGAAAGAAAGAGACAAACACAGAGATAGAAGGAAAAAGCTGGGGCTGAGTGGGAACACTGTCCTCTGATGGAGAGACAGGGACAGGGACCCAGAGCGCATACAGCGTGTTTATTTTATACAGCAAAAAACAGGAAGTTTTACTAAAAGTCAAGACAAAGGAAATTATGCACATTCTTGGGTGGGCCGAAGTTGTATTCATTCCTGGTGCTTGGCTGGATTTAAATAACAAAACCCACCTCCTGGCACCTGAGCTGAAGATCAAGCTGACAGCACTCCTGCCTTTTGGCAAAGCATGTATCCAGGACGTGGCTTAGCCAATGCCACTGGATTCAGCTGACAATCTACACTAATAAAAGAGTAAGATGCAAATTGACCGTACCTTCGCGACACCCACCAGTCAATCAGGAGTGAGTATGCAAATTAACCCAACAAAGATGGCAGGTTAACTTGCATACACAGACGCCAAGTGGCCGGCGGGGGGAAGCTTGTGTCATCGCCTTGGCAATGACACAGGCATTCCACACCGCCCCAGCCCCTCAGGGCCTCTGGGCAGCATGGGAAGGCGGGACCGGAGTGGAAAGAGGCAGCTCAGGGCCAGAGTGGAAAGGCAGTGCTGGCAGCCAGGGAAAGAAAGGCCCATTCTTACATGAATCTTTGTGCATCGGGCTTCTAGTAATTAAAGAAATGCACATGTGCCTACCCAGGCGCTATCTACAGTAGGGTAGAATGTAATTGTGCAAAAAAAAAAGAGTGTACAAAAGGAGATAAGAATATAAGTATCAAATGTAAAAGAAGTCATATAAAATTAATACCAGTCCACAGTCCACAGGAGTCTGTATTTGTTATTGATGTAAATATGATTTATAAGAGATTATGAAAGTAAGAGATGAGACAATAGGTGAGAAACAATTATAGCATACAAAGGGCTAATGGAGGCTCTGTAGTTCTGTGTATTTAAAGTCGAGGAATCCTATCTAATAATAGACAAATATGCAAATTGACCATACCTCCAACACACCCACAAGCCACGCCCACCATTCGATCAGAGCGAGTATGCAAATTAACCCAAACCAAGATGGCTACAGCCACAGAGAGCAAGGTTTACTAGGTAACAGAGGAAGCCAAGCTTTCCGCCTGCCCTTGCCAGGCCTAAGCCTCCATTCAAGCTACAAAGTTTCAATTATAGAAGGTAAACAAATTCAAACAAATGGCGGCAGAATGGAGCTTGAGAGAGCAAGCCAGGTATGCTGCTGGCAACAGAGGAAGCAAAGCTTTCCGCACACCCTGGCCAGGCCCACCCGCTTAAGGCAACAAAGTTTCAATTATAACCCCAATACAAATGGCTACGGGCCTCGGAGGGAGTCCCAGGCTTGGCTCCGCTCCAGGCTACAAAGTTTCAATTGTAGAAGGTAAATAAATTCCAGATACCAGGGCCTCCGCTTGGGTCGCCAGGGGGCATGGCTAGCCTGCAAACCACCACAGGCCCCTTGCTCAGGCCATCCCATGCCCCAAGGGAACCCCCACCCTGATCCGGGACACCCTTCAGGGCAAACCAGCTGGCTCCCACTCCTGCACCAGGCCTCTATCCTATCTAATAAAAGAGTAATATGCAGATTGACCATCACTGCAACACACAATATGGCTTCCCCCATGTGGTCAAAGATCCTGCCCCCATGTGGACACAAAATGGCCACCACAAGATGGCCAGCAGGGGAGGGCAGTTGGGAGGCACCCGGCCTGCAAGGGAGGGCAGTTGGAGGCAATCAAGCCTGCAGGGGAGGGCAGTTAGGGGTGACCAGGCCGGCAGAGGATGGAAGTTGGGGGCAAACAGGCTGGCAGGGGAGCAGTTAGGCATCAATCAGGCTGGCAGGGGTAGTGGTTAGGGGGTGATCAGGCTGGCAGGCAGAAGCGGTTAGGGGCAATCAGGAAGGCAGGCAGGCGAGCAGTTGGGAGCCAGCAGTCCTGGATTGTGAGAGGGATGTCCGGCTGCCCGGGCAGTCAGACATCCCTCGAGGGGTTCCAGATTGGAGAGGGTACAGGCTGGGCTGAGGGACACCCCCCTCGCCGTGCACGAATTTCATGCACCAGGCCTCTAGTTTTCAGATAATAATAAATGATAACCAAATAAATTATTTTTACAAAATAATTTGAAATATTATAAAAAAGGATACCATGATTGCAAGATTTAAATCAAAATATAGAAATCTCTTGTTATAATATAGAATGCAGAAAACATTAGAGAGGATTACATTTTATAGAAGTGGTTATCTTATTTTAAAATTAGCCAAAATGGATATTCTATATACTTAAAAAGATAACATTGATTCTCGTGACTTCATAGCTTTTTATGAATTTCATTTTACTATTTTTTCCTTCAATCCTCACCCAAGGATATGCTTATTGAATGTTAGAGAGAGAGAGAGAAGGAGAGAGAGAGACGGAGAGAGAGAGAGGGAAGGAGAGAGAGAGAGAGACATCAGTGTGAGAGAAAAATCCATCAGCTGCCTCCCACAGGAATCCCAACCAGGACTGGGTATCCAACCTCCAATATAGGTATCTATGTATGTGCTCTGACTGGGGATCAAACCCATGACCTTTCAATGCCCAGGAAGACACTCCAAGCAACTGAGCTACACTGTCCAGGGCTTCACAGCTTTTTACTTGATCATAGTAATTTGGATCCGATATTGAAAATGGAATATAGAGTTGGTCACCTCTACAGTCAGAGAATAACTAATTAAAATGAACCCACCTATAAGAATAAGGTATTTATTTTAGGCAATCTAGGTAAAAGACCTGGATTTAATGTTGACAGTTTCTAAGAGACATGGTTTAGATTTTATATTAAAAGGAATATTAGTCAAGTGAAATGTGAGTATGATAAGGAAAAAATATGCGAATGGCACAATTATAACTATCAAATATTTATTACTATTAAAAATGCTTAAATTATTTCATTGATTACAAATTCTTCTTATTGATTACTATCTTTAACTGTCCATGGTGTTGAGGGGGGAAAAAATGAAGTAAACATTTTTTTGAGTAATGTTCTTTGAGTGTCTTCAACCAGTTTATTTTTCTAATAAGATAACCACAAAACTAAAAGTAAGCAATGCATTAGATTGCAATGACACCCAGTCCCATGAGTGATGTATTTATGTTGTAAGAATATTAACATAATTATCAAAGTTATTAATGTCACACAAATCAGGGTCTTATAATAACCACATTATTTTAAGATTCATAAATACTAGTCAAAATTCAATTGCTGTAGTCATGACTGAGGGAGAATATACACAGCTAATGCACAGACAAAAATGTTTTAATGGGGATTCAAAATAGAGTACAAGGTAATAGGAAAATACTTCAGAAAGAGAAAAAAATGGCACTGGAGAATGAAAATGAAACCACTTTATAACCATCTCATTACTGGGGTGACTTAAAAATAAGGGATAAAGGAAATGGGAGAAACTAAATGAGTTTGGTGCAATCTTTCCGCTTGCCAAGAGCAAGTAATGACTCCCACCAGGGAAACCCAAATTGAGAGTTGAGAAATAGCATCAGATAGGCAAAAAAATGGAAGATACTATGTTTTTAAACAAGGAAAAGTGCTTCCATTAAGGCATTTTATATAAAAATTTTCTATTTGTTTATTATAGGCAACTCAATTATTATTACATAAGAAAGGCAACTAAGTCTTATATCTGTCATATACTTACCGAAATGGAAAAAAATAATAATACAAAAATGTAATGCTGCAAAAAGGAGTAATTTTCCAGTTATACTAGACCTGAAATGAATCAATAAAAGAAAAAAGAAAAAGGAACAGTAGTATGTGAACATGAGAGGAAAAGTTCTGAATAAATTCAGTAGCCCAGAAAAGTGGTAAGAAGAGGAAGAAATGAGAATGATACTATTAGCTCAGAGGGGGATTTTTTTCAAACTTACGGCGTTGATGCCCCAAAGCAATAAAATCTTACCTAACCTAATAATAGACAAATATGCAAATTGACCGCACCTTTGCTATGCCCAAACCACACCCACCAGCCAATCAGGAAGGACGAGTATGCAAATTACCCCAACAAAGATGGCAGCTAATTTGCATATAAAGACAGTGTAGAAAGAAGCCAAGAGATGCTGAAGGGAGCAAAGCTGCGGAGAAGCAAGCAAGCCCGGGGGAGGATAAAGGAGGAGCGGAGGCAGGGCTGGGGGCAAAGGAAGGAGAGCGGGCGGTCTGGCGGAGAAGGCGGGCCAGGGGAGAAGGGAGGAGCGGAGGCGGGGCCGGGGGAGAAGGAAGGAGAGCGGAGCGGGGGACAAGGGTGGAGAGCAGGTGGGGTGGGGTAGAGTGCAGCAGGAAACCCTATTGCAGGATTTTTCCTGCAACGGGAACGCTAGTAAATCTATAAAAAAGGTAGCTGACCAGTCATACAGTGCAAAGATGAAAGTTCTATTACTTACATTTGTCAAGAATGCCCAGAGATTGTGGCTCTGAACAGATATAAAACAACATATTAAACAACAAAAACAAACATGATTGTGACCTTTCAGTGGACCTTTGATTTACTCAGACATCTTTATGAAGACTGTATGAATGGAGAAAAGATTGATTATACACTAGCAGGGATCAAATTGCAATGCAAACATATGAGAGTGCCTGTATATGAAATTTTTCTACTTCTAATTCACTGAAAATAGAACAATGAATATCTATTTTCTTACAACTAAAAGCTTATTCCAATATAATTTTTAAATGGAGATTCCTAATTGAGTTCTTGCCTGACTAACGTTGAAGATCAAGAGACAGGCTTCTGACCACCATGGAATAAGAAGGACTGGATAACCTCCTATCCTATCTAATAAAAGAGTAATATGCAAATTGACCATACCTCTGCTGCACCCACAAGCCATGCCTACCAGCCAATAAGGGGAGAGTATGCAAATTAACCCAACCAAGATGGCTTTGGCCATGGAGCAAGCAGGAGGCATGGCTCTGATCAAGCCTACAAAGTTTCAATTATAGAAGATAAATAAATCCCAGATACCAGGGCCTCCACTTGGGTCACTGGGGGGTGTGGCCGACCTGCAAACCACCACAGGACCCTCGCTCAGGCCACCCCACACCCCAAGGGATCCCCCACTCTGATCCAGGACACCCTTCAGGGAAAACCAGCTGGCCCCCACCCATGCATCAGGCCTCTATCCTATCTAATAAAAAGAGTAATATGCAAATTGACCATCACTGCAACACACAAGATGGCTGCCCCCATGTGGTCAAAGATCCTGCCCCCATGTGGACACAAGATGGCCACCACAAGATGGCCAGTAGGGGAGGGAAGTTGGGAGGGAACAGGCTTACAGGGGAGGGCAGTTGGGGTGACCAGGCCAGCAGAGGAGGGAAGTTGGGGGTGACTGAGCCTGCAGGGAAGGACAGTTGTGGGAGACACAGGCCTGCAGGGGAGAGCAGTTTGGGGGGACCAGGCCTGCAGGGGAGGGCAGTTAGGGGCAAACAGGCTGGCAGGGGAGCAGTTAGGCATCAATCAGGCTGGCAGGGGAGTGGTTAGGGGGTGATTAGGCTGGCAGGCAGAAGCGGTTAGGGGCAATCAGGAAGGCAGGCAAGCGAACAGTTGGGATCGGGCCTAAACGGGCAGTTGGAGAGGGTGCAGGCTGGGCTGAGGAACACAGCCTGCCCCGCCCTCCCTGCCCCCCCCCCCCGTGCACGAATTTTGTGCACCTGGCCTCTAGTTCTAAATAACCAGAAAAATGGACAAAGTGTAAGAAACATGTTCTTTCAGTCACTGGAAAACCGGTAATGCTGGGCCATGATCATTGAAAGAAGAGAAAGAAAGAAAGTGAAGGCTATGATTGCCCCAGAATTCTGCCTGAGCAAACCAAGGAGCAAGGAAAGTCTAAGCAGAGCATGCTATCCTGTTTAACTGAGGAGCCAGAGATTGGAGTTCATGGATGCTGAGGCAGCTGTAAATTTCAGGGCATATTCCAGAGAGGAGAACCCTGCATAGAAAGAAAGTTCCAGAGATTTCCATGCCCCAGCCCCTTGAATTTTTATTGATTATCAGTCATGGGTCCCCAACGAAACAGAAACAATAGGAGAGAAAGACAGAGAGAAAGAGAGACAGACAGACAGATAGACAGAGACAGAAAGAGAAACAGAGAGAATTTCAGAAATGAAAGAATTGACTCACATGATCTGGGAGGCTGGCAAGTCTGAAAACTATAGGGCAGACTGACAGGCTGGAAACTGAAATAGGAGTTGATGGTGCCTTAGTCTCGAGGTAGAATTTCTACTTCAGAAAAAAATCAACTTTTGCTCTTAAGGCCTCCAAGTGATTGGATGAGGCCCACCCACATTATCAATTGTAATTTCTTTTACGTAAAGTGAACTGATTGTGGATATTAGCTACATCTACAAAATGCCTTCACAGAAATTTAAATCAGCGCTTGATTAAATAACTGAGTACCATAGCTTAACTTAGCTGACATCTACTAAATTGCACATGCATGGGGTGAAACTCCAAAAAACTGAGCAACCAGAGTTCTGTAAACCAAACCAGAGCCCTCAAAGGAAGGATTCAAATTCCAATCAGCCAGAGACAGGAGTCCCTATTTACCATGGGGGATATTGAGTAGAGACCATAGGAAGACTACGCCTTATTAGTGCAACTAAAGACACAAAACCACTATTAAAAGCAAGTCTCAAACAAAGTAAGTAGAATCACTACAAATTTATATTTAAAAGAAGAAAACAGAGTTCAAGCACAAAGTCATAATGTTTACTGCACAATTTAAAAGAATGTTAGTTATAGCAAGAAGTAGAAAAATGTGACAAGGAAAGCATCCTACATAATAAAAACCTAATATGCAAATCTACTGAACAGCAGAATGACCAGTTGCTGTGAGGCACACTGACCACCAGGGAGCAGACACTCATTGCAGGAGCTTCCCCCTGGTGGTCAGTGCGCTCCCCCTGTGGGAGCCGGGCTCAAGGCTGGCAAGTGCAGCAGCAGTGGTGGGAGCCTCTCCTGCCTCTGCAGCAGTGCTAAGGACCCCTCAGGGGATGTCTGACTGCAGGGAGTGGGTCTAAGCCAGCAGTCAGACATCCCCGGAGGGGTCCCAGACTGTGAGAGGGTGTAGGCCGGGCTGAGGGACCCCCACCCCCCCAGTGCACGAATGTCGTGCACTGGGCCTCTAGTTGTCAATAAAAAACAGACCTATAAAGAAGAGGGATAATAGTACAAGAACATTAAAATATTTGTACTACATAAAATTATTTAAAGGAAAGCATGAACATACTGAGGAGAAAAATGGAAGGAATAAAAAGACCTAAATGAACTTTCTAGATTAAAAAAATTACAGTATCTGAAGTGAAAATTAACTGAATGGGCTTGACAGCAGATTAGACAATGCAGAATCAAAACTCACTGTACATAAAGGTGTAAAAATAGAAAATATCTACAATGGAAATAAGTCTGGATAAAAATTAGCAGGGCCTCAGTGACCACTGTAAAAATATCAAATGATATAACTTATGTGTAAGTGGAATATTAGAAGGAAAGAAGGGGATGATTATTATTTGAGTTTTCAATACTCTTGCTATTCGACTGAACAAGCAGACAGAAAATTAATAAAACTATGGAAGACTTAAAGGACGTTAAAAAGAAAAATAGGCCCTGGCTGGATTTGCTCAGTGGATAGAGCATCGGCCTGTGGACTGTCAGGTCCCAGTTTTGATTTTGGTCAAGGGCACATGCCCAGGTTGTGGGCTTGAGGGGGGCGTGTAGGAGGCAGCCAATCGATGATTCTCTCTCATCATTGATATCTCTCTCTCTCTCTCTCTCTCTCTCTCTCTCTCTTTCTCTCTCCCCTCCTCTCTGAAATCAATAAAAATATATTAAAAACAAAGAAAAATAGATCTAAGAGGAAAGAGAGAAAGAGGGAGAGGGGTATTTACAGAACATGTATTCTGTAGATAGCTATTTACAGAACATGTCACCCACTAACAGTTAAATACAATTGTTTTCAAATTCTCAATTTTAAAAAAAGCTGAAATTGTTCATAGTATGCTCTTTGATTACAAGATGACACTAGAAAATAATACCTAAAAGATATTTGGAATTTGTCAAATATCTAGAAATTAAGCAACATATTCCAAATAATATTCAAAAAATTGTAAATGAATCCAAATAAATGAAACATACATATGGGACAAAAACTAAATAAATAGAAAGGGGGGTAGATTAAATCTCAGTCATATCAATAATTATTTTAAATGTAAATAGACTGATTACTATAATTGGAGGAGAAAATATCACACTGCATAAAAAATATGATACAAACATTTGCTGTCAACTAGAAGATGAACTTTAAATATAAAAACATATGTCAGTTAAAAGTACAAGGGTGAGAAAAGATATACCATGCTGACCAGCAGAAACAGAAAAGTACATCATATCCCTTTCTCTTCCCAACTGCCTCCATTTGCAAAATCGAACCAGAATTTCATTGCAATAGAAAAAAAGAAAATTTTATAAGGGTGAAAATGGATCAGTTACCACAGAGCACCAACATACCCTCCTATTGTAAAATGAATGACATAGCAAATAAAAGTCTGGGTGTAGAGAACTAGCAAAGGGCAGTAGCAATGTATTAATTCCCTCATCTTATGAAGCAAACATAAGGGAAATCTATTTAAATTTGTATTAACATGAAATAGATATATAGGAATAAATAAAAATACCATAAAATTTTTAAAAATTATATCATAAGAAACATAACTTAGAAAATATATAAATGTACAAATGAGCAAATGAGTGTAGGTGAACCAACTTCCCAATCTTTCAAAGCATAGAGACTGATGACATAAAAAATGAAGATAAACACATTTTAATTATAATTGTATTATTTATAGGAACTAAAACAAAAAAATTGAACAACATATATTCTGAGGAGTAACACTTGAAGTGGAAGAGAGAGGATGAGAAATATGTATTGTCATATAATAATTTTAATATTTTTCTTATACTTTTATTTTGGGCATCATGCCAATAGTATTACTAATACCATATTAAAAAACCACTGCATATGCCTCACAGACTTACTCTATTTTCATCCTTTCAGGGGTATAAAGTAGTCTCTATTTAAAGCATTGGAGTGTTACTGTTCATTATGTTTATTGTAAATGTGCCCAACGAATTACTAAGCAGAAGGTAAAGTCAATAAATAACTTGGAGCCATGATCTTAAGAATCTATTCTTTCTTCTTCACCAGCATGCTTGATGTTCACTGCAAGTCACTTAACCTCTTTGTACTTCAGGAAAAGTGAAGACAAAAGCAAATCCACAGACATATTTTGAGGTGCTATGACTAATGGTGCTAATTCAGAATGAGTCAATACCCGTATACATCTACCAAAGATAACAGGCATTATTAAAGACTACCCACATAAGGCTATAAATATATTTCTTATACTAACAATTTGAAATGGCTTGTATTCAATATAGAAATACGTAGGTTTTATCTTTCTTGTGAAGTGTATGCAGAGACAAGCCAGCCTATTTCTAAGTAATTTTAAACAGAGGTGCTCAGAAGTAAAAGTTTCTTCGTGGGCAAATATATAAAGTCCCTTTGGGCTCCTGCATCCAAACAAAAATGCTTCTTCATGTACCTGCTCAGTGTTCTCAATGAGTGGATGGAGTTGTCAACTTCATGGTAATTATTTAGGACTTAGGAAGGAAAATGTATTTTACATCAGTGTTAAATTAATTAATCATTTATGAGTTCCTAGGCATTGTCCAACACTGTGCACAAAAATGTCATCATCATCATCATCATCATCATCATCATCATCAATGCCCTGGGTATAACCTTCAATTAGTGAAATATTAGAATCAGTGGATTAAAGTGAAGTCAGTGAATAGAAAATTCCGGATGGATTCCATATTCTTTCCTGAGATCTCTCAGACAGCATATCCTCAATAATATAAACTTCATTGTCTTGTCTTTTTCCCATCCATTTTTACTCTTTTCTTACTTCTGCTTACAAGAAGCATCTTCTAAGTATATATATACAGCCAAGTTTTTGCCTCCTGCTCTGCTTTTAGGAAAAACAAATTAAAAATATATACACTTGCTCATTGAATAGCAGCTCTCTCACCTCTCCAACAATTTCACTCAGACTATTCCCAACTTCCCCCTTCTATTTCATCAGAATTTTTCTCATGGGTTTAAAAAAAATATCTATCACATGGACATACTGTAATATCTCTTATCACAGCAAATAAATTTTCTTTTGCTACATTTCCCCTCCAACTATAAACTTTTCCCCATTCACCTTTTAATGATTTAACTTTAATCTATATTACCACTGCCTCATTTTTCTTCAAAATCCATTCTCAAGCGATTTTTCCCTCCACCACTCTATCCAAATTTCATTCTATCACCAATAAGCTCTACATTGCCAAATCCATTTGACAGAGTAGATCACTCCTTTTTAAAATATTTTCCTCTCTTATCCTCTGGGACAACACATACTCCTGTCATTTTTTTTTTTCACTTTTCCCCCGTTACAGGTAATTTTTCCAGATCTTACTCATATTCTTTACTTTTTAAAGTTTGGAGTGCTCTAAAGTTCTATCTTTGTACCTACACACTTGTCAACTGTCTAACTCCATTAGTGATCTAATCCTGTCCCATGCCTTTGAATATCATTGATATGTTGATATCTTACAGTATTTTTCCAACCCACCTTCACCTGAACTACTACTGTCACATGGTTTTAGAACAAACACAGATACTTGATAACTGAGCTCCAACCACATTGACCTCCTCGCAAGCATTTGAGCAGACCATGCAAGTTTCCACCTCCAGGCACCGTGTCTCTCTCTGCATGGAATGCTCCCCTCCTTACTCTTTTTAGATTCAGGGAAGGCTTGCTCACTTTATTTAGATCTCTTTATATTATCATTTCATCCCAGAGGGCTTTCCCTAATCACCCCCAAATACCACACGCAACCACATCACGTCTATCCTCCTCCCATCCTCACATTTATTGGTAAGATGAATGCTGTATGCAGAACTCAAGTGTAGCTCTCTCTCCTTCCTGACTGAATTCCAGGAGATCTTTGTAGAGTAGGAAGAGCACTGGTTTTGAAGTCATATAAATATTTCTTCTTACCCTGCAACTTCCCTGATGTGGTCTTAGACAACTTACTTGGTACAATCTCAAATGTAAAATGAAGCCAGCAATACCTAATATGTTTAAACAGATATATTAGTCATTATAGAAAATACACAAAAGAAGGCAAAAAAGCCAAACATTCTAGCTAGATTTTTTGACAAATACATAATTTAACAATATTATTATTCAGCATCATGTAACACACATAAAAGTTAGAGTCAAATCATGTAATTAAAATTATTTTAGTATATTTATAATGTAACAATTTTAGTTCTTAACATTTTGTCTTAGGTGAAAATTGGAGTCACCTCTTCTATGAAGCGAGGGTAAAAAAAATTGTTAATTTTGACTCTTGTCCTTTTTTAACTTGAGGTAAAATTGACAGACATTATATAGTTTCAGGTGTACAACATAATGATTTGATATTTGTATACATTTTGAAATGATCATCACAATAAATCTAGTTAACATTTGTTACTGTAGTTACAGAATTTTTTTCTTGTGATGAGTTTACTCTCTTAGTAACTTTCAAATAAGCAATGTGTTATTATTAACTATACTAGATGCCTGGTGCATGAAATTCATGCATGGGTAGGGTTACTAAGCCTGGCTGGTGATCAGGGCTGATTTGTGGGGCAACTGGCAGGCAGGGTGACTGGGGGGCCCCCGCTGATGCCCAATTTGGATGGTGGTTTGGTGCCGCCTGCTTGCCAGCCCCGACAGGGGGCAGCTCCTGCATTAAGCATCTGCCCACTGGTGATCAGTGTGTGTCATAGTGACCCGTCATTCTGCTGGTTGTTCTGCTGTTCAGTTGATTTGCATATTAGGGTTTTATTATATAATGTTTACCAAGCTGTACATTACATCCCCATGACACATTTATTTTATAAATGGAAGTTTTTGCCCTATCCAGTTTGACACGGTGGATAGAACATTGGCCTGTAGACTGAAGGGTCCCAGGTTCAATTCTGGTCAAGGGCACATGCCCAAGTTGTGACCTTGATACCCAGTAAGGTGTGTGCAGGGGGAAGCCAATTAGTGATTCTCTCTCATCATTGATGTTTCTATCTCTCTCTCCCTCTCCCTTCCTATCTGAAATCAATAAAAATATATTATAAATAAATAAATAAATAAATAAATAAATAAATAAATGAATAAATGCAAGTTTTCATCTTCTTTCACTTTGCCCACCCCTTCTCAGCCCCCCAACCACCACTTTTGGTAATCACCAATCTGTTTTCTTTGTATCTACGAGCTTGTTTTCTTCTGTTTGTTTAGATTCAACATATAAGTGAGCTTCTACAGTATTTATCTCTGTCTGACTTATTTTACTTAGCACAATGCTCTCAGGATCCATCCATACTGTTGCAAATGGCAAGATTTCATTCTTTTTTTATGGCCGAATAATAAATATTCCAGTGTGTGTGTGTGTGTGTGTGTGTGTGTGTGTGTGTGTGTGTGTGTGTGTGTATCATTTCACAATTCCTGTACCCATTCATCCATAGATGGGCACTTAAATTGCTTCTGCCGTATATCTTGGCTGTTGTAAATAATGCTGCAATGAATATGAGGGTGCTTATATCTTTTTGAATAAGATATTTTTGTTTTCTTCAGAAAAATACCCAGAAGTGGAATTGCTGGGTCATATGGTAGTTCTATTTTTAATTTTTTGAGGAATCTCCAAATTGTTTTCCATAGTGGCAGTGCCAATTTACATTTCCTTCAACAGTGCATAAGAAATAACTTATTTCTTATCTTTTTGATAACATCCATTTTAACAGGTGTGAGTTGGGTTTTTCTTTGTGGTTTTGATTTGCATTTCTTTGATGATTAGTAATGTCTGTCGAGCATCTTGTCATGTACCTGTGGTTCATCTGTATGTTTTCTTTGAAAAAATGTCTAGTCAGACTCTCTGCAAATTGTTTTGTGGTTGCTGTTGTTATTGAGTTGTACGAGTTCTTTATATGTTTTGGATATTAACTCCTTACCAGATATATGATTTGCAAATATTTTCTCCCATTTAGTAGATTGCGTTTACATTGTGCTGATGGCTTCCTTTCCTGTACAGAGCTTTGCAGTCTGCTGTGGTACCACTTGTTCATTTTTGCATTTGTTACCTTTGCTTTTTGTGTCAAGTCTAAGAAATTATTACTAAAACCAATGTCAGGGAGCTTACCACTTACATATTCTTCTTGAAATTTTATGGTTTCATCATTATCTGTTTTATGTTTGATTTATTTACTTTCAATTCCACCTGTCTCTCTCCTTTGTCTATACAAATTTTTACAACTCTAAGGCAATATTCTTTTATTTCACTCATTTCACAGTGCATCTTTTAAAGAAAGTCCATCAGGTCTCTTAAGCCATCAGTACATATGTTTTCTTCTATACACATATTTATCCCTTATTTCTCACAACATGATATAATTTCAAAACTATTGAAATTGATATATTTTAAAACTATATGGAATTGTTCACATTTATTGAACCCTAATTCTTCACAACATAGTATAATAACTCCTCATTCTTTATTACTTCACTCTTTCAATTAGATACTTCTACATATAAATTAGGTGCCTGCCATATAAAAGAGATTAAGCATTTTGCTTTTATATATAAAACTAGAGGCCCGATGAACAAAATCATGCAAGAATAGGCCTTCCTTCCCCCAGCTGCTGGCACTGGCTTCCCTCTGGCATCCTGGACCCGGGCTTCCCTCTAGCCGCCAGCAGGCACCTGGGACCATGGCTTGCCTCGCAGCCTTGGCTTCATACAGAAGGACAGAAGGACGTCTGGAAGGATGCCCGGTCTAATTAGCATATTATGTTTTTATTATTATAGATATTTCTTTTTCTCATAAGTCTGATACCATTTATCGTGAAACCTACAAAATTCCCAACTAGCAAGTTTCTCACCAGCGTAGTATAAATTTCAGAGAAGACTAAAATGATTCATAGTGAACTTAGAAGTAAAGTATACATAATTTTTAAAGTATTGGAACAGAAGAATGATTTTATATTCTTTTTTTCTCTTTTAACACTGGCACAAATATTTAAAATGACTGCATAGTATTCAGGATTGGTGAACCCACTTACAGCATTATACAGATGTAAGAGCATAGGCAACAGGAAAAGAAAAAAGAAAGTAAAAAATTCATCTTTTTTTTTTTTTTTCTGGAGGAATGCTATAGAATATATGTATAAAGCACCAGTATCATACCTTGAAGCCCCCATATATTTAGTAGATATCATTTAAAAAAAAATAAAAGCACAAATAATGGGTATAGGACATTGAAAATTCTGTACCAGCATTTTTTTCCACATGACCAAAATGCTCCACTGCTCCATTGCAATTTCAATATTTATGCTCTTTTGCATTTCCATTTATCCTAGCATCTTCCAAAAATGCTGCATTCAAAACCCCCTTCAAATATGATTTGAACTGTGGTTATTTCAGGACATGGTCCTTTTCATGTATCAAAAGAGTTTTTCCCAGTACTTCTCTAATGCAAAAAAGTATGCTTTCAATCATGACAGCCTCAGACCAAACAGTTCTTGTTTTTGTGAGATGATAAAGTGGCCTAGATAAAGTAAATAATAAGGATTTAAAATGATCCTAGTAAATTTCTAATAAAATTTACCATTTAATTAATGTCTATTTATAAACTTAATCTTTTAAATAGATAATTTCAAATTTCAAAAGAAACAATGAAAATAATTGCAGTTTGGTCTTACTTACCCAAACAAAGTTTAATACATTCTTCAAGTCCATATATTCTTCAAACTATTATTTAGGACACTAGAGGCCCAGTGCACGAATTCATGCATGGGTGGGATCCCCCTGGCCAGCGATTGGGGCCATCTTGCACAGTCCCAATCAGGGCTGGCTGGCCAGCCAGGGGGAGGGACCACGGGAGGTTGGCTGTGGGAGCGCACTGACAACCAGGGGCAGCTCCTGCATTGAGCATCTCTGCCCCCTGGTGGTCAGTGTGCATCATAGCTACTGGTTGACCAGTCATTCCAGTCGTTCTGGTCATTCGGTCATAATGGTTTTAGGCTTTTATATATATAGATGGTCAACACAGTAAATATGTTATTTTATCTAAATGTATCCAAATTTCCAATGTTGTCTCTCATTCAAAAATATATCAGAAAACATAGTATCAGTTTAAAGCTTGCTAATGTTCTCTAGCTCACCGTCCCCCCCTGAGGATACAATTCAGCCTCCATCTTATGGGTACAGGATTTACTACTGGTCCTTTCTCCAGAAATTGTGTGTGAGTGGTGAATGGGAATAGAGCAGGAAGTGGCCCCTATATTCTTCTCATAAAAAGGACAGTGAAAAGGAACACTATATTAAATATAAACTATAGGAATGAATCTATTACATTAAAATATTTTAATGTGTCTTTATTGATTTTGAGAGAGAGAAAGGGAGAGGGAGAGAGAGAAACATTAATGAGAGAAACATTCATCTCATTCTCTGTCTCCTCCATGCCCCCTACTGGTAATGGAGCCTAAACCCAGGCATGTGCCCTTGACCGAAAATATGATCAGCTGTCACTGTGTAAATCTATCACAATATTATTGATATTCCCCTTCTTCTTTTCACCCATCCTCACCCCCTGCCTCTGGTCACCATCCCTTTGTTCTCAGTTTCTATGAGTCTGTGTGCTTTTTTGGTTTGTTTTAGATTCCACATATATGTGAAACCATATGGTATTTGTCTTCCTCTGCTTGATTCATTTCACTTAGAATAATATCCTTTAGATCCATTTATGTCATTGCAAATATGATATTTCATTCATTTTTATTGCTGCATAATATTGCGTTGTATATATACCACATCTTCTTTATCCATTCATCTGTCAGAGGACACCTAGGTTTGCAATAGTCAATATATGGAAGCAACCCAAGGTGTACACTGATATCTTCAATATTGGAGTCTGTTATTCATATAATCTCATAGGATTTTTTCTTTATTACCAATGGGAATAATCTTTGAAAGACATAGATTCTTCACTCCTGTGGCTATAACTATTGAAACCATGTAATTTCCAATGCATGAAAAAATGTTATTTTAGAGCATAAGATAAATTTATCTCATACACATCATGTAAAAATCTGATATCAGTTTGGAAACATAAACAATATTGCACACCCTATGTTCTTTATGTTCAGCATAGTTAATAATAATAGTTTTACTCTATTAATATTAATTGCAGGTTTACTATGTGTCTTAGATTTGCATGCCTTAGCTGATCTACCTGGAGCTTATTTTTCTAATAAAACAATTGAAATTATTACTGAAGAATGCACATATCTTAAAATACGTATGTAGTTTTTCAAGTCCCAAGGCTATTTTTTCTATGTATCTGTTTATATATTCTATTAGGTTACTTCTCTGGAGAACCCTGAATAATACTGATTTTGGCACTGAAAGTGGTATTAGAAGTCATAATTCTAAGTTTGATCTCAGTAAGTTAAAAAAGGCTATTTTCTACATTTTCATCTTCCCTATCCCTCAAAAACACACACACACACACACACCCCGCTCAAATTTTTAGTCATCCTGAACTCTGTTTTACATTATATTTAACAAAAAATACTGTGCTGAATTACATTACAAACATTTCTCTTGTGGTGCTACCATAATTTCTCTTTCAAGTAATAGCTGCCATCATTTACAATTACTTCATGTCTTCAACTACAAAGTTATCCCTCACTTGGAAGTTGTGTACAAGGCTCCCTTGATAGTGATTAGGTGAAAGGCTTTCTTTCTGTTAATATCCATATCATCTTATATAATTCAGCTTGAGGAAAGGAGACATTGTGAGCTTTATGGTCTACAACAAATTCTATTGTCTGATTCAATTGATGAGATACAAATCAAATGATATAGTTCCAGTGTGGAATAGATGGGTATATATAATTCCAGATCACGAAACATGTTCAACAGTACATGGAGGAATAATATTGCATAAAAAAGACCACAAAATTTCAGTGGCATACAATAATGAGCATTTAATTAGTTCACTCTTGGGTGCAAGCTGAACTTGTTTACATTTAGCTAGCTGGGGTGGGGAACCTTTTTTCTGCCAAGGGCCATTTGGATATTTATAACATCATTTGCGGACAATACAAAATTATCAACTTAAAAATTAGCTCGCTATTTTTGGTCAAACATGTAGTTAACTCACCCCTAATGCCTTGGCAGGGCCAGACCAAATAATTTTGCTAGTGTATGGGCAGGATGTCCCCCATCCCTAGCTAGAAGATAGCTTTGCTTCAAGCTAAGGATCACTCTGAGCATGGCTCCGCCCTTTGCTGAGATTTGCTGTCATAACTCATCTATGTTTATTCTGGGGTGAAGCCTAAGGAAACAGCAGCTACCAGAGAAAACAGCAGCTCCCAGGTAGCAACAGAGATGCAAGGGAGCAAGTGGAAATACGCATGGTACCTTAAGAAAACTGGCACTTGTCACTTCTGTTTCCTTATATTGACCAACTAGAAGCCCAGTGCATGAAATTCATGCACTGGAGGGGGAGTCCCTCAGCCTGGCCTGTGCCCTCTTGCAGTCCGGGACCCCTCACTCCTTACTGCTCGACTAACTGCTACTTAGTGCTGCTGCGGAGGCAGGAGAGGCTCCCGCCACTGCCGTTGTGCTCCCTAGCCATGATCCCGGTTTCTGGCTGAGGGGCGCTACCCCTGGGGGAGTGCACTGACCACCAGGGGGCAGCTTCTGCATTGAGCGTCTGCCCCATGGTGGTCAGTGTGCATCATAGCAACCGGTCGTTCTGGTTGTTCCTCCCTAATGGTTGCTTAGGCTTTTATTATATACAGGTGAAGAACACGTGTCTGAATCTAAAGTCAAGCAATAGGAAAATGTACTATGTACTCTGCCCCATTTCCTGGAAGGAAATACAAAGTCACATGATGAAGGATGTGAGAAGGAAGAGTGAAACACTGGAGCCGATTATTCACATTATCACATATAGAAAAGTGGGGCTAAGTGGGGAATTCTTATATATCACAATGGAAATGAAAGTTTAAAACTGTTAGATTAGACTTTATTTTTAAATTTAAATTAATACCAAAAGTTACAATAAACCTGTAATTGCATAATGGATTCTCAGGTTGTACTTTATACAATGAACTTTCTAAAAGAAGCATGCCCATTAATCTGTATTTTGAAGTCTTATGGCAATAGACACATTTATTTTTATCAATCTAAGAAGAAGCTATTAAATGTGTGGAAATCCTAAGGGTTATGCAAGTAAACGTATGTTCAGACATATATCTAAATTTATAATATAAATTTCTAAGAAAAAATATATTCATATAATCTCCCTCCCATCACACAAATACTTAATTTTTTAATATGAAGTAAATTCTTTATCCACATTTTCTTGCAGAAAGGAATGTCCTGAAATGTGGGCTCCTTTGATATGGTTCAAATACGAAGCCATTGACTTACTGAAATTGTCCCATGGTGGCACCTGAACGTTTATCACACAATCCTACGATTATGGCTTCACATGCCCTGCTAGTTGAAATTGAGTTTTTTACCTCAGAGGGAAGGCAGGGGAGGGTGGGTGGGTGGGAAGAGATCAACCAATGAACTTCTATGCATATGTGCATAACTCATGGACACAGACAATAGGGGGGTGAAGTCTTAGGGTGGGGGATGAGGGCGGGCTGGGAGAGGTCAATGGAGGGAAAGGGGAACATAGGTAATGCTTGCAACAATAAGCTTTTTTAAAAATAAAACATCCCAACCCTAAAAAAAAAAAGAAGAAGAAGAAGAAGAAGAAGAAGAAGAAGAAGAAGAAGAAGAAGAAGAAGAAGAAGAAGGGGAAGAAGAAGGAGAAGAGGAAGAGGAAATTGAGTTTGTTACAACCTATTGAAATTTCTTTGTTGAGACATTCGGTTCCTCTGTTTGAATGGAGTACCTTAAATAAATCATGCGTTGTGATACAAGTAGCTCATAGGAAATGTAAACACAAGGCATTCAAAATACACATTTATTATATTCACTGGGCCTTTATTTCTGACAGCAGAATCATGTTATTTATATGTTTCTCAACAATTCCATTGGAATCTGAAATGAAAAATTTTAGCCTAAGTACCTTTAACCATGGGAAAGATAATACCTTTTCTATTGTGAAAATTGCAATAGTTCACAGTCCCATGAGGTTACCTTTTTCAGATCTTTGAAAAAGTACAGGCATATGTTGGAGATTGCAGGCTCCATTCTAGACCACTGCAATAAAACGAGTAATACAATAAAGTGAGTCACAAATGTTTTGGTTTCTTGGTGCATATAAAAGTTATGTTAACACTATACTGTACTCTATCAAATGTGCATTATGCCTAAGAAACAACGTATATACTTGAATTAGAAAACATTTTATTGCTAAAAAGTCATCGTCTTTTTCCTGGTGGTGAATCTTGCCCTGACATCGATGCTCCTGACTGACCAGGGTGGTGGCTGCTGAAGGGTGCAGTAACCGTGGCAATTTCTTAAAATCAGGCTGTAATGAAGTTTGCTGTATCAGTTGACTCTTGCACAAATCATTTCTCCTTAGCATGTCATGCTGTTTGACAGCATTTTACCCACAATAGAACTTCCTTTCAAATTAGAGTCGATCCTCTCAAACCCTGCTGCTGCTTTATCAGCTAAGTTTATGTGATATTCTAACACAGGCCTCACTCCAGCTGGTGCCCTACTGAGGCCTTTGCAAACCAACCTCTGATGATAAGATAGGAGAATTTTTGTATGAAGATAATTAGCAAACGCAGGTGGCCACCCTGATTAACAAGTTTATTTAGAATTAACTATTTATGACAAAGGGTGATGCCAATTCTCTTACTTGAGGACTAGTTATTGCTTATTTTGAGACTATGTATATAATGGGTTGTACTTGCTTGGCAATATAAGAGGTGAGATTTCTTTCTGTCTTTGCAATATCTTTGGTGGATTGTCTATGATGTGCATCATCACATTCTCCTTTATTGCTTATTAAAAAATACAACTGTTTTTCTTCTACCTTTGTGGAGAGGTTTTCTGAGTTAGAAGGAGTTTTTAATCTTAACCATATTTTCCCAACAGTTCCTGAAGGGGTCAATGTGAGGAAAGCATGGCTTGTATCACTATCTGGGACTTCTACCCACACTCCAGCATTAAACTCCAGTGTGGGGGGGGAGGGGGAGTTGGAATATAAGTAGGACTGCTTTTCCCTGCACAAAAGGCGGACTTGACTGGAATAAACATGAGTTTTGACTGCTTTTCATCTGAGAGCTTGAACTTAAAATTAAAAAAAAAAATGTTTGTGAACCTGTAATAGAAAAAGCCAACTCTAAATATACCAAAAACAATAAAAAGAAGATATGCAAGTCCACTAGAGCATTTTTTAGATGCTCAAGTAAACAGATTTAAATTTCTCGCCCTGAGCCTGTCTTAGGTACTATGAAGTAAAAAGATTATCTAATGAATGATGTCAAGCAGGCGACCTTAACTTTTTAAAGTGAGAGAGGAGATATTTTTAGGTCCTTTGAAATTCTTTTTCATTCACCTCTGGAATTAGACTATTCCAAACCACCAACATTATAAATGGAGTTGGGAAGTGGAAGAACAGAGAAAAGAAAGAAAAGGAAATCTTTTTAGAAAAAAATATATATATAAAAATATATATATATATATATATATATATATATATATATATATATGCATATATATCCTATCTAATAAAGACAAAATATGCAAATTGACCATCACTCCTCGACAAAGATGGTGGCACCCACATCCAATAAGGAGGGAATATGCAAATTGACATGACAAAGATGGCGGCGGCTGGGCCAGGATGCTTGTGTCATCACCATGGCGACAGCACAGGTGTTCCACCCTTCCCCGGCCACTCTGGGCCTCTGGGCAGCACATGCGCACCAGTGTGGAGTGGCTGGGGTTTGGTGGGGTGGGACACCTGTTATGAGAGGGGGCGGGGGGTGGAGGGAGCTGTAGGAGGGTGGCAGGGCCGGAGCAAAGGCAGAAGGCAGCGGCCAGAGAGAATGCCCAGGTCCCAGGTGCCGGAGAGAAGCCAGTGCTGGCAGCCAGGGGAAGGAAAGCCTATTCTTGCACGAGTCTTCATGCATCGGGCCTCCAATATGTATATATATGGAAAGCAAAATATGGAAGTAAGGCAGTTCAGGAGCCACAAATATGCATAGAGAAAGGAATATAATCTAGCTGCAGAAACTGGAAAGGAAGGCAAAGTATGCAAGTGCCAGGAAGCCCCTCATTTAAAGTATCCATTAATTATGCCAGTGAAAAGTCCCCAGAGAATGTTCACTTTCAAATTTCTTCCCTTATGCCCTATGTTTTTCTTTGTTGGTTTGTTTGAATGTGGGTGAAGATTTGTGTTTTGTTTATTTGCATATATCCCAATGTGTCCAGCGCAATGCTCGTATCTGGTTGATCTCTGAGATTGGAGTTTAGGTGAGATAAAATGAATTGTATTGCTTTAAACTGAAAGCTCCATTCCAGCATTGCTTATCCGCATAGACTCCAGGAGGTCCCTGGAGCTGAAATACTTAGCTATTGTTCATTCTTATACACAAAGTCACTGCTAGGTTGGCATGAAGCAATGAAAATGTCTTAACACAGAGTTACTGTGATGGCTAAGGCCTACCTTATTAGAGCCACTATGTCCATCTAACACACCTGGCTCAGTTCTACAGCATTTGTTTCATAGCCTGTGGCCTTCCCTGTATGAATAATTATAATTTTAATTGGAATGTACATCAACTTTTATGTACTGGTTTGGCCACTGACATGCCAGACATGTGGTAACTCTTCAAATGAACCTGACTTGGAACTTGCACCTCATAAATTACATTCCCAGATTAAATTTTAAAAACTTCTCTGCCACCTTGTGGTGGATTTTTCAAAGTAACAATTCAGTCTTGGAAAAACTATCTGTTTTCAACCACGTTAAAAGAGAATAAAAAGGCAAGAAATTTACATATGAATAATAGGTAATTTTGTGATGAGTTCAATAAAGATCTAAAAATATTATTTCTGATTTAAAATCAGCGTTCATGATAAATCTGTTTTATTTCCCATTATTTCTACAATAGCTTGACACATCAAACTTAGGAAAAATATTAGCAAATCTCTTTTAAATATATGTGCTATAAAACTAATTTGAATCCTTTCTATGTTTTACTGGTCACTTTCTAAAAACTTTAAAATTAGATTTAGCGTCTGAATAAACATTCATGTAATAAGAAATTGCATGTACTATGAGACAATTTAAAACTTATTATCAATTTTATAAAGCATTCACTTTTAATAAACTAATACAAACTATGTAATTCAAATAGAATTTATTAGTTGGTAAATAACATGACTTATTACAATATTTGCAATAGGTATGTTCTTATTTTTCTTTTGTCTTGATGAGCATGGGTTATCTGCTCTCTGGGAATACATCTATTATGTTCTAAAACTAAATTAATTCCTTGTCTACAAAAAGGCTGTGAGTTTCCTAAAAAAAAAAAAATAAGATCATTTGGTTGGAACTTATAATTAAAAGGCCAAGAAAACTGTTAGAACCCAAAAACAAGAGTGAAAAAGAAGCATAGGTTAACCACAAGACCATCAATCATACTGATGAAAGGAAATTGACAAATGATTGCTAAAGCTTCAAATTCATAAATCAGGTGATCTATTTGAAGTAAAGTTAGAGAGAATTGGGTCTTAAAACTCTGCTTTATAATGCATTAACCATTTCACAAACTGCCAAAATTGCCAAGATGAGAGCATTGGTTTCATAGAACAAATTCATGAATCTTGCCTCAATCCTGTTCTCACATTTGAAGAGTGGTTAAATTCAACCAAGTCTCAGTGGGAAATCTGTCTGATGACGTAGTGATGAAATTATTAAACATCTTCTTCCTCAGATTAGGGAGATTCCACACCGGGACCAAAGTTAGAGCTGCTTTTATTTCCCGTTGGTGAGGAAAATAACCCTTTTTGAGATTTAACTCAGATAGAAATTGTA
Organism: Ia io; assembly: GCA_025583905.1. Classification (NCBI taxonomy): domain Eukaryota; kingdom Metazoa; phylum Chordata; class Mammalia; order Chiroptera; family Vespertilionidae; genus Ia; species Ia io. Next base: position 39,918,243 of record JAJQQW010000007.1, on the reverse strand, counting down.
ATTTTTATCTTTCAGCTAGAAAACAAATTAGTTATAATGCGGACCTTTCACTGAAATAAATTTAAGGGAAAAAATTCCTAAGGAGACAACCTCAGGTAATCTTATTCTCAACTCAATAATATTTCAACGAATTCTTTATGTTTACATTCTTATGGACACTCACAGGTATTCACATTTGTCATGAACTCTGGGAATTACATTTTGTACCTGCTGCTATACAGAATAGTTGTCCATTATGTTATTTTTAATCATTCACCATGCTGTGGGCTTTGTGAAAAGATAGTGAGAAAAGAATGCAAGAAGAAACCTTCATTTGAATTACTATTTATTTATTGAATATGCATCTTTCATTTAGGTCTTATCCAATTATCTCAAAGTCTGTGCTTTAATGACTTTAAAAAATGTTTTCCTTTATGCCTTTGAAGTGGTCCCATTTTCTTAATGGAAGAAATGTATTTAAATTGTCTGAGAGCCATGCGTGCTCTCCTTGCTTGCTGCCCTAGGATGTGTGAGAGTAGAAACTCTATCAAAAATAGTCTTAATTGACTTGCTAACAGTCACTCTCTCAGTAGGAATAATTTTGATTAGTAGGGAAAGTGTCTTCTCATTGTCTTCTTTCACTGATAAATAATACATTGCAGTTGTGTCTTTACTGAGCCTAGAGACTTTAGATTCATTATCCAATTAATCCTCCTAACATTGCTGTAAAGTAGGAATGGGGAGTAAGTTCTCAATCTGCATGTACAGAGAGTAAATGACTTATTATGTCACCAAGCCCAAAAAAGCAGTGTTAAGAAAACTGCTTAAGGCCTGACTTTATTGCAATATTGGGTCGCTATTTCTCATATTACAAGAACCTCTTCAGTGATAACTGGTACTAGAAGTTGAGGACTAAATGGGTGTCTTCATATTTAATTATAAGGATACTAGAGGCCCGGTGTCCCAAAATTCGTGCACTCGGAAGGGTCCCTCAGCCTGGCCTGCACCCTCTCACAATCTTGAACCCCTTGGGTAGGGTGCCTAGGCCTGGCCTGAGATCAGGGCCTATCGGGGCTTTCCTTCCCCCAGCTGCAGGCAGCTGGCCCCACCCCCGCCACTGCCACTACTTGCCATCTGTGCAGCGCTGCCCCCCCTCCCCTGCCACAGGTAGCTTCCCTCTGCAGGCAACAGGTGTGGGGTACAATGGCCTGGCTTGCCTGGGCCTCCCTTTTTCTTTGCTGGTGGGTGGGGCCCGCCCTGTGAGGGGCCATCTGCCTACCTGATTGCTCCTAACCGATCGCCTACCTACCTGATCACCCCTAACCACTTGCCTGCCTACCTGATCACCCCTAACTGCTGGCCTGCCTACCTAATCGCCCCTAGCCACTTGTTTGAGGTGGAGCCAGCCCTGCGAGGGGCCATCTGCCTACTTGATTGCCCCTACGGGCTGGCCTGCTTACCTGATCACCCCTAACCACTGGTCTGCCTGTCTGATTGCCCCTAACCACTCTGCCTGCCTGCCTGATCACACCTAACTGCTTGCTTAGGGGTGGAGCCAGCCCAGCAGGGGCTGTGGTGGTTCTGGTCTTTGGTCGTTCTGGTCATTACGCTTATGGTGGCTGGTCTTTTATTATATAGGATTCCCTAGAGTACAAAGGTCTCTGTCTCCTTCCCATGTATGTGTCCTATAGGAAAATGTGTAAGGTTTTCACAAGAGGAGTGATGTTTTATTTTTTAAAAAATTTTTTCTTTGTTGATTAAGGTATTACATATGTGTCCTTATCCCCCTCATTACCCCCCACCCCCTCCCCACTCATGCCCTCACCCCCCTGGTGTCTGTGATGTTTTAGATCAGAGGTTGGCAAACTTTTTCTGTAAATGGGCAGATAGTAAATATTAGGTTCTGAGGGCCATGTAAATAAATTAGCATAGCTGTGTTCCAGGAAATTTTACCAAAATAGTTAGCAAGCCAGATGTGGCTCATGAGCCATAGTTTTTAACTCCTGAATTATGTTATAATTCATGTACTTATGCAATGGAAGGGGAATAAGAGTCATGGGTTCAAGACTCATTTCTAACATTAGCTGTCCAGGGAAAACATTTTCCTATCTAGCAAAAGTTTGACATCTGTAAAACGAGAGAGTTAAACTTATCTTTTATAAAGTTACTCTCTGTTCAAAAATGATAGAAACTTTCTCTGTGCTCATTTATTTTTTTCTTCTTGCATTTAAGACAAAAAAATTATTGTTATGTTTACAAAGGCTGAATAAAAATTATTCACAAAATCATGGTAATCACTTAAACTCTTTGAAATGATTGGTTTATCTGGAAGAGGGAAATGAAGGAAGCTTTTATTCCAAATACATCGAATGCTTTCATTCTGTGTGAGTCATCAGAATTTGTCATGGCTCCCTTAAGAAATCGCAACAGAAAGCAGGGCACATGAGGCCCTGGGGAATACAGGGAAGATGCACTTAAAATATTTCTTTTGTTCTGACTGGATTCTGTCTGGTTTTTAGGAAAGAACAGCTTTTGTTGGCTCATACCAAGACATCCTCTTTACTTCAACCCTCACTCCTGACTAACATTGTTTCTGATTCTATGCCAAGAATGTATTGTCTCCAAGATTCTCAAAGCTGATCCCTCTTCTGGGATTATATGTATATCATAGTATCTGTGTTTCTGTCAGTTCCAATGTTTTCTATCTCTGCAAGCAGTTCATGGCATGTTTGGGTCAAGTTTTTTGTACAAACAGAAAAATACAATTGTTCAGAACCGTCCAGCCCGAGATGGGTGACTCATTTGGTTGGAGTCTCCTCCTGTACAACAAGGGGTGGTGGATTCAATCCCTGGTTGAAGGCACAGGGGAGGCAGCCGATCAATGTTTCTTTCCCACATCGATGTTTATCTCCCTTCCTCTCTAAAAAAGTCAATATAAACATTTAAAAACACACACACACACACACACACACACACACACACACACACACACACACACACAACTTCCAGAATCTAATGTGACCCTGCCCTGTCCTGTCCTCCACCAGCTCCAGCCCTGGAGACATAATTTGTATTTTAACCTACTCTGCAGAATGACCTGCCCTCTCTAGTGGTTCTAACCATTTCCTTAACCTACCCTCCAGCTTGAGTTACACAAAACCAGAGCTATGCATGTATTAATCCATGCTTAAGTATTGAAAACCACAGACAATGTCATGAGACAAAGCCCTTACCCATTGAATATAATTTAAAACATATTTTTGGTTGTTTATTCTATGTCAGGTACAGAGCTAGGAAAAGGGATTCCAGCAAAACCATTATCCTTAGGACTGAACCATCTCCTGGGGGTACTGAGAATGTTCACCAGTACTTGTTACTGGGGTGCAGTTAGTTAGTTATTCTTGGTGGTATTCATTCTAGACCAGGGGTCCTCAAACTTTTTAAACAGGGGGCCAGTTCACTGTCCCTCAGACCGTTGGAGGGCCGGATTATAGTTTAAAAAAAACTATGAACAAATTCCTATGCACACTGTACATATCTTATTTTGAAGTAAAAAAACAAAATGGCAAAAACACCCGCATGTGGCCCGCGGGCTGTAGTTTGAGGATGCCTGTTCTAGACAGTCTTCACTGAGGAGCTATATTCTAGCTGTTATTGAAGGATAAGTGATATATCACTCAACAATCAGAGGGGGGAAAAAGGATAGTTCAGATAGATGAATAGATTAAGCCAACGTGAGAAGGAATTAATGAGAATTAAGGGAGAACAGCAAGCTCAGCATGTAAAGTGTGGAGAAATATGACCTGAAGCCGAGAGAAAAATGCAGGTTGAAAATGAATTATAAAACCCTGAATTCTGTATTAAGGAATTTGGATATTTTTACCCTCAAAGGGAAAGGACAATACACTGACCACTTTTGAGAGGAAGAATAACACAATCAGATTTAGAAAGTCTGTTCATATCACATGTATTAGATGACAAAAAATCTGGAAGCAAAAAGGCTGATTAGGAAGTTAATGAATTATGTCCCACAAAGGAGAGGTATTGAACATGGGTTGGTGAAAATGACAAGTGAGGCAAAGCTGAGAAACTGTTCAATGTAGGCAGTGAAAAGGTTGTAGTTGGATAGCATCTAGTGCCTTTATTATTTCTATACTTTATTACTCAATATACCCTGCTCACAGAGATAGCTCCTTTTAAAAATGTTTTCATTTTCTGTTTAAATTGTTACCTAATAAGAACTGGATTTGGTTTACCATACTGATGTTTGAGCTTAGCTTCTATTGTCTCCTTTTCTTATTTAATCACTTAATGAGTTCTTTAACCTGATCCATTTTATTCTCAAAATGTTTACTTCATTTTGTGATACTCTACAATCAAATATTATCCCCCCTGACAAACACACACACACACACACATTTTAGATCACATGTTCCTATGTCACAGATTCTCATGATATGAAATTTTTAACACCGTTTGGTGTATTTACATTAATAGCTATTTTTTTAAAAATATGGTATTTTTTTTTTTATTTCAAAGAGAGGAAGGGAGAGGGAGAGAGGGATAGAAACATCAACAATGAGAGAATCATTGATCAGTTGCTTCCTGCATGCCCCCTATTTAGGATCGAGCCTGCAACCTGGGCATGTGCCCTGACTGGGAATCGAACCATGACCTCCTGGTTCATGGGTGGACATGCAAACACTGAGCAACACTGGCCGGGCTTAATAGCCATTTTTTATCTTTGAAAAATTAATCAGTAGAGTAATGGTTGCCCAAGCCATAGTTCATCAGTAAGGAAATGTGAGACATTGATGCCAGTAAGGTAAAATGTTTAATTGTGATAATAAGGAGAGCAATGAGGTGATAATTTGTTGGAAAGAAGCAAAGAAAATATTTTTATATAAAAAGAGACATAATCATTTTTATTTTTATGGTTTGGTTTCTTTGATTTATTGTTGTTGCTTTTATGTTTTTATATTTTTATTTTTCAATGTGAAAAAAAATAGGGAATGAGAAGAGAATAAAGATTAATATGTAAAGTGATATAGCTTTAACATCCATGAGATTAGGTTTTCAATTATGCATTGATAAATATTAATAAATAATTATGAAATAAAATAAATAACACATAAATTAAGATGTATTAATAAAGTATATGTTTAGATGTAGTTCATTACAAACAATTATATTCTATAAGAAAATATGGTGTCCAATACAGAGGTTGGCATTTAGGCGATGCTCAATATGCATATGATGAATGAACTGAATCAATAAAGAAACAATTTCCTTTACCTAAAGCAACCCTCTAGAGCATCCAGTGAACATAGGCCACATTTTAAGAACCACCATTGTACTTTTATTCCCCTTGCAATCAATTAGAAATGCTTGATTTTTATCTTCTCATTTTTTTTTTCTAAAATGTCAGCAGATGTAGCTTAAGTAGTTCTAAAATATTGCTTTTTATGTTTGATATAGCCAAGTACTATGAAATAATGACTGTTTATCATTACTTTATGCTGTACATCTTCTATTATTTCATATGAACTATTAACATGTAAAATTAACATTTTTAGCATGCATTTACCTGCTACTATATAGCATGATCTGCTGGGAATACAGAGACAAATGAGAATAATCTACTCTAAATGGCTCACGGCTTAGTAATGGTCATTTTCAGAGAGGCTCATCAATAATCCTATATAATAAAGAGGTAATATGCAAATTGACCATCACTCCAACACACAAGGTGGCCCCCCCATGTGGTCAAAGATGGCCACCCCCATGTGGACACAAGATGGCCACCACAAGATGGCCAGCAGTGGGGGGCAGTTGTGGGCGATCAGGCCAGCAGGGGAGGGCAGTTTGGGGTGATCAGGCCTGCAGGAGAGGGCAGTTGGGAGTGACGAGGCCTGCAGGAGAGGGCAGTTGTGGGGAACCAGTCCTGCAGGGGAGAGCAGTTGGGGGCAACTAGGCCAGCAGGGGAGAACAGTTAGGGGTGACCAAACCTGCAGGGGAGGGCAGTTAAGGGTGACCAGGCTGGCAGGGGAGGGCAGTTAGGGGTGACCAGGCTGGCAGGGGAGCAGTTAGGCATTAATCAGGCTGGCAGGTGAGTGGTTAGGGGGTGATCAGGCCGACAGGCAGAAGCAGTTAGGGACAATCAGTCAGGCTGGCAGGCGAGCAGTTGGGAGCCAGTAGTCCTGGATTGTGAGAGGGATGTCCGACTGCCCGTTTAGGCCCAATCCTATCAGATTGGAGAGGGTGCAGGCTGGGCTGAGGGACAAACATCCCCCCCAACCCCTGTGCACAAATTTCATGCACCGGGCCTCTAGTTATAATATAATATGATACATCTGATATATATGTGTCATTTAAGAGTATATACATTTAATAAATTTTACTCAAAAAATATGTTGATTATCTGGTGTATGTTACATTGTGTGTTAGGCCCATTCTCATTTGCAAGTCATAGACCTCCTAGTCCAATAGGAGCACAAATGTAAACAAATACATTTGAATATCCCATTATAAATGCAAAAAATAAAAAAATAAACAGAAGTAGCATACAGGAGAGTCTGATGACCTCTGTGTCAGTTGGAGTCCTCTAAGAAGAAAAGGTCAAGATGGGATTTGATGTACAAGAAATTTATTTTGGAGAATCACTTATGAAAGATAAAAGGAGCAGGAATAGATAGGGAGAGTCTTCAGACCTCAATACAATCTACATTTTAAAAGGAAAGAGGAAAATAATGATTGGGTAGAAAGGACCTTATTGCAGCACAGTTCTATAAAATTCGTAGCCAGGCTGATGAGCAAAGGTTGGCCATTAGAGAAATTTTTCACCTGGCAGGCAGGAAGGGGCTGACACTAATTTAACACTGCTGTTGTGTAGAGGTATCGGCTGTGCCCTAGGTAGGTTATCCAAGCACTCTCTGAGACTAACTGCAGTGTGTTTTGTAATAGGATCAGTGATCCCCATTATCACAGTTCATAGATCACCTTCCCATAGTTCTTTCAATGTAAAGTGAGTCCCTTGACAATAAGGTATCTATTTCTATACAGAAAAACCACTGGCATTCTAAGATGGGAGTGACAGTGTGGTGGAACTGTGACTGAGAAGTTTTCTCACCTCATGAAAAAGTACCCATTTGGGGGTTCAGAATTAGACTCTGCTGCTAGCAGATTAAATATTCAGTCATTTATGTCTTGATTGACTTTGGCGAGTGGCATTCCATTACATTGAGCTTATGCATGGCATAGATATATAGATAATTAAATAGGTTCATAGGTAGAGAGATAGAGATATAATAAATATTAAATGTTATATACATATATGTGTGTATATATATATATATGTATATATATTATAGCCATGTTATAGAGTTATGTTAAGTGAAAGGGGGCATGTTTTAATAGTGACAACTCTATAAATGCATATATGATAAGTGTCCAAAAAACAGAATAATCTAAAATATGAAAAATATTATTACCAAATAAAAAGACACTCATTAATATATTTTAAGCAAATAGTAGTATCTTTAAGTTATCCAATAAATGGAAAATAAAATAATATGAAATTTTAAAAATGTTCAAGTTGCATGTGTTTTCCCAAATCACCATTTAAAATCCCTCTTCACAAGCAGTATTACAAGCAGTCTCTCAAGGGCCCATCCAGAGTAAAGAGTTGTTTTAGAGTGTGCAATGCAATGGCACATTTTATTCTCAGAGGAACAGAGCTTCTGGAACCAGTGACACCTATGGGATCTGGTTAGTAGAAAGAATGTCATAAACAAAAGTAGCATGAGGACTCAGTTCACTTAGAAACATGCAAGGTACAAATAGTGAAACATTATTGACATCATCAGAAATCAGCTGAGGTCAGAAAGTGTTTCAGGAACCAATGCCAAAGAGATTTCATAACATAATTTTCACAAGTAGTTAGTCCCACTGGGGAAAAAAAAAGCAGTCAATTTTATTTAAAATAGCATTCTTTCTAGTGCTGTAAATAATGTTATAAATTTCAACATCTACCAAAGAATATCTTTATTTTCAAGTTGAGAGCACATTATATACTATCATTTATGAAGTTAAAGATAAAAGAACTGTTCTTTTTATGAAGAGGTGTCCAATTTCATAGGGAAATTACTACTATTATAATTTATTTTCCAGTAGTCAGGTTGCTATCACAAGTTATTAGAGCACATTTGCCTGGAAGATGTTGTTTTTATCCACTGGCATTTATAGAATATAAGATGATCATGTAACTAACACTGTAAGATGTTAGCAGCACCCACTATTAATTACTTGCTTATAATGTGCGCATATAATTCAACTTCTGGAGGAATTAATATTTATTGAGAGCTAACTTTGTAAGAGCTGTGCTAAGCATTTTATGTACAACTTCTTATGAGCTTCATGAAATAGGCATTACTCCTATTTTAAAGATGAGGAAACAGTGGCCCAGGGACCCTGAGTAAGTGGATCAGGGCATAAGGCTACTAAATGGCTGAGTTGGGATTGAAGTCTTGTTCATCATTATGCCACATTACATGATACATTTTTTTTTATTTTAATGTGTTTTTATATATTTAAGGGAGAGGAAAAGAGAGATAGAAACATTGATGAGAGAAACATTGATCAGCTGCCTCCTGCACGCTCCCAACCGGGGGATCCATGATACAATTTTAAAACATAACTAATATATTGTTACCCCAAATCCTAACTATAAAATATTGTATCATTTTAGCAAATCAAATAGTAATTGACAACAATATGTTCAAATATATTTTGAATAATGCTGAAACTATAAATAGGGGATACAGCAGGGTCCTTATTTTCAAGAATCCTTAAATTCAATACTTACCTCTGATAGGTCCTCCCTCCCCCCAACTGGTGGGCGGAGTTATGACATTACCGGTGTCTGCCGCCGAGACAATGAACCACAAATCAGTGCACGGCGAGTGCCCTGGGGCCCACCCCTTCCCGTTCCCCCCCTCAAAAGGAGTCTCCACTAATGCACGTGTTTCTGCCTCTTCTGCAGGAGGCAGTCCAGCTGTGGTCCCTCCTTCTCCTCCTCCCGCTCCTCTAAACCTGGTTTCTCTACCTCCTCCATAATGAATCTCACTCATTACTGCGGAACAAACCTCCCCTTTAATATGTCTTGGTCTCCCACTCCTGTTTCCCGCACCTCGAACCTTACATCTGGTGCCTTGAAACCCAGGTGGGTGCAAGCACCCTATTTGACCTTTCACAGTCCGGGGCTCCCCCCCATTCTTCTCTCCTCGTGGCTCAGGATCCTCAGCCCGGCAGCGTAGGCGGTGAGTCCCAGCCCCATGCTAATTCCTGGCATTTTTTCCCGGAGTCTCTGTCCGTAAACCGCGGCCTGCATCAGAGATTGCCTTCCGGGCATAGGCCTCCGGGCCTCTCCAGGAGAGGTTCTGAACCTGGGGAGGCAGCGAAGACGATCCTGTCCCCCTCGGTTCTCCAGCCTTTTGGCCTCACTCCGGACCCCAGGGGGCAGGGGAGACGTCCCCTACTGTCCCTTGGGTTCCCCGTTGTAGCACTGGCTCAAGGATTGGGATGCTGGTCCTTGGCCTTTCGCTACCCCACCCCAGGAATTGGAATGGGCAATCGCTAAAGACACCTTTAGGGTGTCTCCTCACCAATCTGGCTACTTCTGTAAGGTGGCATGGCCTCAGTGGGTCCAGATGACCCAAAAGCGGGACTTAACATCCTCACTGACCTCAGTAATTTCTGCCAGAAAGCCGGGAAGTGGCTCGAGGTCCCATACATCTAGGCTTTTTCTATCTGCGCTCCCGTCCCTCCCTCTGCTCCTTCTGTTCCACAGCCCAGGTTCTCCTAGCTCCCGAGAAACCTCCTCAAACCAGTCTTCAGCCCCTCTGTCTCTGACTCTTTGGACCCAGCCGCTCTCTCATTTCCACCCCTCTCACTCCCGCTGCCCGCTTTCTGCTTCCTGTCTTCCTCCTCCTTCTTTGCCACAGCTCCCCCTTTCCTGGCCGCCCCTTCCCCGCAGCTGCCACTGCTGCAGGAGCCACCATCGCTGCCTCAGGCCACCGCACAGCGCGAGAGCCTCCTTCCTGCTATCCCGCCAGCCGCTCCAAACAGCTAAGTGAGGTTTCTGCCCAGGCCTGGACCAGCCGACCAAGACTCCCGAGGACCAGCCCTCCAGCCGGGGGACTCATTCCTCCTCAAGAACCTTACCCCCCAGTTTGTATTTCAGCTCCAGGTCCAGAAAAGCAACAAAACCAGACAAGTGATGCTGTGGCAGCCTCAGGACCAGCTTTTACCTCCCAAATGACTCAACAAGATCACTCTTGAGACTTCACCAACCAGTCCCTTGGGGAAATTATGCTGCTGCACCCCTCATCCAACCTCCTATCATTAGGCCCACTGGTGTCTATTCCTTTAATTTTTCTCTTTAGCCTCTTTCTCATGTGCTGTTTCACTAGTCTTTTGCAGAACAGAATGCAGGCATTCACCAACCAGAAGGTGGGCGAGATCTATCTGGCTCTGAATTCCGAACCTATCACCAGAATACCTGAGACCCTGGGTAGATGCCCCCTCTCAGCAGGAAGTGGCTACTGAAAACGGACCTTCAGACCCTGACCTTGCCCGGACTCTCAATTTTTTTATAGTATCACCAAAAGCCTGAAATGATAGGTCCTCCCTCCCCGCAACTGGTGGGCGAAGTTATGACGTTACCAGCGTCTGCCACCGAGACATCCCCAAGACATTGAACCACCAATCAGCGCGTGCCGAGTGCCCTGGGGCCCACCCCTTCTAGTTCCGCCCTGGGCCCAACCCCTTCCTGTTCTCCCCCTCAAAAAGAGTCTCCACCAATGCAGGTGTTACTGCCTCTTTTGCAGGAGGCAGTCTGGCTGTGGTCCCTCCTTCTCCTCCTCCCCCTCCTCTAATCCTGGTTTCTTTACCTCCTCCATAATGAATCTCGCTCATTACTGTGGAATAAACCTCCCCTTTAATATGTCTTGGTCTCTGACTCTCGTTTCCTGCCCCTCAAACCTTACAACCTCTGCATGGTAGAGATGATTTGCAAAGTGGTTGCAAAGATAATCTCTGGATATTTGCAAGTGTACAAATCCTGTTCTATGTAGTTTCAGCAAAGTTTATGCCTATAGACATTCCTTGATAGTTATGTGAAGGAAAGCTGTGCCGCAGGTGTCATGTCAGCAAAGAAGGAAGAATCACTAACAGAGAAACTATAATGAACTATTATATAAAAGAAAAGCCAAGTAGTAGTCTATATTAATGTATTCACATACCTGCCATGTATCTGTCAAAATAATGTCGAAATGTTTTCATGAACATTATTATATTGAGTGATACAGTGCAAATCTTAATATCTTCATTGTAGAGTGAAGTATTGTTACAGACCCAAATTAAGTAATTCAGCAATCCAATCTTGTTAACCCTATTGAGTGTGACTCCATAAATCACCTTACTGTCAATAAAGAATACAAATGGCATTTTTAATTGACAGTAAATTTAACAACTCATTTTGGTCAAAAATATTAACTAAAGTGCAAGAAAGATCAAAACGTGAAGAATATGACTTGAAGCGAAATTGATTTTTGTAAGAATCAACGGAGGAATATAGTCTTATGTATGATAATGAAAGGAATTTTAGAGACAGGACAGGCAGTTTTAGGGAAAGGTGATCTATGGGAGAGGAATGCATATGTGAAGGGAAGGGGATAGCTCCAAGATGCCGGAATGCTTATCTTACTTTCACAGAGGATAGAGAAATGTTACAAGAGGAAGGCATACATTCACAGAGGACAGAGAAATGTTGCAAGATAAGGGAGAGAGAAAGAGGGAGGTACTGGGTGGGCTTTGAACTTTGAAACTGAAACTATTGAAATGAGTTTTTAGGGGTAAAATAGGCAGGTTTAGGAAATTTTAGGAATTAAGGGATCCATGGAAAAAGCACAGGGCTACAGAGCTGCAGAAGGTACATTTCCATGGAATAAGGGAGCTGGGAGCTGCAGAAGGTACACATTTACAGAATTAAGGGAAGGAAGCCCTTCATTCAAAGAGGGAAGAGGAAAGCCCAAAGGAATTAGGAAAACAATAAAGGAGAAGAAGAGGGGAAGCTCACATACCTAATGTGAAGTTTGAGGTCTGGAGTTGCTATAGTGACCAAATCAGAAGGGATAGTGACCAATCAGAGGGGATGTCAGGGCACAAAGAACTATAGCCTTTATAAACTGTAGAAAAAAGGGACATAGTAGGACTCTCTTCCCCTCCCCATGTGGGAATCTATGCTTATTTCTCAATAAATTTCCATCTTTTACTATGCTACCTTTTGTCTGTGGTTTCATTCTTCAAGTCCAGTGGAAAAGGATCCAGGAATAATCCTGCCCAGAGGAACACCATGGGTTCCAGTTTAATTTTCGCATTTCACTATGCAGCAGTGACCAATGAGGAAAGCACAGGGGTCCTAAATTAAGGAAGGGTCCAATTAGAAAGGGTCATGCTCAGAGAAAGAGCTGCAGCCTTTATAAACCTGGAGACAGAAGATATTTTTAGATTAATTTTTTTTCCCATTAGGGAGAGAGCAGACTTTCCCATTTGGGGACCTTTTCCTAGGAGTGTGCTCTTTGGGACCCCTGCCCAGGGAGAGTTTGTATACATTTACAATAAACTTCCACATTTTTAAAAAATCTTTTAGACCGCAAGTTTATTCTTCAAACTTTGAGAGTCAAGAACCCACAAGGTTCTGTTTGACTTGAACGCCACGTATCAATAACATACATTTTATGTGATTGAAATAATAATCTCATATATACAAAAAGTATGCAAATTAAGACTCATCACTCTTTCTCATGAAGTTCAGAAAAGTTTAATTTTGATATCCCTTTTTTGCTTTCACTTCTAGGATACTGTTTTCCTTTCATTAGCACCTTCATTTATTTTAGTTTCTACTTCTATTGTTCTGGCAGCAATTCTTCAAATGGCCCAGGAGAACCAAGAGTCAGCACTCAGAGGAACCAGGAAAGAAAACCTTAATTATGCAGTGCTGCTAGTCCAGGGGATTCTGATCCAAAGTCTGAAATGACAATGTGGGAGGTTTTTATATATATCCTATCTAATAAAAGAGTAATATGCAAATTAACCATCACTCCGCTACACCCACAAGCCATGCCCACCAGCCACGCCCACCAGCCAATCAGGAGCAAATATGCAAAGAAACCAAATCAAAATGGCTACAGCCAAAGAGAGCAGGAGGGAGGCTTGGGTTTCCCCGGAAATGGAGGAAGCCAAGCTTTCCACCTGCCCTTGCCAGCCTAGGCCTCCACTCAAGGCTACAAAGTTTCAATGATAGAAGATACATAAATCCAAACAGAAATGGCAGCAGCCACGGAGCTGGAAAGAACAGGAGGCCAGGGTTGTCCCCGGCAATGGAGGAAGCCAAGTTTTCCACACACCCTTGTCAGGCCCAGGCCTCCGCTTAAGGCTACAAAGTTTCAATTATAGAAGATAAATAAATCCCAACAGAAATGGCTTCCACCACAGAGCAAGCAGAAGGTTTGGCTCTGCTCCAGGCTACAAAGTTTCAATTATAGAAGATAAAGAAACCCCAAATACCAAGGCCTCTGCTTGGGTCACCAGGGGGTGTGGCCGGCCTGCAAGCCACCACAGGCCCCTCGCCCAGGCCACCCCACACCCCAAGAAAACCCCCATTCTGATCTTGGACATCCTTCAGGGCAAACCAGCCAGCTCCCACCCATGCACCAGGCCTCTATCCTATCTAATAAAAGAGTAATATGCATATTGACCATCACTTCAACACACAAGATGGCTGCCCCCATGTGGACACAAGATGGCCACCACAAGATGGCCAGCAGGGGAGGGCAGTTGGGAGAGACCAGGTCTGCAAGGGAGGGCAGTTGGGGGTGATCTGCAGGGGAGGGCAGTTGGGGTGACCAAGCCGGCAGAGGAGGGAAGTTGGAGTCGACCAGGCCTGCAGGGAAGGGCAGTTGGGAGGGACCCAGGCCTGCAGGGGAGAGCAGTTGGGGGGGGACCAGGCCTGTAGGGGAGGGCAGTTAGGGGTGACCAGGCCTGCAGTGGACGGCAGTTAGGGGCAAACAGGCTGTCAGGGGGAGCAGTTAGGCATCAATCAGGCTGGCAGGGGAGTGGTTAGGGGGTGATCAGGCTGGCAGGCAGAAGCGGTTAGGGGCAATCAGGAAGACAGGCAGGCAAGCAGTTGGGAGCCAGCAGTCCTGGATTGTGAGAGGGGTCCCAGATTGGAAAGGGTACAGGCTGGGCTGAGGGACACCCCCCTCCAATGCACGAATTTTGTGCACCGGGCCTCTAGTGTGTATATGTGTGTGTGTGTGTGTGTGTGTGTGTATATATATATATATATATATATATATATATATATATATATACACACACATACATACATATATATATATATATATACATATATATATATATATATATATATATATATATATATATATGTATATATATATATACATATATCTTCTTGTGGTGGGCCCCTCAGAGTGGGCTTCAGAATGGGGCTTGTAAAATTACTGTTTAGTTAGATACTGAAGTAGGCTGTAAGCTCCCAAAATTGCCTCCTTATTTTCCTTCACACTATAGGTCGGCATATTAAAGGTTGGTTTATTCCTGTAAAAAGAATTAACTTTGAAAAGAAAATCATAGTAGAAGAATAAATATCTGATAGAATTTTTTACACAAATGAGAGCATTAGCCCCTGTCTTAGTTCCTCAAATTATATAGTTTATTGCTTAATATGTCATGCATAATAAGTTAAATGTTAACTATCTTCAGTTTGTTATTTTTATGGTCTTTATAAAGTATATTGATTGGACTAAAATCATGTTTACAATATATTCATTCCATGTGTTAAATTTACATTAGAGTTCCTTGCAAGTGACCAAGAATACCTTCTTGGACAATAGTTCCTGCTCAAGTTACTAAGGTTTTTCCATGAAAACTAGACAAAAAACAAACAAAAACCTTTATATCCAGTTTATTCTTATCTTGCTTAAACTTGTTGTCCTTTGATCAGCAAAATGTAGTATTTGTCAAGAGGAAAGGCAAAGCATGAGACCTTACTTTACTGGATTTACATATTGATCATTTTGTTCTCCTTAAACATTTCATTTCTCCTTAATTTCTTGCCTGCAAATTTACTCTCTGAGTACATTGTTTCATAACGCTGTTTCTTTTTTGGATCTTTCTCTTCTCTGTTTTTTACCTTAACCAATGCTGCGATGGAAGAAATTTTTATTAGCTTAGGAGAGGTATCTGGTCTTTGGCTTTGGCTTTTGAAAGGTAATCACTAAGCCTTGGAACGTCCTGCCTTATAGGGGCTTGCCTAGGGGCTTTGGACAGCCAGACAGTAAGATATGACTTAGGGTGGGACTCTGAGCCACACAGTGCAATCTGTGGGATTTGAGAAACAATATGATGTAGAGTGGGGGCTTTGGGCCTAAGGGGCTGAAAACTGAGACTAGCCCCTTCTTTGGTCAACTATCCCTACAAGATACTTCTGATAAAGACAACAGCTACCTGATTAGCTATGGATACAAGGGTTCAGCAAACATCAACTGGACTCTTTTCCCATAGGAATTGATCAACTATAAATACTTTTAAATAATGAATATTGTATATTTATTAGTATTATTTGAAAACTTTATTACACATCTTTTATATCAGTAAAATTTATAGTAAATTTATATACTTATATACACGTGTTTGTTTGTTTTTAAGAAAATCTGTTAAACCTTTATCAGTGCACCAATAACTTTACTTATTGAAGTTCCTATTCGTTCCTCTGGTAGGCAGTTAGACAGACATGAGCAGAGCAAGGATGATGAGCCAGGTACAGAAGGTCTCCAGGGTGGAAAGCAAGGGACAATTGGAGGGTGAGACCTTGTCCCCAGGGTGACCTTTCCTCCCCTAGCATATCACTGATCATGCAGGTAGAACCCCTTGACCTTTCTCCCTAGAGATAACATCTAGACCTCAGTTGTATTTCAGCTCCAGGCCCAGAGAAGCAACAAAACCAGCCACAGCTGCGCTCAGGACCAGCTACATTGAGTAATAAACCCCTGCCCTGGCACCCACCAATCAACCAGTGGAGACCACAAGCCTAAAAGGACACACCTGGAAAACTGATGAATAGTCTATTGAGATCTTCCCCTGGGACCTCCCCTAAACTCTCCACATTAAAAACCCTTAGGATGGAGGACCCAGAGCCTAGCTGCTCCTGGGAGCATGACTGAGGCTTCTGAAAAACTTTGAAGTCCTTGAGGAATATTACTATTGTATATATCAAAATAGAATATTCATGTGTCCAGTCAAGCACTTAATATATTCAAGTGATACGTGATTTTTGGACTAGAACACGTGGTGTTTCCCTGGGCAGACGGGTTCTCTGGATGTCTGACAGAGTCGAAGAATAAATCCATGGACAGAAGGTGGTATAGCAAAGGTGAACATTTATTAAAGAACAAGTACAGACTCCCACGTGGGGAGGGGGAAGAGTCCACCGAGTCTCTGTTTCCATGGTTTATAAAGGCTATAGATCTTTGTGCCTTGATATTTCATCTGATTGGTCATTATTCCCTTAGACTGGTTACTATAGTATCTTCTGAGCTCAAAGGTCGAACCTCACATCCCCCTCCTCCTTATTGTTTTCCTATTCTCTTTGGGCTTTCTTCTCCTTCTGGATGAGGGGCTTCCTTCCTTTTATTTTGTAAATATAGACCTTCTGCTGTTCCCAGCTCCCTCATTCTATGGAAATGTACATGTTGCAGTTTTCAGCTTCCCCTATTCTATGGAGATATACCTTCTGCTGCTCTGCAGCCCTGTGCTTCCTCCATGGTCCCCTTAATTTCTAAAATTTTCTAAAACCTGTCTTTTTCACCCCTAAAAATTCCTGTTTCACAAGTAAAACCTTACAAATTGCACTAAAACTCAAGTCCCAATAAACTTAGATTATCCCAATATTTTAAGTTGTGGACAATCTCAAATTTAGATACTCAGCTCAAGATGATCAGGTGTCAGAAAACACACACAGACACACAGACACACAGACACACACACATTTTTTTTTTTTCAGTTGAAAACCACTCAGAGAATTTTCTCTGATACTTCTCCCTCAACTCTCAGCCCCAAAATATTGCCTATTGACTAGTCCCCATTGCTGGAAAAAAAGTCCCTTGTTGAAGTGCATTTTCCAATGATAATATCTACACTAATAAAAGAGAAATATGCAAATTGACCATCACTTCATGACACCCACCAGCCAATCAGGAGTGAGTATGCAAATTAACCCAGCAAAGATGGCAGTGGCCCCATCCCCCAGCAGCTCCGGGCCTCTGGGCAGCACACATGCAGGCACAGAGTGGCTGGGTGGGGCAGGACACCTGCTATGAGGGGGAGGGCAGGGGGCAGAGGGAGCTACAGGAGTGGCGTTCTAGCTGGAGCAAAGACTGAAGGCTCTGGCCAGAGCAAAGGCCTGGGTCCCGGGTGCCAGACAAAAACCAGTGCCAGGAGCCAGGGGAAGGAAGGCCTATTGCATGAATTTTCATGCAACAGGCCTCTAGTTATAAATAAAAATAGTTTTAATCTTAGATGCTAGTGACCTTGAATCTACTTCTTCAGACCACATGGTTAAACCTTCAGCACTCACATATACTCACACACATTATCATACGTATTTATTAGAAGTTTATAAATAATAGTAATAAAAGCACCATGATGTTAGTAGTTAAAAATTTGAAAGAGAAATAAACTGAGCACAAAATATTTAGAATATATAAATTACCCAAGTAATCAATAACAGCAGAAGTGAAAAACCCATCACTAATATTCAAATTTAAATTCCCACTTAAAAAATTAGATGTCTTTAATCTAAAGTTCTCCTAGAATTTAACTATAATGAATAATTCTAATTACACCACTAATTCAAAAATTAATTAATTACATGCCTTAAGAATGCCAGCTGTATTAGCCCTATTTTACTGTTCCAGTTGGCTGTTACTAAGTAACAAACCAACCCAAAACCTTAATGACATAACTAAACAGCTTTATTATGCTCCAGACATCAAGGAATTTAGACAGGCACAGAGGGATAGTTTGACTCTGGTCTGCCATGTCTGAGGTCTCAGGTGAGAAGACACAAAAACCGAAGAGAATCACTCTGGAGTAGTCTTCACATACATGCCTGGGGCTGCTGCTGTCTGTTGGCTGGGAGCTGAGGTTGAATACCAGGGAAACTGCATGTGCCTTCTTCATGTGGTCCGGGCTTCATCACCACATGGTGACTAGGTTCCAAGAGCAAGCCCCTCAAGATGACCAGGCAGAAGTTAGATCATTGCTAACGACCTGTAGTCACAAGTCAATTCAGATCCAAAAGGATACAACTTCAGCCCGCCTCTCATTGAGTGTCAACTTCATCTTGGAAGAAGAGCTTGTAGGAAGGGAGATGAAGTGGCAACTCTCTTGGAAAATACACGCTTCCCCATTTACTAACAAGCTGAGGAGAAGCAAGTAGTGCATTTTTGGGTAGATTTTCAAAATGAATAACTGCAAACTTAATGAATATGAGCCAGATTGTACTTTTACTAAGGTTTTTGCTTTTTTCTGAGTTGAAGCCACAGTGAATCTTAGAGATTAGTCCAAAGCAAAACAAATGAATCGATAATAAATGGAGAGGCAACCCCAGATAGTGGGCAGAGCACAGATGCTGACATTAGATCGCTGAGTTCCATTCCTGAGCGAACACTCACTACCTGTATGACCTCAGGCAAGGTAACCTTTCTGTGCCTCCGTTTCCTCCTCTACGGGTTATGATAATGTCTGATAACTCACGATGGGAATTCAGTAAGTTAATATTGTATAGAATAGTGCTAGAAACATATTATGCACTATAATCGGGAAAATTAAAAACCTCACATTAACATTTATAAATCTGAGCAGCAACAATCTTTGTGTTTTTAATCTTATGCACTAGTTGTTCTTCTCTCTGCAAATTACTTTCCAGCAGTGCAAACTGGGCCTTCTGATTTGGCAAAGGTATCATCAGTAGCAAGTCCTACAGAGACCTCCCCAAAGCAGTTATATTGTAGCTAATGAGTTAGCCCAAACGCTTCCGGTGGTGGAAAACATGGAAACAGTTAAAAAGAGCATAGTTATTAGCCTGATTCTCTGATAAAATTCTTAAGTATGCAGGCAGGAGTAAGAGAGAGAGCATCTATTTATTCTCCTCTAAAGTAGTGACAAGAATCCCTCTACTGGTGAATTTGCAATTAAAATATTCTCTATCCCACTCACAAATATTCAGCTTTATCTGCTGTCTGCACTCTGTCCATTACCTAAACCTTGTGGAGATAAATGACATTCCCTTGTGCCACCATTCCTTCACATAAATTGTCATTTTAAATGGCAAGAGATTAAGAAAACTCTGAATAGTGAGTTTTCCGATATTTCCAGAGTAAATAAATTGCAGTAAGAAAAATTAACTTCCTCTATCAGAGTAATGTTATCAGTAATCCTGCCTAAATTGAAGCAACACCATCCATGGAACTACACAGAAACATTACAGAATATATTTAGGATTCAAATTTCTACTGACTACTATTTGGCGCAAGCATTTATTGTCAAAGGAGAAAGGAAGGGTTTTTATCGCAGTGATGTATAAAAATGAAACTGAGGCAGAGCCACAGGAGGGAGAAGAATATTTTTTGAAAACTGTGTTCTCTATGGACTCAAACATGCAACAGCAAGCAAAAGAAAAATAGTTTTCAAAGAAAATATATGCTCTCTAAAAAAATCCTCAATCCTTTAAACAATAACTATATCTGAGGAATGTATAATGAGCCAGCACTCACAAGACACTGAGTATAAAAACAACTAAAACTTACATCGTCTCTACTCTCACGGAGCACACAGTCCAGTGAGAAAGATATTTAGGAATCAATAACCACATAAATGGTCACAAAACTGAAGATCTGGCCCTGGACCATGTGACTCAGTTGGTTAAGTGCCGCCATGCATCAAGAAGTCATGGTTTGATTCCCCGTCAGGGCACATGCCCGGGGTTGTGGGCCTGCTCCCCAGTAGGGAATGTACAGGAGGCAGCTGATCAATGTTTCTCTCTCTCTTGCCCTCTCACATCATCTCTCTAAAATCAGTAAAAAAAAATATTAAAAAAACAAACAAACAAACATCCCTGCAGATCTGGTAAAAGTTGCAAAGTACATTTAATAGGGGGATTTGCTCTAGCAAGGGATATCAGAGAAATCACTTGAGAAATGAGATGTGGGAGGCTGGGTTGTTCCAGCAGAGTGATGGGTATGACCAAAAGCCCCAGCAGTGGAGGGAGCTGGGTGTGCTGAGACCCTGGGAATGCCCGTGCATAGTGAGTTCCTAGAGGATGGCAGGTGGTGTGTGGGGCTCACTGAGACTGTAAGGTAGGGAGGCACCAAGTGGTGCAGTTAGTTGCTATTTATATAATCTCCTTAAATGAACTAAATATTTCTTTGGTGTTGGTGAACTCTGCAGTGCCTTTGGGACAGTGTGCCCCTGGATATAAAAATCTGTTACAATTTTTTTTTCTTCTTCTGAAAATAGTTCGTCTTTAAAGTTCAGGAGGGAATAAGAGATGTGAGGAGATCAGTAATGACATTATTATGCTCTATGAAGAAGTAAATTAAACTACGTTGTAGGCAGTTGAGATGACAAGACATATACCCAGAATTATCTTACCTTATCCTAAAACATTCTGAAACGTTATTTTTGGACTGGAACCCAGATTCTTTGTCTGCCAGAATTGAAGAATGAATCCACGGACGGAAGGTGGTATAGCAAAGGTGAAGATTTATTGAAGAACATGGGGAGAGGGAAGAGTCCCACAGAATGAACTCCCACGTGGGGAGGGGGAAAGGGTCCCACAGAGTTCCCTTTCCCTATGGCTTATAAAGGCTGCAGATCCTGGTGCCTTGATATCCCCTCTGATTGGTCACTATTCCCTTAGACTGGTTACTATAGTAACTCCTGGGCTCAAAGGTTGAACCTCACATGGGACATTCCTTATTGTTTTCCCATTCCCTTTGGGCTTTCTTCTTCTCCTTCTGGATGAAGGGCTTCCTTCTCTTTATTTTGTAAATATAGACCTTTTGCTGTTCCCAGCTCCCTCATTCTATGTAAATGTACCTGTTGCAGCTTTTCAGCTTCCCTATTCTATGGAAATTATACCTTCTACTGCTCTGCAGCCCTGTGCTTCCTCCGTGGTCCCCTTAATTTCTGAAATTTCCTAAACCTGTCCTATTTTACCCCTAAAATTCCTGTTTCAATGCTACTAATGGTACCTGGGCACCAAAAAATGTCAAAGTCATTACAAACTCTGTCTTATCCATTATTTCCAATATTCAATGGCTTCTTAAAAAGTTCTCAACTTATCACTTTTTCTTTATGCTTTTTTATCATTTCTTTAATGACCTCACTTGCCATTTCTTCTAATTTTGTATCTTCAGACAAGAATAAAGTTTGGAAAGGGAAATGTGATTTGCAAGCCAATTCAACAGTGTCCCAAATTACTAAAGCTTTGTATGGTGGGGGTAGTACTTCCTACCACTTCCAGAAATGTGCTGACATACTCAACCCAGAACACTTTTATTAAATCAAATAAGAAAAACAAATAATTGAGAGTGAAGAAGTAGTGAGTAGTAAAAGTATTAAGGTGCTTTTGTCAATAAAAAGGAAAACAAACTTTAGTCCACTACAAAAAAAAGCATAAATAAACCCACTGAGGGCACAGCAATAACAGCTTTGTTCTCCACCCCACCCACCCCCAGTTATCCTATATAATAAAGAGGTAATATGCAAATTGACCCTTACACCCTCATGTCACAAGATAGCCACCCCCACATTGTCACAAGATGGCTGCCCCCATATCATCACAAGGTGGCCACCCCATGTCGTCACAAGATAGCCACCACAAGATGGCCACCCCCACGTTGTCACAAGATGGCCGCCTCCCTGTTGTCACAAGATGGCTTCCCCCCTGTTGTCACAAGATGGCCGGCAGGGGATCAGGCCTGCAGGGGAGGGCAGTTGGGGGTGATTGATCTGGCAAGGGAGCAGTTAGGTGTCAATCATGCCATCAGGGGAGCAGTTAGGGAGCTGGCAGGCAGAGTGGTTAGGGGCAATCTGGCAGCTAGGCAGGCGAGTGGTTAGGAGCCAGCAGTCCCGGATTGTGAGAGGGATGTCCGACTGCCGGTTTAGGCAGTTGGACATCCCCCAAGGGGTCCCAGATTGGAGAGGGTGCAGGCTGGACTTAGGGACACCCCCTCTCCCTGTGCATGAATTTTGTACACGGGGCCTCTATTAAGTAGATAGGTAACCTGATCACTTGGAGCTAGTCAGGTCATGGAAATGAAAAGGACAGGTAACTAATCTCTCTCTTTCTAAGTTTCTCTACATAAGAAATCTTCCCCTCATGAAAAACCATAAAAAAGCTTTATCATACCATTCCTGTACTGAACATACTCCAAAGGCCCTCTTGTGACCAAATCTCAACATGACCCTAGCCCAAACTCATAATTAGCAAAAATGCAATTAGATTTCAAATGAATGCCTTTTTCCCCCCCAGTTCTGAATTGCCCCTTCTTTTAGGTTAATCAACCTAAATATTAATTTTAGTGATCACTGTTAATTTCCCACCTCAATGCAGATATATCAAATATAGAGTTGTAGGGGGTTAATAGGAAATATGTTAAGAAACATGTTAAAAATTTCTAAGTTGAGTGACTAAGGAGAGAATCTTTTGTCACAATAGCTTGTTTAGATTCTCCTGCTCCTTTCCTTGGGATATAACATTGGGTCTAACCAAGTCATTCAAGCCAAGGGACATTGCATTACAAGAGGACCTTGAGATCTAGTTCATCAAGCCCTTCAGCAACACCCAAGGCACTTGGTTCACCTCTCCGCAGACAAGACTTAGGCCCAAAGAAATAACTGATTAACTAAGATCTCCTGTCAAGAATGAACAGTAATAACATAACTTCTGTTCTACCATTTATTGTACCCCTTTCACCCTTCTAATAACTTCCTTTTATCATTACTATTAATAATTGACTTTTTTAGGAAGCTTTCTATAACCCCAATTCATCCAGAAAGAATTAGGAATTCCTTAACTTTGCAGAGCTCTCAGTTCAGACTTCTAGAAAAAAAACATATTTTTCTGTGTTTTAATTACTTTTTTTTTTTTCAGAGAGAGAGTGGAAGGGAGAGGGAGAGACAGAGAGAGAGAAACATGCAACTGAGGCACATACCCTTGATGGGAATCGAGCCCTTCAGTCTGCAGGCCGATACTCCATCTACCGAGCCAAACTGGGCAGGGTTTAATTGGCTTTTTATCTATCTTCTTCACTATCCTGTATGTATTTTTCAGATTAAGAGTCCTTTTTTTTTAATTTCCAAGAACTTGCAAATTTTATGCTCTGTAATCTTTTGGATGGATGAATGAATGCATAATGGACAGATTTGTGACAAGACTGATGATATAGTGGATGCTGTGACTGCTCACCTTGCCCCCTTTAACAGCTATGCCACCGTGTTTCCATCACACACTGCTGAAAGTTTTGGCCCTGATAACAATTTATACCTACCCCCTTCTCTTGAGAATTACTTTTGTTTCCATGTCCTTCAAATCTCAAACCTTGTCCAAGGTCTGATTTTGGGTAGAATACTTGCCTCAAGGTGGAATTAACTCTACGGTATAATTTGTGCTACACCGTATCCCTCCTACATCAACTGAAACAAGTCTCTAAGTGAGCTATACTATGCTTAGATCCGCCCCCCAAATCTGATTCCCTTACTTCCCTGTTCCTGAGCACACTCCCATAGTAATCATTTGAACAATAATTTCTCATGTCTGGCTTTACTTCTAGAGAACTTGTCCTAATAGAGAGAATAGATAAATTAATGAATAGATGGATGCATGATTGAATGAAGCAACACGTTGGGGGAGTATATGAAAATACATGAAGGCCAGGACTACAGGCAAGGATGTATCATGAATACTGGAGCTGGAGCTGGAGCTGATACAAATATAACGAAGTTTGGAAGCAAAGAAATCAGATACAGGCATAAAATCATCCTGGGGCTATTCTCAAGGCTTGATAAAAAAAAGTTCAAATACGGGTCCAGACTCAATAAAAAGCTGGAATTTAAAAACACATAGCTTAGTAGGTCAGAACTAGATAGCATTTCCACAATAGAAGTAAAATACAGGACTCAGAGCCTGTATAATCCAGGCAGCTGGCCTAGGTAGCAGGCTCAGAAATATTGGAAATATCCCATCTAGAGTAAAAACCAATTTAAATTATTTCTTCTGAAAGCAAGAATTAGTCACAACATGCAGTGCTGCAACACTTCACTGCAGTAGTTTTATATCTGAACTCTTAATCCTTTTCAGTATCACAGTTTTAATCTGTAAATTTCCATTTTAACCAACGTAATTGTTGGAGTCAACAGACCCCTCTCACCCCTAAAAGTGTTTGTGTGTGAAGTAAAAGCTAGCTGTAATACTATATAGCAAATATACATATGGGAGTCTGTGTGTGTGACAAGCACCTGCATATTTCACTGTTCTAGCCTTCCTTGTTAAAAAGACAGGCATTTTTGTTTTGTTTTATTTTCTTTTGCTTTTCTGTATGCCCGCCGCTGCAGCACACACACACACAATCAACCCTTCCCAAGGGAGGACAGTCAGAGCAGTCTTTGCACAGTAATGGCATCTTTACTCTCACAGCTGTACCCCGTGGGGACATTTACATTTATAACACCCCTTAGTAGAATTCTAACTGTAACCAGAGCAGCAGACGAACAAGTTTTCTACAGAAAACTCAGATTTGACAAAGTCAGTCTTGCATTTTAAACCTTGTTTGAATTTCAGCTAGAAATATTAAACCATTTCACAAGCAATCTCCATAATGAATCAAAATAATGTCTTGTGACAAGCTAACAGGTTCATGCAAAATCCCAATTTTATACAGGGTAAAGAATAAAAATAAACTAAATTCCCCTTATCAGGAATTTTGTGCAGAATGAATATATTGTAATTACTTAAAAAAAATGCTCTTCCCACTGACAAGAGAGTGAAATCTCCAGAAAATATAATAATTTAATTCAAAAAATATAACCAAAATATTCTAAATATTAACCTGACACTAGCTATCATTGATTTTAGTTATTTTTACCTGAAATAGGTGTCTCCAAAATCCATTTTAAACAACTTATCAAAATTAAGTAACACCTGTACCACCCAGTATATGATTCCACTAGGAAATATTTTTCATAAATTATTGCTAGGTTTGTACATATCCCTCTTATAGAATTTCCAGTGCCTGAAATGCTGAAATTTCTCTGAAGGCAATATTCCCTGGAGACAAATTATATGTTTATGGCATTGATTGTGGTGATGGTTTAACAGATGTATGTTTATCTCCAAACTAATCAGATTGTATACATTAAATATGTATTGCTTTTTGTGGATTATCATACCTCAGTTTTTTTAAAAATTAAGCTATAAGCTCCATGCAAACAAAGAATGTCTGTTTTTTTTTCCACTAGATTCCTAGCAATCTCTCCCCAGTGACCCTTACCAGGCAGAAACATTTTATTCCCAAGACGTGAGCTCACAGGCTAAAGAGTTTAAACATATTAAAAGAAAGAAAACTATCTAAATAACACACAGAGCATGAAGCAAGATTATTGGAATACATTGATAAATATATTTTCTATAATAAATATTTTCAAATGACAAGAGAGGATATTCATAAACCAAAACAGGAATAATAATTCATACAAATACAAAATAATTTATGCATCCTATATAATAAAAGGCTAATATGCAAATTGACCAAACAGTGAAATGACCTGTCACTATGACACACACTGACGACCAGGGGGCAGATGCTCAATGCAGGAGCTGCCCCCTGGTGGTCAGTGTGCTTCCACAGGGGAGCACCGCTCAACCAGAAGCCTGGCTCATGACTGGCAAGCGCAGCGGTGGTAGTGGGAGCCTCTCCTGCCTCTGTGGCAGCGCTAAGGATGTCCGACTGCTGGTGGGGAGAGAGCCTAAGCCGTCAGTCAGACATCCCCTGAGGGATCCTGGACTGTGAGAGGGTGCAGGCTGGGCTGAGAGCCCCCCCCCCCCCCAAGTGCATGAATTTTGCGAACCGGGCCTCTAGTATTATAATGATTGAAAGAGAACAAAGAGATATGATACAATGGAAGAAAAATCAGTGAGTATGATGATAAATCACTGTGAAAAACTCTCTGAGAAGGCAAAAGGAAAGGATGAGAAGGTAGATGACATGAATATAAAGCTTATGAGCTATTAAATAGAAGTAAACAGAAGTAGAGGCCAATAAACACATAATGGAGTTCCTGAAGAGATAAACAAAATAAACAAATACAGATAAACATCCTTGCTCACATATACACACATAGGAGGATACATTTCATAAAATGACAATAAATGTCAAAAAAATTAAAGAAAGATTAGAAACCTCAGGTTGAAATGACTCATAGAGTGCAAAGCATTTATATGAATAAAAACTAAGGTACACTTATAAACTTAAAATGGAATAAAAGCTTCCAGAATAGAACAGATTACCAATAAAGCAGTAAGGCTCATAGAGGCATCAGAATTCTCAAGAGCAACATCAACTGTTTAAAAAAAATTTTTTTTAAATATATTTTATTGATTTTTTACAGAGAGGAAGAGAGAGAGGGATAGAGAGTTAGAAACATCGATGAGAGAGAAACATCGATCAGCTGCCTCCTGCACACCCCCCACTGGGGATGTGCCTGCAACCAAGGTACATGCCCTTGACCGGAATCGAACCTGGGACCTTTGAGTCCGCAGGCTGATGTTCTATCCATTGAGCCAAACCGGTTTCGGCTAAAAAAATTTTTTGAGTGATAATTTTAAAGTGGTTGGTGGAAGGTAAGCTTGAACTAAATTATATATTCAGCTCAATTTGTGTTAGATATTTGAAAGCGCAGGAAATTAGCCACTCAAAGATCTGCTTTGAGCACACTATTGGAAAAATAATAAAATATATAAGTACAGGAAAATGATGAAGAAAGTATGAAAGTAAAAATAAGTAACTTTATAAATAGTCAAGTAAATATGTCTGTATACACATACATATATGAATATACACATATACATACAATATATGTTCAGAACACTCCAGAACAAAATTTTTAGGCAAAAGAAACAAGATGAGAGCTGGGGAAGATGGGATAATCCTATCTAATAAAAGAGTAATATGCAAATTAACCACCACTCCGCTACACCCACAAACCACGCCCACCAGCCACGCCCACAGCCGATCAGTGCGAGTATGCAAATTAACCTCAACGAAAATGGCTGCCGCCACAGAGAGCAGGAGGGAAGCTTGGGTTTCCCCAGCAATAGAGAAAGCCAAGCTTTCCACACACCCTGGCGGGCCCAGGCCTCCACTCAAGAATACAGTTTCAATTATAGAAGATAAATCCCAAGAAAAATGGCGGCAGCCACGGAGCTGGAGAGAGCAGGCTAAGGTTGCCCCTGGCGACCAAGGAAGCCAAGCTTGCAACCTGCCCTGGCCGGCTCAGGCCTCCGCTTAAGGCTACAAAGTTTCAATTATAGAAGGTAAACAAATCCAAACAGAAATGGTGGCAGCCATGGAGCGAGCAGAAGGCTTGGCTTTGCTCCAGGCTACAAATTGTAGAAGATACATAAATCCCAGATACCAGGGCCTCCGCTTGGGTCACTGGGGGGTATGGCCAGAAGCTTTATCATACCATTCCTGTACTGAACATACTCCAAAGGCCCTCTTGTGACCAAATCTCAACATGACCCTAGCCCAAACTCATAATTAGCAAAAATGCAATTAGATTTCAAATGAATGCCTTTTTCCCCCCCAGTTCTGAATTGCCCCTTCTTTTAGGTTAATCAACCTAAATATTAATTTTAGTGATCACTGTTAATTTTTCCCACCTCAATGCAGATATATCAAATATAGAGTTGTAGGGGGGTTAATAGGAAATATGTTAAGAAACATGTTAAAAATTTCTAAGTTGAGTGACTAAGGAGAGAATCTTTTGTCACAATAGCCTGTTTAGATTCTCCTGCTCCTTTCCTTGGGATATAACATTGGGTCTAACCAAGTCATTCAAGCCAAGGGACATTGCATTACAAGAGGAACTTGAGATCTAGTTCATCAAGCCCTTCAGCAACACCCAAGGCACTTGGTTCACCTCTCCGCAGACAAGACTTAGGCCCAAAGAAATAACTGATTAACTAAGATCTCCTGTCAAGAATGAACAGTAATAACATAACTTCTGTTCTACCATTTATTGTACCCCTTTCACCCTTCTAATAACTTCCTTTTATCATTACTATTAATAATTGACTTTTTTAGGAAGCTTTCTATAACCCCAATTCATCCAGAAAGAATTAGGAATTCCTTAACTTTGCAGAGCTCTCAGTTCAGACTTCTAGAAAAAAAACATATTTTTCTGTGTTTTAATTACTTTTTTTTTTTTCAGAGAGAGAGTGGAAGGGAGAGGGAGAGACAGAGAGAGAGAAACATGCAACTGAGGCACATACCCTTGATGGGAATCGAGCCCTTCAGTCTGCAGGCCGATACTCCATCTACCGAGCCAAACTGGGCAGGGTTTAATTGGCTTTTTATCTATCTTCTTCACTATCCTGTATGTATTTTTCAGATTAAGAGTCCTTTTTTTTTAATTTCCAAGAACTTGCAAATTTTATGCTCTGTAATCTTTTGGATGGATGAATGAATGCATAATGGACAGATTTGTGACAAGACTGATGATATAGTGGATGCTGTGACTGCTCACCTTGCCCCCTTTAACAGCTATGCCACCGTGTTTTTCCATCACACACTGCTGAAAGTTTTGGCCCTGATAACAATTTATACCTACCCCCTTCTCTTGAGAATTACTTTTGTTTCCATGTCCTTCAAATCTCAAACCTTGTCCAAGGTCTGATTTTGGGTAGAATACTTGCCTCAAGGTGGAATTAACTCTACGGTATAATTTGTGCTACACCGTATCCCTCCTACATCAACTGAAACAAGTCTCTAAGTGAGCTATACTATGCTTAGATCCGCCCCCCAAATCTGATTCCCTTACTTCCCTGTTCCTGAGCACACTCCCATAGTAATCATTTGAACAATAATTTCTCATGTCTGGCTTTACTTCTAGAGAACTTGTCCTAATAGAGAGAATAGATAAATTAATGAATAGATGGATGCATGATTGAATGAAGCAACACGTTGGGGAGTATATGAAAATACATGAAGGCCAGGACTACAGGCAAGGATGTATCATGAATACTGGAGCTGGAGCTGGAGCTGATACAAATATAACGAAGTTTGGAAGCAAAGAAATCAGATACAGGCATAAAATCATCCTGGGGCTATTCTCAAGGCTTGATAAAAAAAAGTTCAAATACGGGTCCAGACTCAATAAAAAGCTGGAATTTAAAAACACATAGCTTAGTAGGTCAGAACTAGATAGCATTTCCACAATAGAAGTAAAATACAGGACTCAGAGCCTGTATAATCCAGGCAGCTGGCCTAGGTAGCAGGCTCAGAAATATTGGAAATATCCCATCTAGAGTAAAAACCAATTTAAATTATTTCTTCTGAAAGCAAGAATTAGTCACAACATGCAGTGCTGCAACACTTCACTGCAGTAGTTTTATATCTGAACTCTTAATCCTTTTCAGTATCACAGTTTTAATCTGTAAATTTCCATTTAACCAACGTAATTGTTGGAGTCAACAGACCCCTCTCACCCCCTAAAAGTGTTTGTGTGTGAAGTAAAAGCTAGCTGTAATACTATATAGCAAATATACATATGGGAGTCTGTGTGTGTGACAAGCACCTGCATATTTCACTGTTCTAGCCTTCCTTGTTAAAAAGACAGGCATTTTTGTTTTGTTTTATTTTCTTTTGCTTTTCTGTATGCCCGCCGCTGCAGCACACACACACACAATCAACCCTTCCCAAGGGAGGACAGTCAGAGCAGTCTTTGCACAGTAATGGCATCTTTACTCTCACAGCTGTACCCCGTGGGGACATTTACATTTATAACACCCCTTAGTAGAATTCTAACTGTAACCAGAGCAGCAGACGAACAAGTTTTCTACAGAAAACTCAGATTTGACAAAGTCAGTCTTGCATTTTAAACCTTGTTTGAATTTCAGCTAGAAATATTAAACCATTTCACAAGCAATCTCCATAATGAATCAAAATAATGTCTTGTGACAAGCTAACAGGTTCATGCAAAATCCCAATTTTATACAGGGTAAAGAATAAATAAACTAAATTCCCCTTATCAGGAATTTTGTGCAGAATGAATATATTGTAATTACTTAAAAAAAATGCTCTTCCCACTGACAAGAGAGTGAAATCTCCAGAAAATATAATAATTTAATTCAAAAAATATAACCAAAATATTCTAAATATTAACCTGACACTAGCTATCATTGATTTTAGTTATTTTTACCTGAAATAGGTGTCTCCAAAATCCATTTTAAACAACTTATCAAAATTAAGTAACACCTGTACCACCCAGTATATGATTCCACTAGGAAATATTTTTCATAAATTATTGCTAGGTTTGTACATATCCCTCTTATAGAATTTCCAGTGCCTGAAATGCTGAAATTTCTCTGAAGGCAATATTCCCTGGAGACAAATTATATGTTTATGGCATTGATTGTGGTGATGGTTTAACAGATGTATGTTTATCTCCAAACTAATCAGATTGTATACATTAAATATGTATTGCTTTTTGTGGATTATCATACCTCAGTTTTTTAAAAATTAAGCTATAAGCTCCATGCAAACAAAGAATGTCTGTTTTTTTCCACTAGATTCCTAGCAATCTCTCCCCAGTGACCCTTACCAGGCAGAAACATTTTATTCCCAAGACGTGAGCTCACAGGCTAAAGAGTTTAAACATATTAAAAGAAAGAAAACTATCTAAATAACACACAGAGCATGAAGCAAGATTATTGGAATACATTGATAAATATATTTTCTATAATAAATATTTTCAAATGACAAGAGAGGATATTCATAAACCAAAACAGGAATAATAATTCATACAAATACAAAATAATTTATGCATCCTATATAATAAAAGGCTAATATGCAAATTGACCAAACAGTGAAATGACCTGTCACTATGACACACACTGACGACCAGGGGGCAGATGCTCAATGCAGGAGCTGCCCCCTGGTGGTCAGTGTGCTTCCACAGGGGAGCACCGCTCAACCAGAAGCCTGGCTCATGACTGGCAAGCGCAGCGGTGGTAGTGGGAGCCTCTCCTGCCTCTGTGGCAGCGCTAAGGATGTCCGACTGCTGGTGGGGAGAGAGCCTAAGCCGTCAGTCAGACATCCCCTGAGGGATCCTGGACTGTGAGAGGGTGCAGGCTGGGCTGAGAGCCCCCCCCCCCCAAGTGCATGAATTTTGCGAACCGGGCCTCTAGTATTATAATGATTGAAAGAGAACAAAGAGATATGATACAATGGAAGAAAAATCAGTGAGTATGATGATAAATCACTGTGAAAAACTCTCTGAGAAGGCAAAAGGAAAGGATGAGAAGGTAGATGACATGAATATAAAGCTTATGAGCTATTAAATAGAAGTAAACAGAAGTAGAGGCCAATAAACACATAATGGAGTTCCTGAAGAGATAAACAAAATAAACAAATACAGATAAACATCCTTGCTCACATATACACACATAGGAGGATACATTTCATAAAATGACAATAAATGTCAAAAAAATTAAAGAAAGATTAGAAACCTCAGGTTGAAATGACTCATAGAGTGCAAAGCATTTATATGAATAAAAACTAAGGTACACTTATAAACTTAAAATGGAATAAAAGCTTCCAGAATAGAACAGATTACCAATAAAGCAGTAAGGCTCATAGAGGCATCAGAATTCTCAAGAGCAACATCAACTGTTTAAAAAAAATTTTTTTTAAATATATTTTATTGATTTTTTACAGAGAGGAAGAGAGAGAGGGATAGAGAGTTAGAAACATCGATGAGAGAGAAACATCGATCAGCTGCCTCCTGCACACCCCCCACTGGGGATGTGCCTGCAACCAAGGTACATGCCCTTGACCGGAATCGAACCTAGGACCTTTGAGTCCGCAGGCTGATGTTCTATCCATTGAGCCAAACCGGTTTCGGCTAAAAAAAATTTTTTGAGTGATAATTTTAAAGTGGTTGGTGGAAGGTAAGCTTGAACTAAATTATATATTCAGCTCAATTTGTGTTAGATATTTGAAAGCGCAGGAAATTAGCCACTCAAAGATCTGCTTTGAGCACACTATTGGAAAAATAATAAAATATATAAGTACAGGAAAATGATGAAGAAAGTATGAAAGTAAAAATAAGTAACTTTATAAATAGTCAAGTAAATATGTCTGTATACACATACATATATGAATATACACATATACATACAATATATGTTCAGAACACTCCAGAACAAAATTTTTAGGCAAAAGAAACAAGATGAGAGCTGGGGAAGATGGGATAATCCTATCTAATAAAAGAGTAATATGCAAATTAACCACCACTCCGCTACACCCACAAACCACGCCCACCAGCCACGCCCACAGCCGATCAGTGCGAGTATGCAAATTAACCTCAACGAAAATGGCTGCCGCCACAGAGAGCAGGAGGGAAGCTTGGGTTTCCCCAGCAATAGAGAAAGCCAAGCTTTCCACACACCCTGGCGGGCCCAGGCCTCCACTCAAGAATACAAAGTTTCAATTATAGAAGATAAATCCCAAGAAAAATGGCGGCAGCCACGGAGCTGGAGAGAGCAGGCTAAGGTTGCCCCTGGCGACCAAGGAAGCCAAGCTTGCAACCTGCCCTGGCCGGCTCAGGCCTCCGCTTAAGGCTACAAAGTTTCAATTATAGAAGGTAAACAAATCCAAACAGAAATGGTGGCAGCCATGGAGCGAGCAGAAGGCTTGGCTTTGCTCCAGGCTACAAATTGTAGAAGATACATAAATCCCAGATACCAGGGCCTCCGCTTGGGTCACTGGGGGGTATGGCCAGCCTGCAAACCACCACAGGCCCCTCACCCAGGCTGCCCCATGCCCCAAGGGAACCCCCACCCTGATCCGGGACACACTTCAGGACAAAACAGCTGGCCCCCACCCATGCACCAGGCCTCTATCCTTTCTAATAAAAGAGTAATATGCAGATTGACCATCACTCCAACACACAAGATCAAACTAGCTGCCCCCATGTGGTCAAAGATCCTGCCCCCATGTGGACACAAGATGGCCAGCAGGGGAGGGCATTTGGGAGGGACCAGGCCTGCAAAGGAGGGCAGTTGGGGGCAATCAAGCCTGCAGGGGAGGGCAGTTAGGGGTGACCAGGTTGGCAGAGGAGGGAAATTGGGGGCAAACAGGTTGGCAGGGGAGCAGTTAGGTATCAATCAGGCTGGCAGGGCAGTGGTTAGGGGTGATCAGGCTGGCAGGAAAAAGTGGTTAGTGGCAATCAGAAGACAGGCAGGTGAGCAGTTGGGAGCCAGCAGTCCTGGATTGTGAGAGGGATGTCCCACTGCCCTACATGGGCAGTGGGGCATCCCTCAAGGAGTCCCAGATTGGAGAGGGTGCAGGCTGGGCTGAGGGACACCCCCCCCCTCGTGCACGAATTTCGTGCACTGGGCCTCTAGTCTATATATATAAAAGCCTAAGCAACCGGCTGACCAGCCAACAGACCGACCGTTTGACCATCCTACTGGTAGATGTACACTGACCACCAGGAGGCAGACACTCAATGCAGGAGTGGAAACCACAGGCATAGAAACACGGAACAGACTGATGAATCTCAGAGGGAAGAGGGGAGGGTGGTGGGAAGAAATTAACCAAAGATCTTATATGCATACTAGAGGATATGATATAAGTAGATGACAGATATGAAATGCCTTTTATGCCATGATAAAACAATATTGCTTTTCATCTGAAGCCTTGGATAATTTAAGTAGAAAATGATTATGATGGTGTAGACATTTAAAAATAGTAATTGTTTTAGTAATCAGGATAGATTTGAGTTTTAGTGTGAGGGCTGTAGTGAGATTAGAGTTAAAAAGCCAATATCTTATGTTACATTAATTATGTTAATTATGTTAATTATATTATCATACCATGTTATGTTGTTATATTTTATGTTGTTATATTGTTATTATTGTTATTTACTCATTTTATTGATAGATGATGAGGCAAAAATTAGAGCAAAGCAGTGAGAATGAGTAGGTGAGCGACTGGGAGACTAGCTGGTTTAATAAATGGAGGGATATTAAAGACACTGACAAGGACAGATTAACATTAGAGGAGAAGGTATGGGGTAAAGATATTGAGGTGTTTTTTCTTAAGGTTTTTTAAAAAGTTGATTTGAGAAAGAGAGATTGATGTGAGAGAGAAACATCAATTGGCTGCCTTCCACATGTGCCCTGACTGGGGATCAAACCTGCAACCTAAATATATGCCCTGACCAGAATCAAACCAGCTACATTTTGTTGTATGGGACAAAGCTCCAACCAACTGAACCACACTGACCAGGGCTTGAGTTCTTAATTTGTGTGTTGTGCTTCTAATACCTGTGGCATTCAAGTTGACTGGTCAGTAAGCCATCTTGAGGCTTATCAGACTGGTGCACATGTTAACTGCAAGTTTGAAAACATGAACAAGAATGGATAATTACTATCATGGTAAAGACTATGATTGGTCAGTAAGAAATGTGAAGCAAGAACAGAATAATGGCATGTGTGCATTCAGAATGGATGCAAGTAGAACACTAGAAGAAATGGATCGCTATGTATCACAACATCCACCCTACTAAAAAGTTAACTTATTAGCTATACGCTCCATGCAAGCAGAGAATGTCTGTTTTTTTTGCCACTAGATTCCTAGCAATCTCTCCCCAGTGACCCTTACCAGGCAGAAACATTTTATTCCCAAGCTGTGAGCTCACAGGCTAAAGAGTTTAAACATATTAAAAGAAGTTTATCAGGTTCACTCCATAGAACTTGGAACAATGCCTGAAACAAATAGCTTCTCAATATATCCATGTGCTGTCAGGAAGGAAGGAAGGAAGGAAGGAAGGAAGGAAGGAAGGAAGGAAGGGAGGAGGGAGGGAGGGAGGGAGGGAGGGAGGGAGGGAGGGAGGGAGGGAGGGAGGGAGGGAGGGAGGGAGGAAGGAAGGAAGGAAGGTCCCCACAGGAAATTCTCAGAAATACAGATTTTATAGATATATGAAAAAAGCACTCTTTGCCTTTTTCCATTTCAACCCTTGGGGATATACACCTCTATAATGCAAATATATAAGAGATGCAACTTTAATTTTTCTCCCTTGATGTTAGGTGAGTCATTATGAAAATAAAAGAACTATATGGGGAACATTCAGTTTTGGGAAGGAAATTACTTATGAAGGGACATTCTTAGTCTCAAAGCAAAAGGTGAACAAGGCCTTCTACCCCACACATCAAAGCTCATCTAATTTATTTGCTTTTAAAAAGCTTCTTTTACACTAACTATTTGGTTAGTTTTATAATTCTTCTTCTCTATGCAAATAAGCTTATAACATTTTCCTTAAGGGATGCAAACCACAACTGAAACACGTATTCTCTTTGAATGAGTTGAGGAAAATAATGTGAAAGGACATTCTAAGGAATAAATTATGAATTTTAATTTCTATAGAAACAGAAAATGTAAAGTTAGAAATGCCAAGCAAACTAATAAGTAGCCCCTTTTAAAATATTTTGAGAGTATTATTTAAAACTAGTGACCCAGTGCACAGATTTGTGCACATTGATAGGGAATTAATAAGAAGGTGGCCAATGGGGTGGGACTGGGTGAGATGAGCCAGATATGCCCTGGAGCCAACCTCCCTCCGTCCCTCCCCAGATGGCCACACCCTCAAAGGGCATCTCTGGAGTGAGCAGGGTCCCTTCAGCAGGTGGGGT
This sequence comes from Ia io, assembly GCA_025583905.1. Lineage (NCBI taxonomy): Eukaryota > Metazoa > Chordata > Mammalia > Chiroptera > Vespertilionidae > Ia > Ia io. The sequence goes on along the minus strand of JAJQQW010000007.1, from coordinate 39,882,143 downwards.
CCCTCGGCCTGGCCTGTGGGGATCAGGCTGAAAACAGCTCTTCGACATCCCCTGAAGGGTTCCAGAGTGCGAGAGGGCACTCTGCAAAGTTGCTGTCCTACAGGGTGTAGAACACAAACACAAGTGTGCAGTAAACCAGATTCAGGGCCAACAGTGCCCCAGCAACAACATAATCCATGGCCAAGGGTGGAATCATGCAGCCCCTTGAGGAATTGGGCTCCCTCCTCTCTGATTTCAGGGTGCGTCACCCGAGAACCGCCACTGCCAAGTCACTGCAGCTTGGCAGCTCCTACATTGAGCATCTGCCCCCGGTGGTCAGTGCACATCATAGCTACCGGTCAGATGGATACTTAGCATATTAGCCATATGTATATATATATATATATATACATATTAGCCATATGTGTATATATATATATATATATATATATATATATATATATATAAATGTTTTTATTGATTTTCAGAGAGAGGAAAAGAGAGATGGAAACATCAATGATGAGAGAATCATCAATGGACTGCCTCCTGCACGCCCCCCATAGGGGATCCAGCGGCAACCCTAGCATGTGCCCTGATCAGGAATCAAACTATGACCTCCAGGTTCATGGGTCAATGCTCAACCATTGAGCAACACCAGCTGGGCTTGAGAGTATTTTTTAATCTTCAAATATTAATAAGGATGTTATACATATGTGTTTCTTTTTAATAAGAATAAAACCGATCAATGTCAGGGCATCAATTTAACTCAGGATGAGAATCTTGGAGGTTTTTTTACTCAGGTTGCAAATACATGTAGAGGTGACTGGCTTCCAGGTAAAGAAACATGAATTTTTAAGATAACATAGAAGTGGGCATTGCTCTTGTTCTCATAAGTATATTAAACCAGTATTTCAAGACTACCATATTGTCTATATAACTAATGCAGTATTTAATATTATTTAATGATTTAGTGATGCATTCATCCTAAATACAGAGCAGGGCTAACAGATTAACCTTTTCCAATATTTTTTAGAAGTTGTTTTGTGTATTCTAACTAGGGGGAGAAAAGGCACAGCTTGCACTGATATATATGCAGTGCGGTGCTCAGCATTGCTTCAAGACACAACCAGAAACGGTATAAATTTACAAAGGAGATGGAAAGATAACTGGAAATGAATTTAATGGCATATATCACTAAAACAGAAGCATTCATTATAAATATTTATGGGCATAATTGATCTCCCCTTTTATATACTCTTACTGCATTTCTAGCACATTTCATCAGTGTGAAAGACTGGGAGAAGAAATAGGTACCAAAAATACGATTGTAATACTCTACTGTCCTTCAGAAGACCTGTAAGAAAGCATGGAGCAAAGGATAATAAGTATGCATTTAAAATGATTAAATACTAATGCTGCAAACTTCACAAGTGATGAAATCGCTGGTACTTTAATCCAGACACATTTAGATTAACAGGATGTCTGTAAGACAGTTTGATAAATGCTTTGTTCTTACACAGTACAGCAGTGTCCAGAAATCAAGAGCCTTTGCCTCTGGTCCCTGTTTATTAATTGGCTGGTGTCTGTACATATATTAGAACTATGCTGTTAAGTTAACAAAACTTTCTTATTCAGACACACATGGAGTTTTAAGATTCCACAAGAGTATACAAGAAAAGCAATGGCTATGCTATAGATGCTAATGATCATTTTCAAATGGGAACTATTTTTTCTCTAACTAAAAGAGGCAGTTATAATTTAGATAAAGTAATTGAACATTAAGCCAGCTTTTCATTAAGTTGCAGTTACTGTTTGTAAGTTAAAATATTACATCAAATTTAGGTCTATCACATTATAAACAACATTTTTGTTATAGACATTTTACCATTTAACATAGGTTGTAAACAGACTTAAAAGAAATGTATTTTCTTAAAATTTCTTTTTCAAATTGACATAAAAATCTGCATTATGATAAAATTAAGACTATTAGATACCTTTAATTTTTGTGCATTGTGAGAAAATACCTCTGATAAGGGGAAAGAAAACCCCCTGGGATCAGATGTTTAATATATATCCCTATTTCACAACCATTTCATTCCAGTCAATAAACAGAGGTTAAATCTTACTCTATTTCAGTTTCTGTATCTATAAAACAGATTCCAGTACACTTCATATAAAGATTAACTTCATTGTTTTATTTGTTGTGTATTTATTAGTTTTCACCAAAGTAGGACATAACACTATGTTTATTGTCTAGCTAAAAAGCATAATAATTCTCTCTTCAGAGGGAAAAAAAGAAAAATAAATATCCTGAAATGACCCAAGGAAACTGTGAGGAATGAGAAGCTACTTTCCCAGCCCCACTTCTACACCCCTGGCCATGAGAAATACCGATGGTCTCGTCTGTGTTTTCCCGTAGCACCATTATCCTAGAGGACAAGATGCAACTTGTAAGTAAAAGGCCACCTGCCTGACTTCTGGATCATAATCTATCCCAGGTTTTTAGAAATTCTCTCAAAAACTAAACTAAATAGCCTAGCAGAACTAGTAATCCAATAGGATATAAGCATTCTCTGTCCTAATCGCAGTCTCAGATCTTTTAAGCCAGTGGTCGGCAAACTCATTAGTCAACAGAGCCAAATATCAACAGTACAATGATTGAGATTTCTTTTGAGAGCCAAATTTTTTAAACTTAAACTTCTTCTAACGCCACTTCTTCAAAATAGACTCGCCCAGGCCGTGGTATTTTGTGGAGGAGCCACACTCAAGGGGCCAAAGAGCCGCATGTGGCTTGCGAGCTGCAGTTTGCCGACCGTTTTAGGCTGATTGTCATTGAAACTCATTAAAATTCTATTTTGTAATTATAAATAATTGACAACTTATCAACAGTTATAATTTTTAAAAATTAATTTCCCTAAGACAATATAAAAAAAACTTAGACAATTATGACAAAAAAGAAGAGAGGAAATCAATTTTCCAAACGTTCTCGAGGCTAAAGGAATGGTTTTAATTTTTATTCATTCTTTTGTCAGTGTTTCATCCTTCACCTGCCTCCTATACTTTATCTTCTGTGGGACAAACTGGGCTGAGCAGGAACAATCATCAGACACAGGACCTCAGCACCTCGTTATTTTCTGAACGTACTTGTTCCTAGGGAAAGGAAATGCACTCTGAACACAGCCAGAAGGATCGTTCTCGGGCATTTTCAGATTTGTATATCTTCTCTTCCCACAGCACTGTTGATCTTTACATTTTGCTTCACTTCAACATTCTGGACTCTATTGCCTCTGTCACCACTCTGATCTCTGTGACTCTGTCTCTGATTTCTGCCCTCCTCACTCTCTGGGGCCTCAGCAATGCATCCTCCTTACTATTCATCATGCAAGGACAGGCTAGGGTCACTTGCCTCAGAGCTTTGAACTTTGAATGATAGTGTCAGTCCAGAAAGACCTTTGCTTCTCAGCACATTTCAGCAGTTAATTATCTCACTTCCAAGTCAACTCAAATGTCATTTTCTCAGAGGAAGCTACTCTGGTAATTCTATGTAAACCCTAACTTCCGGAGGTACTTTCACTCCTAAACCCTCTATTCTTAATCTACATTTTCTTCCATAGCCCATAAACTAGAAATTACATTTCAGTTTACTAGAAATTTACTTCTATTGTTTATTTCTTGTTTATTGTTTAATGGATACATGCACATTGTCTATTATATATAACTAGAGGCCCGTTGCACAATATTCGTGCAAGAATACGTCTTCCTTCCCCTAGCTTCACTCCCAGCCACCTGGGAGCCAGCAAGTCCTCGCTTCCGTCTGGCACACCACTCCAGTAGCTCCCTCCGCTGCCCCCCTTCCCCTCATAGCAGGCTTCACACCACTCCGTGCCTACATATGCAAATTAACCTCCATCTTTGTTGGGTTAATTTGCATACTCACTCTGATTGGCTGTAGGTGTAGCAAAGTGATGGTTAATTTGCATGTTTCTCTTTTGTTAGGTAAGATAGTTCCTAGATGAGAGCATCATACATAATGAATTAGTTAATTAATTAAAGAAAGTTACATATTTAGACTTAAAACTACAACCTGAGCACATCTGAAAATAAGTCACTAAGTACTGAGAAGTTTTGGATGTTTCAATTGAATGTGATTGTGGTTACAATTGTTCCACTTGCTCATTTGGCAGCTGAAGCATCAGGCCTTATGAGACTAACATATTACTCAAAATCAACAAGCATCTGATTTATGGTCTGGATATTCAGACTGGATTTTCTGCCCTTAGATTTATCTGTATGAGGCTGTGAAGAAAGAGATGGAAGAAATCCTGCAGTGGTTCTCAACCTATTTAATGCCACGACCCTTTAATACAGTTCCTCATGTTGTGGTGACCCCCAACCATAAAATTATTTTCGTTGCTGCTTCATAACTGTAATTTTGCTACTGTTAATGAATTGTAATGTAAATATCTGTGTTTTCCGATGGTCTTAGGCTCTACAGCAGCAGTTCTCAACCTGTGGATCGCGACCCACAGGTTGAGAACTGCTAGTAGGGTCGCCTAAGACCATCGGAAAATAATTTTATGGTTGGGGGTCACCACAACATGAGGAACTGTATTAAAGGGTTGCAGCATTTAAAAGGTTGAGAACCACTGTTATAGAGGATTCCTTTGGGATGAGTTGCCAGTGATGTACGACCTCCCCAGTGTGAGGGGTGTTTCTTCCCCAGGATAAATGAGAGGGACTTCAAGGGGACCATTCAGAGACCTTGACAACAGTTTCCTTAAGGCCTGTAATTCTCACGTGGAAGTCTGCGGCCAGGACGGTGGCTTGAAGCTGACTTGAGTGCAGGGTAAAGAGAGTTCTATTGGGAAGTGCTGCATTTCCCCTGAAGGAAGGCAACTGTGCATGCTTCCCAGGAACCTAATGAGTGCCTGAGGAAGTGAGCCAACCTGGGAGTATCTCAAAGGGTATTGATCCAAAGACACTGACCAAGAGGGACAAAGCTTAAGAAACAAAGTAACTTAGATACTGGAGCTAGAACGAGTCTTACACTTTTTGCCCTGCTTTGTAAGTAAATGTTGCACAATGTACTTCATTATTAATAATTCTAAATTCACTTACATCTGGAATGAAGAGAAAAATGACAAAGTGTTTTTGATAACATACTATTAAGTGGAAGAAAATAAACCCCTTTAAATTATCCTGCTTATAAACCAAGATTTATGGGCATTTGTTATACAGTCATTATTCCTTCACTTGTGACAATTTTGTGTTTGATAAATGGCAACTACCATGCTAGGACTTACCACTTGATCTTTGCATTTCATTCTGAAAGATAATTTACGCCAGATGCTATAAAAGGAAACAAATTATGCACATTTGTGACTTTCTGATATTCTTCTGTTAGTAATTTTTAAAAGTCCAACTGTCACTGCCCCAAATAAGAAAATTACATTTGGATATCATAAAATGACAATCATTTAGGGTTTTTTGTGTTTTTTTTTAAAATTTAATTTCTTTATTGTTTAAAGTATTACATATGTCTCCTGTTTCCCCCTTGACCTCTCTCTGCTGCCCCCTAGTACATGCCCTCTCCCCCGCCCTCTGTGTCTATTGGTTATGCTCATATGCATTCATGCAAGTCCTTTGGTTGATCTCTTATCCCCTCAACCCCCGCCTTCTCTCATAGGTTGGACAGTCTGATACTTCTATGACTCTGGTTCTATCTTTGTTCATCAGTTTATATTATTCATTATATTCCACGAATGAGTGGGATCATGTGGTATTTATCTTTCTCCGACTGGCTCATTTTGCTTAGCATAATGCTCTCCACTTCCATCCATGCTGTTGCAAAGTAAGAATTCTTTCTTTTTTACAGTAGCATAGTGTTTCATTGTGTAGATGTACCACAGTTTTCTAATCCACTCATCTGCTGATGGGCACTTAGGCTGTTTCTAAATCTTCCCTATTGTAAATTGTCCTGCTATGAACATAGGGTTGCATATATCCTTTCTGATTGATATTTCTGTTTTCTTAGGATATATTCCTAGAAGTGGGATTACTGGATCAAATGGAAGTTCCATTTTTAATTTTTTGAGGAAACTCCATACTGTTCTCCACAGTGGCTGCACCAGTCTGCATTCCCACCAGCAGTGCATGAGGGTTCCTTTTTCTCCATATCGTCACCAGCACTTGTCATTTGTTGATTTGTTGATGATAGCCATTCTGACAGGTGTGAGATGGTACCTCATTATTGTTTTAATTTGCATCTCTCGGATGATTAGTGACTTTGAGCATGTTTTCATATATCTCTTGGCCTTCCTTATGTCCTCTTTCAAAAAGTGTCTATTTAGGTCCTTTGCCCATTTTTTGATTGGATTGTTCATCCTTTTGTTAGTTGTATGAGTTCCCTATAAATTTTGGCAATTAAACCCTTATCAAAGATAACATTGGCAAATATGTTCTGTCATGCAGTGGGCTTTCTTGTTTTTTTGTTGATGGTTTCTTTTGCTGTGCAGAAGTTTTTATTTTGATGTAGTCCCATTTGTTTATTTTCTCCTTAGTCTCCATTGTCCTAGGAGCTGTATTGGTAAAGATATTGCTATGACATATGTCTGATATTTTGCTGTCTATGGATTCTTGTAAGATTTTTATGGTTTCCTGTCTTACGTTTAAGTCCTTTTTCCATTTTGAGTTTATTTTTGTGTATGGAGTAAATTGGTGTTCTATTTTTATTCTTTTATTTTATGTCCATCTTATTTTTGTTGTTTTCAAATTTTAATTAAAACAACTGTTCACATTTACAGATCAGTTGCAACAATAATTCAGTTAATTTCTATATATCAGCCTTCATCTAGATTCACCCATTGTAAATTTACTTTTTTGTCTTCTAATCCCTGAAAAAAAGTGAAGACAACTCTAATAGTAAGTATTATTGGCGGACCTTTTTTAATGGAGCCATTTGAAAAAGTTGCACACTTCTTGGTTCTTCACTCCTAAATACTTTAGCATGTGCCTCCAAGGAATATCCTCTATATATTTATAGGCCATAACTGGGCTCCTGTAAGCTAAATACCAGAATTGGACAAATGTCCATGCTCAGTTACAAGATAGGGGAGAAAGTTGTTAACACTAAGTTTACACAAAGGTGAAATTCCTCAAGAGTACACACACTTTGCAGCAGGTTCCAAGGAAGAGGGTAAAGCAGATGCCAGCTGTGCAGGACCAATTTCTCCTTCTTAACTTTCCAATTAGCCCTTTGGTAAAAGACTGTGGAAGTGCAGAGCTGCCAGACCGGTTATACATGGATAAAACACCAATCACATAAAAAAAGCTCGTGCCCTAAATGGATTACATGTTAGCAATGTTCTGAATGTTTTACTGTGCTGATTGGGCTAGATATGTGAACCTACTTTTCACTAAAATGAAATGCGAATCATAGATAAACTACTCAGTCTCATTCTCATTCATAATATAAGAAATGTAAATAAAAACTACACTGAGATACATTTCTCATCTAATAGCTCAGTAAATATTTCAAAATTTAACAACATGCTCTGTTGACACACCAGTGAAAACATAGGCGCTCATACATCACTGGTTGGAATACAAAATTTGGAGAGACATTTGGTAATATCTAGCAAAATTACATTGGCACTTTTCCTTTGGCCCAATAATCTTGCTTCTAGGAATACATCCTAAGGCACACTGGCAAAAGTACCACCAACAAGAAAGTAATTCAAACAACAACAAAGAAAACATAGAAAGATGTATTTACAATTTGTAAGTCTATTAATAACAGCATTATAGCAACAGACTAAAGCACAAATGCCCATTGTTGTAGTTAAATAAACTATGTTATGTCAAAAACTTCACACAACAGTAGAACACAGATGAAAAAGAAATGACGCATATGTCTACATATATTCTATCTACACTAATAAAAGAGAAACATGCAAATTGACCATCCCTCCGCTACACCCACCAGCCAATCAGAGTGAGTATGCAAATTAACCCAACAAAGATGATGGTTAATTTGCATGCACAGGCACAGAAGACTGAAGACAGTGTAGAAGGAAGCCAAGTACTACAGAAGGGAGCGAAGCTGCAGAGAAGGGAGCGAGGCAGCGGAGCCAGGAGGGAGCAAGGCAGCGGAGATAGCAGGGGAGCAAGGCAGTGGAGATAGGGCTTCCTGCTTCACTCTGGCCGCAGGAAGCCCTATTCTTGCAGGAGTCTTCCTGCAATGGGCCTCTAGTGACACATATGTCTACATATAGTCTAGATATTGTTATGATCTCCAAGATGTATTGTTAAGAGAAAGAGCAAGGTAAAGAAAAGTTTGTGGGCTATACCATGCTATTATTTGCCAAAAACAAAATACCATACAAGCAATTGAAGTGTCTATTTTTTGTGAAAGGAGAAGTGGAGGAGGAATGAGGATAACTACCAGACTATGCAGAATAGACTTTGATTTTAGATTTACAGTAACTCTGTAAGGAACATTTAAAACAAAATAGTTTGTAGGATATATTCTAAGGACAAAGGAACTGGGAAAAAACCTTTATATACTTATAATAATCTTCTGTTAGTGATAGAGTTAGTTTCCAATGCCATTTTGAGAGTGTTGTGTATGTTGTGGAATTATGCAAATGAAAATGTTGAGATCCAGGATTTTCTATAAATAAATATGGAAGGAAAGATGTAGGATTGGTAAAGTTAAGTAACTATTCTATAGAACTAAATTTGAATTGGAATTATTGTGAATTTGTACTATAAAACTCATGATGTATTTGTACCTCTTAATATACATTGTATAGGCAGTAACAACAACCAGCCCAGAAATGAACACCACTTGTGCTCAGACTTTGGTCTCTAAATACTATTTCACACCAAAAGAATCAAGTCCTTGGTAATAGTTCAGTTTTGAACGGGAAATACAAGTAAGTTTGGGATATCTTTCCACAACAGAAAGCAAGAAAGATAAATTAGTTGATCTAATAGAAACTACATTATCACTCTTCTGTCTAGTTATTCAGAAACTAGTACCAACACACCTACTACCAAACAATTCTGAGTTAATATCATTATGACACCTGCAGTGCCCAGCCAGCATGGCTCAGTGGTTGAGCATCGACTTATGAACCAGGAGGTCACAGTTCAATTTCCGGTCCAGGCACATGCCTGTGTTGTGTGCTCGACCCCCAGTGTGGGGTGTGCAGGAGGCAACTGATCAATGATTCTCTCTCATCATTGCTGTTTCTCTCTCTCCCTCTTCCTTCCTCTCTGAAATCAATAAAAAAAAAATTATTTAAAGAAGCCTACAGTGATGGACTATAGTTAATGGGAGTGGGAATGATTACTACCAAGATTTTGAAATCTGATCATGCTCTGTGGCAGCTTTATTTGATAGAACATGTTAATAATTGTATGTCCTTAGGGCAACTTCACTTCATTACCCTCTAAAGACATACTTGGCAATAATGAAAACTCATGGTATCCTATCTAATAAAAGAGTAATATGCAAATTGACCATCACACCAAGACACAAGATGGCTGCCCCCATGTGGTCAAAGATGGCTGCCCCCATGTGGTCAAAGATGGCTGCCCCCATGTGGACACAAGATGACTGCCACAAGATGGCCACCACAAGATGGCCTGCAGGGGAGGGCAGTTGTGGGAAGTTAGGGGTGACAAGGACAGCAGAGGAGGGCAGTTGGGGGTGACCAGGCCGGCAGAGAAGGGCAGTTGGGGGAGACCAGGCCTGCAGAGGAGGGCAGTTGGGGGGGGGGGGGGCCCACGTGCAGGGGAAGGCAGTTGTGGAGGGCCAGGCCTGCAGGGGAGAGCAGTTGGGAGGGACCAGGCCTGCAGGGGAGGGCATTGGGGGGGGGGCAATGCCTGCAGGGGAGGACAGTTGGGGAGACCCAGGCCTTCAGGGAAGGGCAGTTTGGGGGGACCTGGCCAGCAGGGGAGGGCAGCTGGGGGGGACCAGGCTTACAGGGGAGGGCAGTTGGGATCCAGCAGTCCTGGATTGTGATAGAGATGTCCGACCTCTCATTTAGGCCCGATCCAATTGGGGGAGACCAGGCCAGTAAGGGAGGGCAGTTGGGGAGGACCCAGGCCTACAGGGGAGGGCAGTTAGGGGGGACCAGGCCTAAACGGGCGGTTGGACATCCCTCAAGGGGTCCCAATTGGAGAGGGTGCAGTCTGGGCTGAGGGACACCACCCACCCGTGCATGAATTTCGTGCACCGGGCCTCTAGTGTATATATATTTACTATGTGCAAACAGTAATAATTTAATACTCACACTGACTCTGGGATGTAGGTACTATTATCATTAGAGTCATTTTACAGATAAATAAACTAAATTGCAAATAGATAAAGTAGTTTACTCCAGGTCTTATAGCTAGTAAGTGGTACATCTAGGCTCCAAATCTAGACAGTGTGAATTTAGAAACCATGCTCTTAATCACCATGCTATACCATCAACCAGCACAGTTCAATCATGCTTTATGAGGAATTATTGACACTACACCTGTTGTAGAAAATGTCCATCTATCACTTGAGAAAGAACATTCAGGACGGTAAAAATGTTTTAACCTGTAAAAAAACACAGTTATTGCTGTCACTTATTTCTTTGCTTATCATATTCCCCCCACCACACACACATACACACACACACACACACACACACACACACACACACACACACACACAAGCTTCTTTTCCTTTCTAAGAGCCTTTAACTGAGGGAAAACCTCTGGGTCAGTGGAAAGTTTAGAATTTGACTTTACGTCACTTAAACACTGGTATGCAAAACTTTCTAGAGAACAGAGATTAATCAACTTACCAACGATCACCAAGAAATAAATTAGTGCAGCTGAGATTTGAATCCATGTCTCTTAGATATCAAAGAAGTTCATACATCTGTTTAAATACTGCTACGCTGATCACTAACTGTGGGCCAATTACATAATCTCACTTTATCTTCACTTTTCTTACTTCACAAAGGATGTCATAAACACAATGGATATAACTCCTACCTTAAAGACTCAAAGTATTGAAAACAGAATGCACAGTAACATTAATTTATCATTTTCACTTTTCCTTTTATCATTGTTTTAATGTTCAACCATCCGTTTATTCACATTTTGCTTTTTAGCTTACAATGATAGTAATGATCATGATAAGGGTATTGGAATCACAAAAGGGGGAAAAGAGAAGGAAAAGAAGGCAGAGGATAATACCTTTCCTTGTTTTCTATTACCCCTACAAGAAGCAAAGTGTTTTATTATAAGACATCAAATGCAGGCTATTTGTGAGGAATCCAAGTGTCAAACATAAAATAACCATACTCCTGTGGCCCCTAGATAAATAGGTATGCAATTTACTTATTTTAATAGAAATAGGGACGTGCATGTTGTTGCCTTTCTCCAGAGTCCGGTGGTCCTATTTATTGTTCCCCATCCAGCACAGTGATGGATAAAGGGAGTACATTCTGAAAAAATTCTGGTTTTATAATAGTACTAGAGGCCTGGGGCATGAAATTCATGCACAGGTAGGGTCCCTAGGCCTGGCTGGCGATCAGGGCCTTCTGGCTGCTGGTCAGGGCCTTCCTTCCCTGGCTGCTGGCTGCCAACCAGGGCCTTCCTTCATTCTGTGCTGCCCCCCGGTGGTCAGCGCATGTTATAGCGAACGAGCAAACTCCTGGTCAAACTCCTGAGGCGACACTTTGCATATTAACCTTTTATATACATAGATTTCATTAGATAGCATGAGAGATTTTGTTAAAAGTCTACTTCTGTAGCAGAAATATCTCTTAAGAATGGTCTTCCATTAGTTGTTAAATGATTTCTTTCTCAAACAGTTTTCTGCAGCTTGAGCTGGCCACACTTTATAAATCTAATAAATAAATATTTATGGGATGATCTGCTTACTTTTGGAAATAAGACTTGAGTGGATGAGTAAATTGGGTGAAAGATTTTCCAGCCCTTATATATCTCTTGAGAGTAATTGGCTCAACTATTTTCTAAAATGCATGTTTCATTCATATCCATTTTGATAATTACCTTTTACTTTCCATGATATAGAAAATCAGTTTAAATAGATACAGTCTAGCATTACTAGTATGTGACAGAATCCTAATTGTTCCCAAGAGTATATTGAAGCATCAGGTTTTTTGAGTAACATTAATGCCACTTATCTGTAGAGTGCAGTGCTCTTTACAGGAACAAGCATCTTCCAGAAGCTTCATTAATGAATTATGTACAGGAATACTTCTGTCTTTAAAACGGTAAATGGGACTGAAAATTGTTGGCATATCTGGAAGCCTCTTGGTCCTTAATGCACATCACTAACCTTATTAGTGATAATAAGGTTATTATTCTCAATTACCTAATATAAGAATCCATTAGAGTGTAAATGTATATGCTTTGATGCTCTTAACCTCTTATTCATATACTTAATGTTTCTGAAGTTTATCAGAGATATTACAAATCATAAAACAATTCCACTAAAATATACATAGGCAGCATATGACATAACCAACAGAAATGTGCCTGGTACCTTTAGCAGTCCATACTAAGTGTGACTTAGCTGTCCAGTTTAGCCTGGAAAACGGCTTCTAGAAATCAATTATTGATCAGTGGTTATCACATTCAGATGCCTATGCATAAATTGCACAGAGATTTTCTTCAATTAAGTACTTTATAATGAAAGGTTGAGAATCATTGATCCGTACCGTGGAATAAAGGCCTACTTTGAATAAAGAGTTCACTTAGCATCCTATATAATAAAAGCCTAATACACTAAGTGTCCGACTGTTCATTTGACTGTTTGACCAGTCATTATGATGCTCACTGACCACCAGGGGGCAGATGCTTGCTGCTGGGATCTGGCCTATCGGGACTGGGCGAGACTGGCAGGTCACGTCCTGGATGAATCTGTGCATCGGGCCTCTAGTAATTGTATAAAAACATACAGTAGGTCCTCGGGTTACATCGGAGATCCATTCCTACAGTGCAACATAATGCGATTTTCTCTGTAAGTCGGAACCCACCTACATAAGCACCTACGTCACTCACATGGAGCACACACACAACAGTAATGAAGTGAAACAGTAAAAAAATTTCAAAAGAAAGATCACAATTCCTGACCTTTACTTGTGGTAAATAAATAATAAAAAACATAAAGCACATATGTACATACGTCGAAATGACGGAACTTTTTTTTTTTATAACTAAATGGGAGATGGCGACGTAACCACGAAATGACATACGTCGAGTCTGACGTAACCCGAGGAGTGCCTGTATTAGAAATAATCTCCAGAACGGTTCTTATATTAACTTCTAACCCTTCACATTGGGTGTGAGGACGCACTTAATCAGATGTGGCTGAGGAAATTTCCCTAACACTTTTTCATTCATGTTTTTTCCTTAAATCGGTGTCTTGATTTTGTGCTGTCTGCTATAAAAGTTTATTAAAAATTGCACTGAATTTTAAATTGATTTTAGAGAGAGAGGAAGAGAGAGGGAGAGAGAGAGAGAGAAATATCAATCCTCATGCATGTCACCCACTGGGGATGGAGCCTGCAACCTGGCCATGTGCGCTTCCTTGGAATTGAACTGAGGACCATTTGGTGAATGGGATGACACTCAACCAACTGAACCACACTGGCCAAGCCCATACTGCAATTTCAAATTGTGCTTGTAATTAGTTGATGTTTAAAGTTAGTGACAGTCTATATTGTTGCTGTAGGTTTTCTTTTTTAGCACACAAGTATAAAATCGGTGATTTTCTCCTAATCCACTGAATGTTATGTAATTACTTCCTATTTTGTATTTTTTTATCTTTATATTTCTCACTTGGAGGCATAAAATACAGCAAAGATCAAGTTGGGTTGCTCTTACAGAAAGGCAGAACATAGAACTCTCATCCTTTTTACTCCCCTCACTCCTGACTCTTGATTTATTTTTTAAATTAATTTTGAGAGAGAGAGAGAGTGGAGAGAGAGAGACAAAGACAGAAATAGAGACAAACATCAATGCCCTAATGGGGATTGAACCCTCAACCTTGGCATATGGGAACAACACTAACCAACTGACCTACTTGGCCAGGGCTCTTGCTTCCCTCTTGACTCAGCTGGACTTCCCATGGAGCATAGTTTGAATATAAGTATTTTTAAAATTTTGCCAAGTGTTCTACATTTTAATTTGAATTTCTAATACATGGAGCTATGCAGTTAGAAATTGCCAATATCCTTAATTAATATTCATGAGGTAGTTGAGCTCAATATTTGAATCTCAACATTGGGCCTGCATTGAGCTCTTTGTTCAAAGATTAGCAATGAAAAAAGAATCTGTTCTGAGGCTTATAAAAAGAAACTCTATGGCATAAAGGGGAAATTCTCATCATTTAGTAATTTAGTTAATAAAAAATTAAAAACAAATCTCATTTATAATAGCAACAGACTATAGAAGGCCAAAATATTTTTCAAAAAAATATGTTTAACACTTAAGCAGAAAGCTACAATTTTTTTCCAGAAAGATATAAAAACATAAAATATATGAAGAAACATCAAATGCCTTGAAGTGAGCATTAAGTATTTTAAAGATAAACAATTCTTCAAAGATTTACATTTTGTAAGTAAACAAAAATAAATGTAATATTCTTTAAAAAAGACAAAAATATGTTGCACTATGTAAAAATTACTAAAATACTTAGTAATGGAGGTTAACATTATGAATATTATATAATACTATGTTACAACCACTAATAAATTAAGAGGGTAACACACTAATAAATAGAAAAAGTATCACAAAAATAAAATGTATTACCTGACAAAGGAAACCTCACAAATCATTTTGGTGAGAAAGAGTTATACATGGTTAAAGTCTAAAGAAAAATAAACCGAACCTATACTCTTCAAATAATTCTCTTAAGCATAAATGAGTTAAATATAAAAATATACATTAAAACCAGAAACAATGTAACTGTTTCTTTTTAAATGTGGAAATAGTTTTCTAATACTAAAACTAAAAAGAGAAAGAATCCCAAAGTGGAAAAAAGATAGATGCAAGATCATGAGCATGAAACATCCCTGTGCTTAAAAAATAAAAGGCAATAACATGGAGGTTTCTTGCAGTCATTATGAGTTTAAGAGTTGCTGTTTCCATTGTAAAATCTTCATATAAATTAATAATAAAGGAAATGAAACTTATCTATATATATAAAAGCCTAAGCGACCATTATGACCAGACAACTGATGACGGGCCGGTTGCTATGATGCGCACTGACCACCAGGGAGCAGACATTCAACACAGGAGCTGCCCCCTGGTGGTCAGTGTGCTCCCACAGCCAATGTCCCACTGTCAGCCAACCTCCTGCGGTCCCTCCCCCCGGCTGGCCCTGATTGCCGGCTAGGCCAAGGGACCCCACCCATGCATGAATTCATGCACCGTGCCTCTAGTATTTACTATAAATGGAAAATGATCAATTTCACTAATAAGCAAAGAAATAAATATTTTACATTGGAACATTATTTTCATAAATTAAATTAGCACAAAATGTTGCTAAGTAAAAACATACAGTGTTGATGCACGAATCATATATTTTGGGTAGAAAAGTATTGGCACAATTATTGAGTAAATATTTTGACAATGTATATTAAAAATGATAAGATATTTAAATCCAATTAGTCCATTCTTGAGTACTCTATCCTAATAAAATAACCAAAAAGATGACAAAAATATAAGTAAATATTCATCATGGTTTCATTAATATTACTAATATTTAATATTTCTATAAAGATAAAAGTCATTTTATAAAAATTTATTGAGACTATAAAGAGGCAATGATATAACTTATTTAAGTTATAAAGCATAATAATGGAATGAATAGCTATTAATGCGCTATCTGTGTGCTCCATACTTCTGTTCTATGCCTTCTTCCCTACAGATAATTCTTACTTAAAATTTTTGTTTACCAAATATAAAACATAGGTTTTCTAAACTAAGTATTGTTTTTTCATATGTGTGTAAACTCCATAAATATTCATCTACTCTAAGTAATTGTCCATAACTTGCTTCTTTTCCCTTTCTTTTCTTTTCCTTTCTCTCTTTTTTTGCATTAATTATATCTTAGATTTATCTGAGTGTTTATATGTAGCTGCATAATAGTTTTGTAGAATTTCTCAACAGTTTATTCTGCATTTTTCTATCAAAGCACATTCAGCTGTTTCCCAGGTATTTACTCCTAAGGATAGAGTTGCTATCTCCTAGTCTCCCAGTACTAAAGTATAAAAGTTCTCTAGTAAATAGAGTGAACTTTCTAAGTAATCTAATATGTATAACTTCTGCTTTAAAAGATAGAACCGATTTGCTTACTAAAGTGATTGCCCCAATACACTCAACCAAAGAGTAATCATTTTATTGTCCAATAGACTCAAATATTTTTCAACACATGGTACTTCAGTTTTCATTTCTGCCAATGTAGTAAGCATTGTTTTTCATTGTATTCCTAACTTGCATTTTCCTAATTACTAAAGTACTTTAGTACCTTTAAATGTTTATTTCATATTTGACCTTCCTCTTCTGTAAAATACCCATACATTCATTATACCATTTTCTCAGATTACTTACCTTTTTTATTGATCTTCATATTAATCAACTTATTTACATATTATATATTATATACTTATACATAAATACATTTTATTTATTATACTTATATATCAACTAATGTAAAATATATCCTATATAATAAAAGCCTAATATGCAAATTGACCAAATGGTGGAACGACAGGTTGTTATGATGAATGCTGACTACCAGTGGGCAGACGCTCAGTGCAAGATCTGCCCCCTGGTGGTCAGTGTGCTCTCACAAGGGGAGTGCTGCTCAGCCAGAAGCCAGGCTCATGGCTCGTGAACGCAGCAGTGGTTGCAGGAGCCTCTCCCGCCTCTGCAGCAGCGCTAAGGAGCAGAGAGCAGGCGGGTGGTAAGGAGCGAGGCCTCCCGGACTGCGAAAGGGATGTCCAACTGCCAGCTTAGGCCTGCTCCAGCAGGCAAACATCCCCCGAGGGGTCCCGGACTGCGAGAGGGCACAGGCCAGGCTGAGGGACCCCCTCCCAATATACAAATTTTGTGCACTGGGCATCTAGAATTTATATAATATCTTAAAGCATTTTGAATTTACTTATTTTTTTTCAGTTACATATGAGGCAAATATTTTCTGTGAGAATGTGAGCTTTATTTTCACTTTCTTGGTGGTGTATTTTAATTAAAAATATTAATTTTGAGGGAGTAGAATTTATCATAATGTTTTCTTTATGGTTAGTAAAACTTATGTTAAATGTTTATTAATACACTTGAGTGCATTAGTTACTTTTGCACAGTAACAATAGGTAAAAATCTTAGCAGTTTACAACACTAAACATTTCTTTCTTACATACATTATATGTCAGCATCTGTGAGGAATTTATGCTCTCCTCTTCTATGTCTTCTAGCTCTGGATCCATATGAAAGAGAAGACCCTATATGACACATAATTGGTTTTGTGACAAAGAGAAAATAGCAGAGAGCTGGTGGAAACATGTAATGGCTCTTAAGGCTTGGATGTGGTGCTATGTGTATGCCCTATGCCACTGGCCAAAGCAATTTTTATGGACAAACACAATGTCAGTTGGTTGGAGATGTACACTCATTGCACATAATGTTTAGCAAGCCACAGATCAGCAGGAATACATATTTGGGAAGAACAACAGACTACATATTTTGTTTTTATTATATTTCAAATAAAAGTATACATTCATAGACACATTCAAATATTTTATAGGACAATGACTGGCATAAAATACGCTAAAATATTAATAATCATTTTCTTTTGATGGGAAAATGTTGGTAATTTTTCTACTTTTAATATTCTATATATTACAGTTTTTTATAATGTACACATATTTTTACAAACTGAAAAATGTAAACGCTATTTAAACTGTGTCATCTTTTAATAGATTTCAAGCTATTTGTGATTAGAAATAATGTATTACATTTTACATTTCATTGAGCATCAATAATTATTTTCACTTAAGGTAAATATTGACTCTCCCTTTGGATCAATAAATCATGATCCATTCCTCAAGAGAAGTCAATATCTACTTTATTGTTTCTCTAGACTCTAAATGAGAACTTTGATGAATGTCTTTAAATTTTCTCTCAAGTTTCTGATGGAATGTTCTTTAGCAACAACTATAGCTACTGAAAAGTTGTACAATTAATCATGAAATAAATCCTCATATCTTGAAAAGAAATGAGCCAATAAGCAGTAAAGAGATGAACTGCTCTGTTTTCTTCTTCAATCACATAATAATGTGTAATAAATAAGCTAATACAAAAGAAAACACCCTCTCTAAAGGTTTTTGTTACACTAGAGTCTTTAATATTCTAAAGATTTCCTGAAATATGATAGTAGAACTTATTCCAATATTATCTTATTTGATTAATATAGCTATCAAGAGTTCCTCTGTGATGATAGGCTATTGTATAAAAGTAAACATTTGAGTCTATATACATCTTTTGATTCCAAAGTGTTCATCAGGAGACAAGAAAACACACACACACAGACGATTTAAGATGGGCAGAATTACTCTTTCTAGGAACACTATTTTAAAGTAATAATTCCTACAGGTATTACTAACTAAAATAAAAACAAGGAAATTAAAATCTATGGTGGTCATTTTGATGTTTATTCTTTCAATGTCGGGTATTATATTTGTTAAGAAATAAGTTTACTTGGTGGGGGTAACTAAAACCCATCCTGATTTAAATTACCTTAAAGATACTAACTTTCAGATTTATTGGTCACTGTTAAACATAAAAATGTTTCTCATAAACAATTCCTTTAAAAAACAGAATGTTTCTATTTTATAGCATTTCAAAAGTAATTCTATTGTTTAAATGTTTTAAACTTGCTTATTTGCACAAGTTTTTAAATTCCTTGTTTAGGTCATTTTCAGCTCTTTCATGTCTTCTTTTGTATAGAATGAGAAAAAATTAGCTCCATTGCAATGACCTACAGTTGACTTTGTGGTCAGTAGTTCAGGAAGGCCACTGAATGCGAATATTAAAAGACTGATTCCTGTGAGAAAACATGTTAGTGACAGCCAGAAAGAAAACTAGTCACACTGAGAATATCTAATATCTCAGTGTAAGTCTGTAACATAAAACATATACCAGGTTAGATTTGACTTTAGACTTTACTTTTTGCTATGTTCCCCTGCCACGGGCATGCCCATTCTTCTCCTAGGTAACTCCTACTGATGCACAGAGGTTTAGCTTAAGCATAAGCTCCTCCAGGGTCCTTTGGCTGGCAAATTCCCTCCATCAATATATGTCATATGCTCTTACAAGGTATTTTTATGAGTTCACGTAACTCTTGCCACTTTTATTTAACAAACATTTCTACACTCATTGTAACTGGCACTTCAGTAATTGTTAACTTTTTTGCTAAACCTATTAGAATAAAATCTTTCTGAAGAATATAACTGTAATATTTGTCTTTCATCTAAAATATTTAATACTTTGCAATTAGCACAATAACCTCTCTGTATGATTGTGAAATATTGGCCCAATGAGTTAAATTGCATTTAAAGGATAAGAGGCAATATAATTTAGTGGTTATGAACATAGATAATCCAGGCTGTATGTTTGATTCCCAACTCTGCTGCTTATTAAGCATATAATCTCAAGCTAGTTGCTTAATCTTTCTGTGCCTAGTTTCCTCATCTAAAAAATAAAATTTACATTATTAGAGTGTCACAAAGATTACATGGTTAACATGTGTAAAACACTTAAATAATCGCACGGACTATAATAGCCATATATGGATATTTTAAGAGTTTTTATGTTAAAAGTTTTACAATTCAGAAGGATAAGGTAAACTTGCAAATATTCTAACCCAGCACACATGGGACACAAAATGAATTTAATTTCTAAAATACGATGTTGGCATGTAGTTCACTTTTTTACTATTTTTAGATGATCTCCTGTCTCACAATGACCAAGTTACAGCAATTATGCAATTGAAAATATATTATTCATTAATCAATTTATTTAGAAAATACATATAAAATGCCAAAATGCACTAATCAATATTATATACATTGAGAAAAGAAGGTAAGTTTCATGCTTGGATGAGTACTAAAGAAGTAACCTACATACTAAAGAAATATGAAATATGGTAAGTACTATGTAGAGAATTAAAATAAAGCAATGAGATAAGGATCCTCTGAGTAGCTACAAAAAGTCTATGTCAGGGAATGAATCTGATACTTAAACTGACTTTTAACTGACATCAGAATGGCAAGAAGGAGCTAGCCTTGAGAAAGCCAAGCAGAAGTAATTTTAAGCAGAGAGAAGAATTTTGCAATGACTTAGGGATGAGAACAAGCTTGCCATAAGAATTCCAGTATTTTTGGAAGAAAATAAGTAAAGGAGAGAGTGATTTAATATGAGATCTGAATGTTTAGCAGGAACCAGTACATATACTGATTTTAAGTCTATAAAGAGTTTGACAATCATTTTAAGTGAATAAAATGATACATTTTTTAAAAAAAGTAGGAATTGGCATGATTTGATTTAGCTTTTAGCCATTGTTTATTTGGATCATACTGTGGCAAGAAGTAAAATAGTTGAATTAGTGATCTTGCCAAGAAATCATAGTGACTGATTAGGGTAACGATAGTGGCGATGGTAAGAAGTGCATGGACCTATCCTGAGGTGGGTCTGCATGCCTTATTCGTGGATTAGATTTGAGAGGATTTGAGAAGTGAGTAAAAGAGTGTAATCAAGCTAGACTTCTGAGTTTTGGTTTGGGCTATAGGGTGACTGTGGTATCCTTACTGAAATGGTGGGCAGAAGCAGGCTTGAGGATTAAAGATAAGAATTCCATCTTGGTAACACTAAACTTGAGACATTGCTCATTATGCAGAGATGATATAGACAGTTGGACTGTTAGGCTGGAGTTTGAATTAGAACTCAGGACTTGAGATTCAAATTTAGGAATAAGATCCAGGCTTAATATTCAGATTTGGGAGTCATCACCTATTAATTCAGTGCCTATGCTGAAGTTTCTTTATTCAGTTAAAATGATATAATTAGCATCTAATTTATTTCAAGTCTTCCTTCTAAATTCATATAAAGCACTGACTTGTGAGTATCTAAGAGAGTTGATGTAATGCCAAACATTGTTCTTCTTTAATAATTCAAGTACTTTATGTCAAAGCAAGTATACTTCAATTTCAGACATTTTTTTTCACTATGACATTTTATCAATAGTCATTGGGCAACAAGGCTTTTTCAGATATGAAAAGGAAATAGATAATTCTAAAGTTACCTGTGACAGGTACTGTATTGAATTGATTAACGAGCTCATCCTGCTTTTCAGTTCACCAGGAGCTTCAATTCATCATCTGGAATTCCCATTAAAATTGCTAAAATTTCTACAGAAGGATGTTTATATGTAAGCCCCATGATCAACTTTAGTCCTGCAGGTGTATAATTTGAAATATGATATTCCCTATACTGAGAAAATACATGATTTAGCTTTAATGTAGTCTCAAAATTAGGTAATAAGATATCTAACTCTCATTTTCTCATTAGCGTTCCAAATAAATACACCTTTTTTCCAAATCCAGAAATAAGAAAACGGCCCATTTCAATGTAATTTAAGTTGCTGATTTGCAATAAAGATAAGACTGGCATTTCAGCTAATCACAGCATACCCATATATTATTCATTTACCAATTATTGCCATCATCTGCAGATTCTTGAGGAAAAAATATGTTGGGAGATAATTGGGAAGGAGGAGGTATTTCGGAATTGGAAACTAAAAAAAAGAGAGAGAGAGCTGGGATTTGCAGTAACACAGGGGAAAAAGAGGTGATATTAGATAGTGATTTTTTTCTGATGGAGGTTTTGGAGGAACGGTTGAACACTGCATCGGGGTGCTTAGGAAAGCCAGATTGCTGATTAAGAGTTAGAGTTAATGAAAAAAAAAAAAAAGGAAAACAATGGTTTTGAAGAACTTTCCTCTAGTCCTTAAGTTTCGAACTCTGAGTTAAAATGCTTGGGCTTTTAAATGTGTTTGGGAGATTTATACAAAGTGCATTATGTTACCTTGTCTATTAACTCACTTGCTACTACCCACTTAACTACCCACTTAGTAGTTATGGGATCTGTCATTGCCGGGGTGGTGGTGGAGAGGGGGGCGGGTGGCAAAAAGATTCATGTTTTTGAGGTGTGGTTTGACTGCATCTCCGTATTTGACTTTAAAAATCAAGAAGGCTATTTATGAATTAAATGCAGTGTAAAACTGAACATTGTCATTGTGTTATCCCCACCACTTTCAGTTTTCAACAAGTTGGAAGTTCTGCTTAACTGTGCTCTGCCAAAGTCTTTCTGAAAATTCTGTAATTCAAACAAGGTGAACACATTCACACACCCTGTTGTATACTGGACAGTTATACTTAGGGTTAAAAAATTCTTGATTTCTACTCTCCTCATTATGTGCCTGTTAATTCAGTTTAAATTGTTATAATTTTATAAAGAAATACTTCATTTTTCGTATGCCTTTCTTTGGAGAAATGCTCTTTTTCATATGGCATCACCCTGTGCATTGGAAACTAAATCTGTTTGCTTCATGAGAACAAAGGTGGGTATGGCAGGGGGCATAAAAATTAACTGCTAGCTTCTAAGCAGTAGCACTAATACCACAATGAAACTCAAACTGTTTCATTTTTTGGCAACTGAATAGACAGTTGCCAGCAAGTGATCCTCATTTTTCCTGACATCCCATTTCTGTCTCTGTTCCTATCACCTACCACTGTGAATTTATAATTGCTAACAAAGAATTGCAGTACATTTACCAGATTTAAATGGGCTTCACAACATACTGATGCAATTACATGCCCTTTCCTTAAAGGCTAAATGTGTGTCAGCTCCACAGTGCACCACATGGCAACAGACGGCAATATTTGACGGGCTGGCCTACTAAATTGGTGAAGAATGTCATTCTGCTCCTAGATACTTCTGCCTAGATTGGGGAAATTAATTTACAGTGAGAAAGGAATAAAGGATTTCATTCTACCCATTTAATTACCTACCAAAGCTGAGACAGGTCACGCAAGCCTTTGAGTCTAGTGCAGATTGACAGCAGACAGCACCGATTTTAGGCAAGTCACATAAACACTCTCTCTTAACTCTCTTAATTCATAACTTGAGATGCTAGGACTTCAAAGTCCCCTTTGTAGCTACCAAGTTCTGGTTGCTCGGGTACTAAAGATTAGTAAAGCAGAGAGCTTGAGCAACTGTCTACACAGGATGTAATATGCTGGTTGCTTCATTAACTGAAAAATTTTAAGAGCTAAATGTGTATACACTAGGCCTTGTTCAATTATATTTTGAGATATATATGGATGCATAGTTCTATCCAGGTGTATCTATATATAGACATAGAAATAGATAATAGATAATAGATGATAGATGATAGATAGATGATAGATAGATAGATAGATAGATAGATAGATAGATAGATAGAACCTCAGAAGCAGGGCTAGAGACCAATGGCTTGGGACAATGCTTCAAAACTGGTCTCCTGATTTGTTCTTCTGTTAAGCAGTATCATTTTCTTGTTCATTATTTCAGGGTTCACTGGAGTCACAAATTAAAGTGTTATTACTTGGATGGGTTATTCTCAAGTTGGCTTTGAGATTAAGCTGGGACTCCTCATGCTGGTATCATTGTTTAAGAAAAGGTCAGATTTGCCGAAACTGGTTTGGCTCAGTGGATAGAGCCTCGGCCTGCGGACTCAAGGGTCCCGGGTTCGATTCCGGTCAAGGGCATGTACCTTGGTTGCGGGCACATCCCCAGTAGGGGGTGTGCAAGAGGCAGCTGATCGATGTTTCTCTCTCATTGATGTTTCTGACTCTCTATCCCTCTCTCTTCCTCTCTGTAAAAAAATCAATAAAATATATTAAAAAAAAAAAGAAAAGGTCAGATTTCTCCCTCCTCCATCCATCCCCAGGGAACTAACACAAAATAGAAATACTTACAGTTAGCTAGGCACCAGCAGCCCCGCTGGAACAATTATCTCTGATGGTGGATCACCAGCTGCTTGGAAATGGGAGAAATTTCCCCATTTTACTCTATCTTCAACTTTGGAAATGTGGCTATATAGTAAGCTTAATAAATAGATTCTGTTTGGATCAGTAAGTCCCCCACACACATACCAAAAATAGATTAAAAACACCTTTTAAGCCCTAACCGGTTTGACTCGGTGGATAGAGCGTCGGCCTGTGTACTGAAGGGTCCCAGGTTCGATTTCGGTCAAGGGCATGTACCTTGGTTGCGGGCACATACATCCTCAGTAGCGGGTGTGCAGGAGGCAGCTGGTGGATGTTTCTCCCTTCCTCTCTGTAAAAAATCCATAAAATATATTTTTAAAAATCTATTAACATATCCATGCAAATAGGCGACATCCCAAACTTAAATTCTTTGCTGTTATTAACGTTCTTGTACTTTGAATAAAAATAGCCTCTTCTCCCTAGTTCATAACCATTAGTGGAGGTTGTGGTGGTGCATCATGGTAGCTTTCAGCCATGGAGGTTAACATATGTCTGAGATCGTGAAAGTTTTGCATAAGAAAACAGAACGAAGGGGAAAAAAATCTGTTCCTACTTGATCTGCCTTTTAGAGAACACCCTGCCATGTGATAGATCGTATTCAACCATTTGTTGAATTGCATTCCTGCAACAGACATTTAGATTTTGTAATACTGTTACTTAATTAAACTACTTGACACTTAAAATCCAGTAAGTGTATAAACAAGGAAATGACTGTTTCTGCAGCCAATGCTTTCAAAGATACTTTTTTGCAATCTGTTCACTCTCTTTTCCTCGTTTCTTGACGAGATATTAGGCAGGTTCCAGTATTTCTTCTTGTTTCCCACCCCTCCTTCTTTTTTCCATCTTGATCATTTTCATGTAAAGGAAGAGTCCATTTCAGCATTTCTGTATCGAAAGATCCATTTCAGAGTAAATCAAACCTGCATTTTCACATCCATTTAGCTAAAATTTCGTTTGACCTATCTTCCCACCAACTCAGGTCTGTCTCATGCTCACAGATTTCATATTTCAGAGCACTGAAGCTGTCAAATAAGTAGTCCATAGGTAACTAACTGTAAACTCATCCATTGAAGTTTCTAGCAAAGGAAAGTGTGTCAGTATGCACTGTTACTAAAATCTACTATATATTACTTTAATTTCATACTAAATTTTCCATAATGTATATAAATTCTGTATATAGAGTATTTTTAAAATGTGGTTTTATTGATTTAATGGAGAGAGAGAGAGGGAGGGAGAGAGAGAGAGAGAGAAATATCAATGTGAGTGAGAAACATCCTTGGCTGCCTCCTGCTGATGCTCAACAAACTGAGACGCATAGGCCGGAGCTAGAGTATTATTTATTGAATTTATTGGGGTGACTTCAGTTTGCAAAAGCATTCAGGTTTCAAGTGTACAACACAATAAGACATCACTTGTACACTGCATGGTGCACCTATCCCCCAAGCAAAGTCTCTTTCTATCCCCATCCCCCTCTCCTTTGCCAATCTCTATTTATTTACCCTGACCTCTCTTTTCTTGTCTATTATTACACTGTTGTCTGCTATGTTTGTGTATTTGCTTAATGCCTTCACCTTCTGTCATCCAACTCCACAATCCCCCACCCCTCTGACAGCATATAGAGTACTTTTAACTTTAAACTTTTAATATTGCATAAACATTATATTCAAACAATAAAAAGGGTAAAATAGGATGCCTATGTCTCCCTCCCACCGTCTATTAATTCTAAATCACATTTCCAAAGGCTAAGATTATAATCAATACTCTTCCATTCTTCCAGAAAAAAGTTATGTAGACCACTATATATATATACACACACACACACACACACACACACACACACACACACACACACACACACACAAGGTTTGGTGCATGAAATGTGTACACAGGTGTGGTCCCTAGGCCTGGCTGGCAATTGAAGCGCTAGCATCTGGCGTGGAAGGGCAGGTCTCAGCTGACCTCTGGGCCCTGGGCAGCACCTGGGCCCCGGACCCCCAGGTGACCCCCTCCGTCTGAGTCATCAGGCCCCTGCCCGGCTACCTCAGTGCCTGGGAGCCGGGCAGCAACCCCAGCCCCTGCTGCAGCCACTGGTCAGAGTCTTCTGGGCAATTGGCAGGGCAATTGGGCCCTGCTTGCACCCACCTTGGCCTGGCATCACCCGCTCACCTGCTTCACCATCCTGCCGTGGTCCTGCTCTCGTTGGGGCCCATCGGGGCTGGCAGCACCTCCACTGCCACCTGCTACCAGCGCTGCGCCACTAACACCCACCATGTTCCATGCCGCCCCCTAGTAGTCAGCGCACGTTATAGCGAGTGGTCAAACTCCTGGTTGAACTCCCAGTTGAGGGGACAATTAACATATTAGTCTTTTATTATATAGGATTATATAAGATTTCAACAGATTTACTGTTTTTTGGATTGAATTATATATGAAATTGCAGCTACTTCACCATTTCAATCTACAAAAAATGGCAATTTAATACGACTCAATCTAATATGTTATCTCTCATTTATTTTTTCTTACTTCAAAGTTCGACTCTTTTACATTTCTAATATGCATTTTCTCTCTGAGATGTATTTAAAAGGATTTCTTTTTATTTCTCCTGCTAGAAATATATTATTTCTTTTATCTGATAATTTGTCCATTTTCAATTATAAAAATGTTATCTTTGAATATTTCCTTTCTACATTCTATTATCTACTTCTAGATCACCAGATGAGATCTAGAACTTCTTTTTCTGTCTTCTACCTATTTTAATCCTTATTTTACATTCTTGACACTCTTTCTCATTGTGTTGCATTTTGTATAATTTCTTTATATCTATCTTTCAATTTATGAATCTCCTCTTTGTCTTTGTACAATCTGATATTTCATTCTTTGAGGGATACTTCCCAGTTTCTTTCTAAAAGCTCTCTGTTGTCATTAGTCAAAACTACCTGGTGACTTTTTTTTATAGTCACTTATTTCTAACCCATAATTTAAGTGGCTTCTTTTTTTCTTTTTAGATGCAGATTTTGTATTCTGCACCTGATGATTTCCATATCTGAATTCACTGCAGGCAAGGTTTTGTTGTCTATTGTTTCTGCTGGCACTTTTTCATGGTCTCTTTTTCTGGTAATGATTTTTGACATAAAGTTCATTGGAACTTTATCTGAGAAAATTCTTTGAGACCTATTTTAAACATGATTTTAAAGAGAGGACTTTTATTTCCTTCTTCCACTCATCTCAGAGGACTGCCAAACTGGGAACACTCTGAAACAAATTTCAGCTTGAGGTTTCTTAGGATATACCAACGTTTTGAATTCTGCCAATAGCTTTAAGGTATGTGGGTCAAAGGAAGTTATTTTATTTCATAGGAAATATTGTAACAGTATGGGTGGCTTTGAAGTTACACATTATCAGGAGATTTTTTTCTACCTTGTGGCCAGAACTAAGAGAGAGAAGAGTAGAATGCAATTTAGAATCATCTAGAAGTAGGACAGCAGTAGTTCTTACAGGGATTTGTAAGATTCTCCCCCCACCCCCCCTCCTTAATTTTGAATGAAATGAGAGAGTTTTAAAGAGTAGGAGGGCAGGAATAGCATGGCAAGTCTTTAATTTTTAAATTCTTCTACATTATAGAGAATATTCACATTAGATCAAGGCTGAAAGTAGAATTACCAGCAATAGCCCTGGCTGGTGTGGCCTAGTTGGTTGAGCATCTTCCGGGACCTGAGAGGTTGCTGGTTCAATTCCAGGTCAGTCCACATGTCAGGGTTGTGGGCTCTATTCCCAGTAGGGGATGTGCAGAAAGCAGCTGATGGATGGTTCACTCTCATTGATGTTTCTCTTTCTCTCTTCCTCTTCCTTCCTCTCTCTCTCTCTAAAATCAATAAAAACATATTTTTAAATGGAGACTGGATTACATAATTAAAAGATAAGGGTGAAATGAAAAGAAAATTAAAACACTTAATAAAATACATTTAGTCCAAAGTCAAAGATATATGTCAAAATAGGAAAAATATTTGTAACTAAAAAGCAGGCAAGGGGCTGAAGCTGTAATGTAAAGGGGTTTTAGAAACCAATAAAAGGAAAACCCCAATGCAAATATAAAATATACCAATAGAATGTGCACAAAAAGGCATACAGATGGTTTTTAAATATATGAAAAAGTTCTCATCCTTAGCTATAGTAAGGTAAATGAAAATTGAAAGTATGTATAGAGTACTAGAATGTTAAAATCCAAGTCTAATAATGTAAAATATGGTCAATCCTTGGAGAATCATGCTTTCCTAGATTTTACTGGAGGAGAGTAAATTGCTATAATTTCTACAGAAAGCATTCTGGCCTATTTATAAAATTTTTAAAATGTAAAATAATTTCCTTATAATTTCATGTCTAGGGAATTATACTTGAAATACACATGAAAATATGTAGAGTGCACCCTGGCAAGAATGTTCAGTGGTCAGAGTATCAGCCTGCACACAGAAGGGTCATGGGTTCAATTCCTGGTCAAGGGAATTTAAGTGGGTTTTATGTGGGTTGCAGGCTCCATCCCCAGTCCTGCTTGGGGCGCCTGTGAGAGGCAACGAATGTATCTCTCTCAAATCAATGTTTCTCTCTCTCTCTCTCCCCGTATCTCTCTCTCTTCTTCTCCACCCTTCTCCCTTTCACTCTCTACAAATCAATGGAAAAAAATATCCTTGGGTGAAGATTAACAACAACAAAAAAATAATAAAAATGTAGAATGAAATGTGCATCAGGTAATTCACTGTAGCAGAGTTTTCTTTTCCTATCTTTTATTTATAAAATTTTAAGGTATTAAGTTACATAGCATAAATTTGCCTATTGTAAGTAAATACACAAATAATTGTTGTAAATTCAGAGTTTTGCAGCTACTGGGACAATCGGTTTTATTTTTAACATTCTATCCCTGCCAAAATTCCCTTGAGCTTGTTTGTGGTCAATCCCCACTCTCACCTCTATTCCCATGCAAACACTGGTCTGTCTGTAAGCCTGCATTTTCTGGACATTTCTTATCATTGGAATCATGCAATATGCAGCCTTTTGTTATATGACTACTTTTACTTGCCATATTGTTTCTGAGTTTCTTCCATGTTGTGACACGAATCACTATATTTTCCCTTTTATTGCTGAATACTGTTCCATGGTATGCATATGCATCTTTTGTTATCCATTCCCCAGTTAACAGATATTTGGATTGTCTACAACTTTTATTATCACATAATCATGTTTCTATGAACATTCACATTCAAGCTTATGTGAATACATGTTTCCATTTCTTTTGAGTAGAGTTCTAGGCATTAAATTGCTTAGCTGTATAATAAGTTTACATTAACATTTTTTATACTTAAAAATAATTTTTCAAAATAGCTGCATATTCCCACCAGCATTGTATGAGAATTCTAGGTTTTCATATTATTATAGCCTTTTGCAACAAGCATCCAGGTGCCCATGTACATGTAATGTCAATCTTAGAAAGAGGAAAGGAAAGCATGTACATTGTATTATAAGAATAAAGTTTGAAAACTCCCAAATTCAATGAAACATTAATATACAAACCTAAGAACCTCAGAATTTTCTAAGTAGGATAAACTCAAAGAGGTCATAATAAAACTGTTGAAAACTAAAGACAGAGAAAGACATGAAATTGACAAGGAAAAATTACTCATCATACACATGGGAACCATGGTAAATAAATAACTTCTCATCGGAAATAATAGAGATTAGAAAACAGTGGAATGAAATATGCAAAGTGCTTTAAGAAAAATAATGTGAAACAAAAATTCTACATGTAACTAAATCATTCTTTAAAAATAGCCCTAGCTGATTTGGTTCAGTGGATAGAGTGTTGGCCTACAGAAGGAAGGGTCTCAGGTTCGATTTCGTTCAAGGGCACATGCCTGGGTCACAGGTTCTATCCCCAGTAGGAGGTGTGCAGGAGGCAACCTATCTCTCTCATCATTGATGTTTCTATCTCTATCTCCCTCTCCTTTCCTCTCTGAAATCAATAAAAAATATTTTAAAAATAATAAAAATAAAGAATGATTGATTAAAGTCATCATGGTATAAAAGGATTTGCACAAAAGCATTCACTCTAACCATGTTTTTTCATTGATCCTGAGATGCCCATTTATTTATTATTCTAACATCTCAGAAATCAATATGATATTTTAGTCAGTGGTACCTTAATATCAATGGTAGTCAGTGAGCAGTTGTGACATCACATTTTGGTCATTTGACAATGAACAAAAAGCACTTGCTACTCATAGTGGCTTGTTCGGATAACCACAATCCCTCAGTGATTTATTACAGACAATTTGAAGAAGAAAAATTATTATTTTCAGACAGTGTTTACATTACAAACATCAGAGACTCAACTGAGAAATATTTAAAATAAAAACATCAGTTAAAATATTGATTGGCTTAAGAAAAATCCAAACATATAACAAACTTTTCATTAACAATTATCTGTTAATAGAAATAGATATAAAAGAGAAAATGCCATTTAAAGGAAAATCTCAAAAAATACAATTCTTAGTTATAAATTTAATAAAACTTGTATGGGACTTATATGGGATGAAAACTGTAAAACTTTGCTGAAGGATGTAAAAATTGATTTTTAATAGAGAGATCAGGCTTTTCTCTAGAGAGGAACTTCAGGTAGAAGTTCCCTAAAATTAAACAATAAAAGCAAATCAATGTATCTAAAGTACTGATAGGACTTTTTGTTTTTATTGGAAGAACATATTTACAGTAAGAATATATGACCAAGATCTTAAAATGTTCTTCATTAAGGGTTATCCTACCATAATAAAAATCAAGTTTCAAATATGTATATGTACAACTAGAAGAGATTATGAATATATGTTAACCCAAATAACATGTCTTAAGTTTTGTTATATTTTCATGTAATAAAGGAGACTTTTAAAATGTTGATTAATAAGAAACATTTCCAATCATATAGCAGGATAGGGGAATATACAACTTTGAAACACAGAGCTCTGCTATTTGAAATCGGAATGGAAAATGTTTAGTTCTAGTAATGGGCTTGTTTCAAGGCTGCAGGTGAAATACATAAAAGCATGGTTTAATTAACTCCCCTACCTTCCTATGGGGTCCCATGTTGGAGTCATGGCTCAACTGGTCTCCAGTATTAAACTCCTAAACAAAGAATCCTTGCATTACCGGGATTAAAATGGGATGATGATAGGTATTTGGGCAGATAGACACTAGAAGTCACACCTAGAACTCAGAACTAAAAATCTAACATTGTGTTCTAGTTCTTACTTAACTTATCAAATCTATTCTCAACTGAATTGATAAAATCAAATAACAAGACAAATTCAAGGCAGAGCATCTCTGAAAATTGCTTCACACTGAAGTCCCAGGAGAGTACTCATTCTCTCCCTTCATGGCCAGAGTCTGCACTGCTACACATTTAAGAATTGCTACTTCAGCAATAAGCTGGTCAATGAAGAATGAGCTATTCCCATTAGAAAGCCATGTAAACTCTCCCTGTTCACATTTCTACATGTCAAGAAAAATAGAGGAAAGAGGGAGAAGAAATATGACCTAAACTTACGTGAGCAACAAGCCATTAGCTTTTTCTTTGCTTCATTCCTGACTAGTCCAAAGTAAAAATTACCTACTATGGAGAATCCTGAAGGGACCATTCAAATTCAAATTCAAGTCTAGTTATGAGGAAAAATATTTTGTAAAAAATAAAATGGAAGTGATGGAATGTATTCTAATAATAAAAATATTTATGTAGTACATTAAAACCTATAAATTTTGTTCTGTAGTCTGCATTCAATGTTTACCACCCACTATAAATAAGGCATAACTATATCAAATTTTAGATGAAGTGATTGCCACTCTGTGAAGAGATATGTCTAGTATCACTCCCTCACATGATAATGCTGTAGCTATCAATTTGGCCCTAAAATTAAATGTGTTTCCATCAGTTTGTGTTGCCTTTCCAGCTATATTTAGAGATAATAAATTTAACTTAGGAAATTTAGCTCAGTATTTCACCACCATAATAATAATCCCCAAAGTCAACATTTCACTACAGTATCTCCCTGAAGTTTCTAAAGATAGTCAGAAATAATTATTTCCTTCATACTTTCTACAAAGAGAACAACACTTCAAGTTATGATGTTCCTTGCTTGAATCTTAAGACTGAACATTGGTAACTTGATATGGGAAGCAATGATCAGGGGATCCATACAGAGCTGGATGCACAGTCTCTTGAAAGTTTATACACACAAGCCTGGGTTTCCTTGTGGATCAATTTTTACCCCATACAGAAAATGACTTATTTACATTGTGAATCAAGTCATGACAGGGTAAGGCAATGATGCCTGAGATCAGAGTTGCATTTTCATAAATTATCTTTATGATAAAATAAATTTCAAAGAGAGCAGTTTTAAAACAAGAAATAAAACACTAAAGTTGGGAAGAAGTTGAAGGTTAACCAAAATACTTAAAAATCACAATTGTAACAATCTTCCTGCCAGGAAGAGAATGCTACAAAGCTCTCAGCATTCTCAATAAGCAGCCAATGAACTGACACATTATTTGTTTGATAAAGTGTTTTATTCTTTAAAAATATTTTAGTATCTCATGTTATCCATCTCTCATAAACATAAAATTAAATGGTTAGCTTCTTGGACTTTGGTCTGCTTTAACAAAAAGACAAGCATTTTAATATACCTTTCAACGTGATATTACTAATCAGCTTTTCCCATATATATTCAATTTGTTCAGATATAGTACGTTTACAGTAATTCTTAAACAAAAGTTAATTTCTCATCTCCCAAACAATTATATCTATACTATTTGACATACTTAAGGTCACAGAGTAATTTGGGGTGATAATACCAAAGACACCTATACATGATTCATCAAACATGTTCCTGCATGCCTGACTTATATGTTAGAGTATAAAAATATAAGAAGAAAGCTCTTATCACCAGATGAAGTTTAAATTATTCATTTATTCATGCATTCAACACTTATATTTTGAGTATGAGGTATGTTATAGGTGTTGTTTAGGTCTTAAAGATATATAGCAGTTACCAAGACAAAATGTCCAAACTACTGATATTTATATTCTAACAAAGGAGATATGATAAATATACAATCAAGTATATAATGTAGTTGCAGATAGAAATTAGATATATAAAGAAATTAAGCAAGATAAGGTGAGAGCAAATAAGAGTAGAGAAAATAGTAAGAATTTATTTTTTAATTCATTTTTATTGATTTCAGAGAGGAAGGGAGAGGGAGAGAGAGATAGAAACATCAATGATGAGAGAGAATCATTGGCTGGCTCCTCCTGCACACCTCACACTGGAGATCAAGCCCACAATCCAGACACATGACCTTGACCAGAACTGAACCCAGGACCCTTCGGTCTGCAGGCTGATGCTCTATCCACTGAGCAAAACCGGCCAGGGCAGTAAGGAGGCTCTTTTAGATAAGTTTATTGGAGAAGACCTTTTCAAATATATGAAAAATACCCTGAATATTGTGGGAGCAGAGTATTTCTCATACTTAGTGAATAACTAAATGATTTTTGATGAGAATGAGGCTTGTCAAGGAATAGCAAAAAGGCAACTGTGGATGGAGCATGGTGGGAGAGGATAAAACGTTATGTTTTAGACAGGTAAAAATTGTTGAGATACCTAGCAGATAACCACATGAAGATGTCAATGCAGGCAGGTAGACTTTCAAGGCTAGAGCTCAGTTATAATGATTGAAGCTCAAGATCTAGCGTAGGAATTGTTTGAACAAAAGAGAAATTGGATACTTAATCTACATCTTTTAAACACCCACATTAGAGTTGAATATAATATGCTCAAATTTATAAATTGAGATAATTAGAGATAAAATACAACCCTTTTTAGAACTCTTGTTGAATTTTTTAAAAGTTTGGTTAAATTTCAGAACAGAATGTCAGAGTAAGTATTCATGTGCTTATGTGTTTACTATATAGGGAGCTGTCTCACAAAAGTATCTCTGGTACACATTCTATTTCTTCTGATGGAGTTTTATGCAATTCAATTTATAATATATTCACATTATTTTATTTTACAATTGTGCTTTCTTATACTCCCAAGAAACATAACATTTACCACAAATTTTAAGAAATATTTTATATTATTATTTAATACAGATAAATTCATCCACTAAGAATCTATTAAAAATCTAGCCTTTTTATGTACATTGTGTTTATGTAAATAATATTTTAAAATAAAGTAATGTTAATATAAGTCCATCATATATGTGATATATGTGTAATATATATATATATATATAAGGTGTGGACAGATGAAGGTGGGCAAAGAGGGCATAAATGGGGATGGAAAAAGACTTTACTGTGGGTAATGGGTGAACAATGAAGTATACATATGATGTTTTGTTGAGTTGTACACTTGAAACCTGTATATTTTTGTTAACCAATGTCACCCCAATAAACTAAATTAAAAAACATAAACATAAAAACTTCCAAAAACTAATAAAAATAAAAATCTGACAATCTCAATCATTGACAAGGATATGGAGCATGGAAAATATTATTTATGCTGGTGGTAGTATAAATTGGTACAACCAATTTGGGGAAGTTTTTATGTTATTTAATAAATTTGAAGGTACACACACAAAAGAAATTTAACAAACGTATTTGTATAAAGAAGACTAGCAGTTTTTCTTCCATACACTCTTCTCTCTTCCAATAGAATAAGGAGGTGTTAGAGGGATTGTTGAAGTTTAAGACAGTGAAGGAATTTTTGACCTATGGATGTAATTGGACATTCCTCTCAGTAATATAAAATCAAACTCCATGAAGGGAAAACAGTGATTCCAATGTCTTTTTTAAAACACCATTGTGCACAGATGTTTTCAGCCATTTGAACAAAGCATTTGTCAAAACATTTTTTCCCAAAAAAACTCCTAATTTAACATTCACATGTATATGAGAATATTACTTTAGGTACATTCCAATGAATTAAGATATGTGCCATTTTATCATTTAAACCAACATAGGTAGTTTTTTTAGTCTCATATGAAGACTATTGTTTGTTGGGTGACTGTTACCAGACGATCTTTATTTAGCTAGCTGTTTTTATTCACATCACATCTTAAAAGCTGCAAAATAAAAGGCATAAAAATGCCAATGACAGACAAAATAGAGAAAATTGCCTTGAACAAACTCTTCTAGAATAGTGTGGTGCATATAAATTATGAAAACACTAAAACTTGATCAAAAAGGAAGGTCTTTAACTTTCATTTAAATGCATGAACAGATGTGGCAGTCCTAATGTCAATGGATAAATGGCTCCAAATTGTAGAATATGAGAACTAGATCTCTGAATGTTTGTAAACTCATGCCAGGCATGGCTGGATTCTTCTAGAAATAAATGAATAAAAGACCTAGGGTGTATGTAGGGCAGTGTTTGTCAAGGTTTATAGGACTTTGACCACCAAAGACCTTAACTAGCTCTGTGGAAGAATGATTATCAGTTAAAAATTAATTTGCTCCCTACCTGTCAACCTCTGCATATAAGACAACTTGAGTGTCAATTAAAAAATGAAAAGCAATATAATTATGCCTCCAATTTTATTCTTTAAGTATTTATTTATATAATTTAAAATTTGTTCACAGCTTTACTACCTCAAAAATTTCCTTAGTTTAATCAAATTTTATATGTGTGTGGATGTGTGTGAGCATGTGTGTGTGTGTGTCTGGTAAAATTTTAAGGGTAGGTCAACCTGACCAGATATAAGTATACAAGAAACTTGAATTCTATAAAAACACGTCACTGTGGCAACAGTTCCCACAAATATACTAGGATTATTAGGACAGTCCCCAAAGATTGAAAGATTTTTCTTAATAATACAATTCAAAGCCTCAAAAATGTAATAACAGACAACTGTTAGATTTTGTAGGACAACATATTATTTCTTTAAGTCACTTACTATATATTCCTGAATGTGAATAACAAATGAAAACCACATACAGCTTAATGTCTTACAGAATACTTTTAAAAAATGATCTCTGCCATTCTCTGAGATTTTTATTATTGCAACCCAAACAAATTCTAGCAATTTGATTCCTTTTGTATTTACTATAATCATTTCTTTTCTCCCATCTTCAATTATGCTGCATTAGTTCATGAATTTATCATATCACCTGGACTACAATAGTCTATGAGTTACCCTGCCTGTCCAATTTTTTTTTTAATTTCTTTATTGATTGAGGTATCACATATTTGTCCTCATCCACCCATTCCCATCCCTCACCCCTCCCCACACATGGCCCCACTCCCCTGTTGTCCTTAACCGCTGGTTAGGCTCATAGGCTTGCACACAAGTCCTTTGGTTGATCTCTCCCCTTTGCCCCCACCCTTCCCTACCCTCCCCCTGAGGTCTTTTATAACATTCTATTACATCCCCTGCATTGATGCCAGATAATATTTCTAATATAAAATATCTTAAAACATTTTTAATGACCATAAGTGTTTTTCCACCCTCTCCTCCATTCCATCCACAGCTTCTATAAACTCTTTGCTCCATACTAGCATTAAGGAATAACTTACAGATAATGAATATAATACATTACATAATTTCTCTATGCTCTTAATCATGCTCTTTTCTCCACTTAAAATGTCCCTCACACTACCTGTATTTACTAAGGAGCAACAGTCCTCTTCCAATTCCTAAAGAAAGTATCAAGCTCTCACAAAATTTTCCCTTCTCTACACATAAAACTGACTACTACAATTTGATTATGTCTACTGAATGCTATGCACATTTGTATCATAACTCCCATAATCCTTAATTCTATAAGTTTTAATTGGTTGTTCCTTTACCTCTCCTAAGAAGCTCATTGAAAGAGGGATTAAATCCATTTATCATTGTACCTCAAGTTCCACACACAAGAAAAAAAATTCAGTATTTGCTGATAATAAAAATAAGTGATTGTAAACCCAGATCATTTGAGTTGAAAGATTAATATTTCTCTTACATCATTTTAAGAAATAAAAAAATGTTATGTTTATTGAATGCTTATATAATATCCAGTATTCTTGTAAGCAATTTACATTTTACTTTACTTCCACAGCAACCTTATAAGAAAGCACTATTTGATGTCTATTTTACAGATAATGTAACTAAGTCTGAGCTTTTACTAAAATCACATAGTTTTATACAAATAGGGAGTGCCACAGGGTCTAACTTCAGAAGGCCTGTAATTAACCAACATGTATGCTTCTATAACAAAGTGAATATGGTCAAAGTTACAAATGAATGAAACTAGAGAGTAGATGTAAGGAATTAACTTTTCTGAGATCTTAATATAAAGTAGCTATTTGCATCAAATTAAAAACCAGCATGATCTCTCTTATTTTTCTCCCATCTCTTCTATGTTGTTGTCCCCACAAAAAAGAAATCTATAATATACAGTGAGATTTGTGTAGAATTATAATGGACTCTGTGTAGGGAAAAGTAGGTTAAAAAAAAGTGTAAATCTTTGTCAGTTTGTAAACTGCCCGATTTAAGCCTGAAACCATCAACCTTACTTGTCTCCCCGACATCACCATGTGTCAAAATGTACACTGCCAACAGATTGACTTTATTATTCAAGTGTGAGAAGAGGATTATTTAAAGTAATATTTATTTTCCTCATCTCACCTTGATATTGAGAGGTTTTTGTTTGCTTGTTTATGTATGTAGGATTTATGAGAACATGTATTTGGGAGCTAAAAAAAAAAAAAGCTGCCTTGTTATTTTCTTAAACCATCCAAGGAAGTATTAACAAGAACCAGAGGTAAGCACACTAAAGTATACCCGCAGAAACATCTGTTTGAATTAAAAATAAGGCAAAAAGCTAGCACACAAAGGAAAAACTGCAGATCAAAACAACGCTAGGAACCAGATGTCTGATCTAGAAAAGAATGTTAAGATCATCTATGTTTGAACAGATGAGAATTTCACTACACAGAATTGTTTAAAGGTCACATGACACTTGTATGTTTTTTTTCAAACTTGTTATAAAATCCTATTAATATATGAATTCTTAAGATTTTGTGTGGGATACATAGAGGCTACTTTCCAGAGAAAAACAACACAAAATACAGAAATATTACACTAATTTTTAAACTATGGGTTAAAACCACTAACTCTACCTTGCCTAAGTTTATTCCTTCAATTTGTTTCTTCTTTCCTTCTTTCTTATCATTAACATTTAACCTCAGTCTGTCAACAAAAGTGTCACCATCATTTGCCACCCAAGTCTAATGGACCCTTTTAAAAATAATTTTGCCATTTAATAAATAATTCACAGAAGTAAGGATAAAGAGATAATAGAAAACAACTATAATAGAAAGTTAAAAATAAATTTGAACATTACAAACTTTTCGTTACAGGTAAATTTTAACACATAAATATAATAAAAGATAAAAAAAATATGTCACACTTCCTTTTAGCAAAATAGAATAGTCCAGGTTCCTACTGCAAACATTGTCCAATGAAGTTTTTCTTTGTTAATGACTAGGTGTAATTAACATATTTTCTTTTGTTCTTGGAAATATATTATTCACTTATAGATTCTAAAATATCTATATAGATAGTGTCATCTGAAGACTCATTGCCCCATTGTCTCTGAGATTCCATGTACATGATGTATTTTATATCCATGATCCATTTGACTATCATCATTCCAGTACTGCTATCTGTCTCTTTCAATTTATCTTAGATGAATCAAAAGATTAATAACTATAAATCACCTTATTTTGTCAATTTTTTTTCTATTCCTTTAAGGGCAGCGAATAAAAAATTCTGAATTGTTTTCAAAAAATCTAAAAGCAGATTATACAGAAGGTATTTCCAAGGCTTCTTCAGACCTTCTTGAGAGATGATGTAATATTTTAAGTAACCAAATAAGAAAAGTGAATGAGACTATTTCTTTCATTATTATTTTATCCTTCTAACAGAACCACAACATAGATAACATTTTTCTTAAAGAGCATATAGTAAATATTTTAGGCTTACAAGCCCTATGGTGTCAATTGAAACTACTCAACCATGCTATTGAAGCAAAAGAAATTTTACTAATAGTTGGAAATACTAAAAAAATGAATCCAATTCTAAAACTTGGTGGAATAGATCCTATAGAATATTAAGTATAATAAGGATCCCCTTTGTACATGGAATTGTGCTAAATGCAAATGAAGAACACTCATCTAAGATTGTGTTTTTCCATAAAATACAAGGGCTCAGCTCCTGAAGCAAGTGAGAACCACACATCAGGAAGTGAGGGAAAAGTGTGTGAAGGTAATGTTACTCAATGTTGACTAAGAAATTAGTGGCAAAAGTAAATGGTGATGTTAATAAAGAGTGAGGATTGGTAAAGTTAGGGTAAAGTCATTAAAAAAGATCAAGAAATATAAATTACATGAGGCCAGAAGGCAACTAATGGCCCTAAAACTGGGGATAAATCAAGGTCTGGTCTTCCTTTGAGAATTGGAAAACAAAGAGCATGTTCATGTAAATGAAGGAAAAGAAGAGGTGATACTATTTGAGGCTGAGTCCAAAAAGAGAAACCAGATTTATTTTAATTAAAACAAAGCACCTGTAACTAATCTGTGAGAAATTCTGAGATTCCCTCATGTTAGTACCTAAAGTTGCCCTTAATTTTTACATTTGCCAAGATTTTTGCAAGAAAATTAATCTCTCACTTGGTGGCAATTGCCAGATGCCTGTCTGTGGAACACAGAAGTAAAAGCATCCCACCCACTAGTGTAACAGCTTGACTTAAGAAAATATGAGATGGCTCTTGGTGGGAGAAGACAAACAAAAACAAACCTAATGGGTATTAGTCAAAGTAGAAAAAAAAGCATGTTCAATTAATTATATGAAAAGTTTTTTCTACCATGAAAGCAAAGAACTGTGGAAAAAGAAAGTTAGAAAAAAAACTTAACTTTGCACCAAACAATTGAAAACAAATTTGGTGAAAAGGTTCTAAAAATGATATTATGTTTAGGCAGAAAGAACTTTTGTATGAAAATATGATTCCTAAAACTCTCAAAACACATTTCTAAGTTAAGTTTATGCTCTTTGTGTGAAATGCATGGTTTGTTCATCTGGAAAAAAAATGCTTCTTGAAGTTCTAGCATAAAAAATCTAAAGAGCATATTGTGCAAATCAAGACTTTATGAGTTTTAGCACCTTGTGGGTAAGCAGGGTCCTTAAACTATATTTTATATCTTCGGCCAATGATACATGCTACATTGGCAGTAAAATTTTGATGTAGTACATATTAATGCTGATTCTAAAGTTCTTTTACGAAATGCATTCTAGGAAGTAGTTGTTACTGAGGATTTTGCAATAAAAAAGTAAATATTGGAGACACCATTGTATAACAGAAAGACAATTAGGAATCAGAAGCCCTGATATTTAGTCCTAACTCTGTATTTAACATCTTTGGCCCTAGTTTCTTTATCAGAAATGAACATATTGCCTTGGCCAGTGTGACTCAATTGGCTGAGCATTGTCCTGTGCACTGAAAGGTCGCAGGTTCAATTCCCAGTCAGGGCACAGGCCCAGGCTACAGGTTCAATCCCTGGGCAGAGTACATACAGGAGGCAACCAATCAATGCTTCTCTCTCACATTGAAATTTCTCTTCTCTTCCTCTCCTTTTCTCTCTATATATAAAAAAATCAATTAAAAGTAATGTATTATTTTTGTTTCCTAGTTTTTCTATTAGTCTGGTTAAGGAGAAAATGCCATGAACTTTTCTTAGTGAGTCCTATGTTCAGATGTCCCTTGTCATTGTTTAACTGTGATATGTACTAGCAGCCAAAAGGCTTGTTTTACAAAGCAATAGTTCATATATCATGATAGAAATTTCTCATCAACCTTGAGGTTTATATTCTTGAAAAAAATGGCACTTGGCAAAACTAATATTACAGTGATTAAATATTAAAAACTGATGTAATAGAAGTTCCAGAAGCTGCCTATGTCTAAAGGAAACCTGATTCATCAGTATTGTAAACTTTGATAAATGAGCTTTCTTCAGAATCATTTTTATTATCAAGCTACATTGCTGCAGCATCCTGATCTGCTAAGATAAATTTTTACCACAATTAAGGCTTTAATTAGGAAAATTGCATGTCTTTCAAAATCTTTTTACTCTGCCCATATTAAATTGAAATGATATGTCTTTGAACTTGTGTACATCCTTATTTTATATACAAAATTCTATGATAAACACCTGTTTCAGATTATGGGTAACTACTAGTAAACAGACACAACAATAAATGTAATATTATAATAATATTACAATAATATGTAATAATAAATAAATATAATACATGATCCCGACTGGATGCAGGAAAAAATGTTATAAAGAACATTAATAGGACAATTAGCAATATTTGAATTTGGAATGTACATTAGACAATGGTATTAGTCAATTCCTAAATTAGTCAAAACCCTAATTTCAATCATTGTAACTTTGTGATATAAGGGAATACCTTTTTCTTTAGGCACAAATAAACTGAAATATTTAGGGGTAATAAAAGGTCATGATGACTGCAATTTACTGTCAAATAGATCAGGAAAAGCAATAGTTCAGATTAGTTTGTGATAAGGAAACCAAGGAGGGAAAATTAAAGTAAAAGTGGCAAAAAGTTAATGGGTCGATTTGGGTGAAGCATATGTATACAGAAGTTATTTGTAATACTCTTGCAATTCTTCTGTAAGTGAAATTCCTTTAAAATGAATTTTTTAAAAGTCTCTGTTAATTGTTGCCACTTCCATATTATATAATCATAAATTATTTTCAGTGTTCAGCTTTACACTTTTCTGGGCCCATGCTTCTATCCACATATAAGGTATTCTTTTCTGTAAGGAGGGGCCAACAATAATCATTCTAGCTTTATTCAAAAATATCTTATAACCTTCAAAGGCAGTGTCATAAACACTTTAAAAATGTTTTCACAAGCACGTCTGTATACACTAATATGTGGAAATATTTCCAGAGAGACTCTGAATCTCTTTCATAGATCAAAGTGGTTCTGAGCAATTGATATATCAAAAGCTCAACTTTTAAAAAAATACTGTGCTATGCAAAGTACTAAAATTGCTATTTTAGATTAATATACTACAGTACTTATTAGGTAGTTCAGGATTACAGTGTCTTTCTCTTTAGTAGGTCACAAGCTAGGGTTGCCATAAATACCAAAATTCACTAAGTCACCTTGATTTCACAGTTTAGTGGGGTAGATTAAAATCATAAATTTATTTTAGACATTGCAATTTTAGCATGACACCCTTAACTAATATCAAACTATGGCATCTCAGAATCTCATGCAAGGCATGATAATCAGATTTTAAATGCAAATCCTGAAATACGGATTTCAGTAGAAAATTAATTTGAAATTGCAAGCTGGTCATATCTGGGAGGACATGTGAGTATTTATTATTGAGTTATGACACATACATATTTCTTTTGACAAATCATTGACAAAAATGCATAATACTCCATAGCTTATTTCTGACATAAATCATGATCCAATGAAAGTACTGTTTATAAGAGACAATAATATGGCAAAATGTTCCCTCCCTCTCTGATTTACTCTTCACTTATAATGCCAGAGTAAGTAAAGAAAAAGAAGTAAAGGTTTAATGAATATTTTATAAGTGAAAGTCAATTTCATAGGAGTCAGAATTGCCAGATAAAATAAAATTTTCAAGGATAATTGACCTTCTGTTATCTCCGGAAGGGGACTGGGCCCCGAATGAGAGGTTTGCCTCAGGCAGGCCTGCAGTGTGCAGGTTCCTGACTTAGTTCAGGAAAGAATTCATAGCATGAGTCCAGGTGATTTTGAAGAGTATGTTTATTAAAGCTGGGGACAGTGAAAAAAGGAAGGGCTTAGAAGAGAAGAAACAACAGGACAGCCTAGGAAGTGCTGCTTTGGCCCTCTAGAAACATTCTAGGAAAGAAGTGAGCCACAGGGGGCTGCACGGACTCACTGAGAAGTAAAGTTCACAATGACAGAAGTGAGCCAAGGCAGGGATGCTTTTAGTTCATTGAAAAGTAATAGAAAAGGAGGCCTTGGAGAAAGGTTCAGGGAGAAATCCTGAGAGGAACTGCCACTTTCTGCTGATGCAAGTCTCCTGGAGATCTTTAGAGTTTAGAAGAAAGAGAGCAAAAATACATGATAGGGAAGAGGGACACAGGCATGTTCCAAGGATAGTGTGCTGGCTTACTTCATCTTGAGGGTTTTTATGTTTTCTAAAGGCAGGAATTTTAGGGAAGGTTTCAGAGGAGGATCTTAGTAAGAATAGTAATCAGTTTCCCAGGTGTGCCCTTCAATGCTGATTCATCATAATGAGGGTATAGTGGGATCAGGGTCATTCTGTGGTCAGTTTCACCTTCTAAGAATGTCACTGAAGAGGGACCAGGACCAACGTGGGCCTGCCACAGCACAGTCTGGAATGGGTAAACCATTTGCTCCAAAGTGTCATCGGTTAGGGAAAATAAGACCTTGTGATTTATTATCTGGCTGTAAATTGCTTGACCAGTTTGTTCAGCTATCTGACGCAGTTGCCCCATTCCACTTGCCAAGGAATTTTCCTAACTTCTTACTATCCTGCCTTACTACAAGCAATGTCTTCTGATAGGCAATATCATTACAACACACAGCTGGTTTTCTGTGGATGAAAAATGCTCTTAACCCTAAATTGTGGAGGAGCTTCAAGATTCCCTAGGCTGTAGAGCAGTGGTTCTCAACCTTTCTAATGCCGTGACCCTTTAATACAGTTCCTCATGTTGTGGTGACCCCCAACCATAAAATTATTTTCGTTGTTACTTCATAACTGTAGTTTTGCTACTGTTAATGAATTGTAATGTAAATATCTGTGTTTTCCGATGGTCTTAGGCTCTATAGCAGTGGTTCTCAACCTGTGATTGCGACCCACAGGTTGAGAACCACTAGCAGGGTCACCTAAGACCATCGGAAAACACAGATATTTACATTACGATTCATTAACAGTAGCAAAACCACAGTTATGAAGTAGCAATAAAAATAATTTTATGGTTGGGGGTCACCACAACATGAGGAACTGTATTAAAGGGTCACAGCATTAGAAAGGTTGAG
Organism: Ia io; assembly: GCA_025583905.1. NCBI lineage: Eukaryota > Metazoa > Chordata > Mammalia > Chiroptera > Vespertilionidae > Ia > Ia io. The sequence goes on along the minus strand of JAJQQW010000007.1, from coordinate 39,837,828 downwards.
AACCACTGCTGTAGAGCATATTAGTTGGTGGTAAGAAAAACCTTAGACCCTGCAGATTGAACTTTATGGGCCAATACATCAGAATTTACTTGACCCTTAACTTTAATCCTAACTCCTTAGATGCCTCAATTCATAAAAAAATTTAGTTTAAAAAGCATATGCAGTAAATGTGAATCCAGCTGTCTGTTTTTTGCAAAAATGAATTCATCTTCTTGTCCAAGTCACTGGCTCCCAGGTCTATCCCTAATACACTTGCTACCATACTCTTCTAATTTATGGGAACACACACAAAAAATGTGTGACTGGAAAATATGTGTTTCATGTAATTTCAGTCTTTAATAAAAACCTTTCAATAGCGATTTAAAAATATGCTGGTCTTTGAAAGAGAAATTTCTATAATGCATATATTAAAATTATTGAATGAAATGAGAATGAAGACAGTTACAATTTCACAATCATTGATTTTAACTATCTTAATTTGTGAACTAAGTATTTTAAGCCTATATGATGTATATAGTCTTTGATGATCAGTTATTTATGAAAAATTAATCCCTGTTACTCACTTTGTATTGAGAAAATGATTGAGGTAATGGAGAGTTTCTACTTTTTAAAACATTTTTACCAAAGGATTAAAAACTTTCAACCTCATTAATTGCAAAAGAACCAAGGAGTTTTTCTAACATCTTTTTGTGGCATGTCATTGATTTAATGTAGAGTTTTAGTACATTTCAATAAGAAAGCAATCTTGTTGAATGATACAAGTAGAAGAACAATACATTTTTTTTTTGGTTAAAATCTTTGCAGTTTTTTAAAAATATATATTTTATTGCTTTTTTACAGAGAGGAGGGGAGAGGGATAGAGAGTTAGAAACATTGATCAGCTGCCTCCTGCACACTCCCTACTGGGGATGTGCCCGCAACCAAGGTACATGCCCTTGACCGGAATCGAACCTGGGACCCTTCAGTCCACAGGCCAAAGCTCTATCCACTTAGCCAAATTGGTTAGGGATTTTTGCAGTTTTAATAGATATTTTCTTTTTTTCTTTTTGATTAAGGTATTACATATGTGTCCATATCCCCCTATTACCCCCCACCCCCCCTTGCTCGTGTCCTCACCCCCCTATTGTCTGTGTCCATTGGTTAGGCCTATATGCAGGTACACAAGTTCTTTGGTTGATCTCTCCTCCTTACCCCCACCCTCCCCTGTCTTCCCTCTGAGGTTTGACGGTCTGATCAATGATTCTCTGTCTCTGGATCTGTTTTTGTTCATCAGTTTATGTTGTTCATTATATTCCACAAATGAGTGAGATCATGTGATATTTATTTTTCTCCAACTGAATTATTTCGCTTAGCATTATGCTCTCCAGGTCCATCCATGCTGTTGCAAATGGTAGGAGTTCCTTCCTTTTTACAGCAGCTTAGTATTCCATTGTGTAGATGTACCACAGTTTTTTAATCCACTCATCTGCTGATGGGCACTTAGGCTGTTTCCAAATCTTAGCTATTGTAAATTGTGCTGCTATGAACATAGGGGTGCATATATCCTTTCTGATTGGTGTTTCTAGTTTCTTGGGATATATTCCTAGAAGTGAGGTCACTGGGTCAAATGGAAGTTCCATTTTTAGTTTTTTGAGGAAACTCCATACTGTTCTCCACAGTGGCTGAACCAGTCTGCATTCCCACTAGCAGTGCATGAGGGGTCCTTTCTCCACATCCTCTCCAGCACTTGTCCTTTGTTGATTTGTTGATGAGCCATTCTGACAGGTGTGAGATGGTACCTCATTGTCATTTTGATTTGCATATCTCGGAGGATTAGTGACTTTGAGCATGTTTTCATATGTCTCTTGGCTTTCTGTATGTCTTCTTTGGAAAAGTATCTATTTATGTCCATTGCCCATCTTTTGATTGGATTGTTTATCTTCCTTTTGTTAAGTTGTATGAGTGCCTGTAAATGTTGGAGATTAAAACCTTATCAGAGATAACGTTGGCAAATATGTTCACCCATGCAGTGGGCTTTCTTGTTGTTTTGTTGATGGTTTCTTTTGCTGTGAAAAAGCTTTTTATTTTGATGTAGTCCCATTTTTTCTCTTTAGTTTCCATTGCCATAGGAGCTGTATGGTGAAGATATTGCTTTGGCATATGTCTGAGATTTTGCTGCCTGTGAATTCCTCTAAGGTTTTTATGGTTTCCCATCTTATGGTTAAGTCCTTTATCTATTTTGAGTTTATTTTTGTGTATGGTGTAAGTTGGTGGCCTAGTTTCATTTTTTTTTGCATGTATCTGTCCAATTTTCCCAACACCATTTATTGAAGAGACTGTTTTGATTCCATTGTATGCTCTTGCCTCCTTTGTCAAATATTAATTGAGCATAGTGGTTTGGGTCAATTTCTGGGTTCTCTACTTATTCCATTGGTCTATATGTCTGTTCTTGTGCCAGTACCAGGCAGTTTTGAGAACAGTGGCTTTGTAATATAGCTTGATATCTGGTATTGAGATCCCTCCAACTCTGTTTCTCTTTTTCAGGATTGCTGCAGCTATTCGGGGTCTTTTTTTATTCCAGATGTATTTTTGGAGAGTTCGTTTTAGGTCTGTAAAATATGCCATTGGTATTTTAATGGGGAATGCATTGAATCTATAGATTGCTTTGGGTAGCTTGGACATTTTAATGATGTTGATTCTACCAATCCATGAACACGGTATGTTCAATAAAAATTTTTGATGTTATGATAGTGTTCCATTTATAAGAGTAAATATAATAAAATACTGATGAAAAATCTAAACTTAGTTATGGTCCTGATTATCTGAATTTCAATTAATATGATGGTCTGCTCATATACATTTTGAAATAAATTTTATTGAAGACCCACCTTTATTAAATTGAGGATTTGAGTTTCAACTCTCACAATACACAGAGGATTTAAGGGACAGAAAAACAATCTCTTATTCTCTTCTGTCAAAATCAATTATGTGCCCAGCTGGCACGGCTCAGTGGTTGAGCCTCTACCTATGAACCAGGAGGTCATGCTTAAATTCTTGGTCAGGGCACCTGCCCGGGTTGCGGGTTCCATCCCTAGTGTGGGGCGTGCATGAGGCAGCCGATCAATGATTCTCTCTCACCATTGATGTTTCTATCTCTCTCTCCCTCTCCCTTTCTCTCTGAAATCAATAAAAAAATATTTTTAAAAAATCAGTTATGTAAAGGTTCTCATGATAATTTGGCCAGAACAAATATATGGGAGTCAATCATTATGAAGAGCAATTGCCTACTACAATCCCTTTTAATTCCTTGTTACTGAAAGTGTAGTCCATAAACCAGCAGCATCAGAGTACATTAGATATGCAGAAATCCAAGCCCTACTCCAGACCTACTGAATCATAAAAGAATACATTCTTTAAAAGAATAAATTCTAAATTTAAGAGTGTTCTGATGAACATATATGTTAGAAAAATTTTATTTGTATCTGTCTGGGTCCATGTCTACACTTTCCTTTATTCTGGAATGAAATTAAAGAATCAGACAGATACAAATACATACATTAAAATTTCTTTTTTTCTGTGATTAAAGTTATCTTTTTATTAAAAAAAAAAATTTAAAGGTATAAGAAGATGTTCTATTTCACAGTGGTGGTGGTGAGGGCCGAAATACACAGCTCAAAATAAAAGAAATACTGCGGTTTTCTTATAATATATTCAAGTCCAAGCTAATATGATTAAAATAGCTGCCATTTACTGAATGCTGCCTTATATGTAAGGAACTGTCATAAAAGTTTTAAAATGTCATTTAATCTTAATCATAAAATAGGGACTAGTTTATTTAGATGAGGAAACAAGAACTGTTAAATGTTGGATATTGAATTTAACCCAGTAGAGTGACTCTAATTCTAACAATTCATGATGCACAATTTTAGGAAACTTCTTTTATCTCAGTATATTTAACATATTTCAGGTTTCCTCTCTTCAATAGAGAATATACATACAATTTTCTCTTTGAATTACTTTAGAGATGTATATGATGATCTATTTATAATCACATTGACTTAATGGTCTTAAAATAAGATAAATGCTTTAGGTTCCTGTGATCAATATGTATTAATTATGTCTTTAGTGCCTTGTTTTTCACTAAAAAAAAAAAGATATAAACTGTACTGTAATTTGTTTCCTTGCACCATCTAGTGGATTTAAATGACAACTGCGCAGTACTGTACATGATTACAAGTTAATTGAACAAGTTAAGTTTTCAAACATACTGGAGAACTGCTCCTATAACTATTTCGGATCACACCACAAATATACCCATAACTATTTTATTTCCTTTTTCATAAGGAAATCAATTGAGCATGGGTGCTGAGTTATCAGCGACTGTTTAAATCCACAACTAAATAACAAAAACAGCATCCCTGCAATCTGTTTACGATTAGACATAACATATACATTTCAGTCGGTCCCACCCTCTTCCTAAACTCCAAGGCTTCCAAGCAGCTGCGCAGACGCACCGCGCGTCTGCACGGAGCCAGTGCGCAGGCGCACTTAGAGCGGAAGCGGGGAGGCGGGGCTAAACACGGAGCCAGGAGCGGAAGAGGCCCCGGCAGCTGGGTGTAGCGCGGGGACTGTTTGGCGGTGAGTCTGGGGTCGGCTGGAGCTCAAAGCCCCAGACCGCGGGGGACGTCCAGAGACGCTAAAGACTTGGTGTTCCGGGGCGGTCGCCGCTGACGTCCGGTTCGCCGACTGCTGGTTCCCTGCCTGCGGCCGCGGACACCCCTGCCTCGCCGCCTGAAGATCGGCCCTGAGAGGCTCTAGGCCTAGGCGCGGCCCGCGGAGCCCGACGCGCCGCTGCCCCCCGTGCTGCTGTGAGTACCGCTACGAGCGCCCTCTCCACGGTCGTTTACAGATTAAAATGGAGGAGATTTCGTTGGCTAACCTGGATACTAACAAGCTAGAGGCCATCGCTCAGGAGATATACGTAGACCTGATAGAGGATTCTTGTTTGGGCTTCTGCTTTGAGGTGCACCGGGCAGTCAAGTGTGGCTACTTCTACCTGGAGTTCGCGGACACTGGTAGTGTGAAGGATTTTGGCATTCAGCCCGTGGAGGATAAAGGAGCGTGCCGCCTCCCGCTCTGCTCCCTTCCTGGAGAATCTGGGAATGGGCCTGATCAGCAGCTGCAACGCTCACCTCCGGAATTCCAGTAGCTGCAATATGAGAGAGCCTGAGTGTGACCAGGACAATAACATAGACCGGTCCTGTGGTCTGGAGAAGTTAGGTAGCTAAGGGGGGGGGGGGGGGAAGTCAGACAAAAGTCCCAATTCCCATTGAAGTTTCTAGCCTTTATAACCCCAAAGTGGAGAATTTAAAAATTCGGATTCTTTTCTAAGTGTATTAACCTGGGATCAGTTTTGAAACCCTGGGCAGGAGGAGCTGTGCACCTTGCACCATGCAATGCAAGGTTGATTTCTAAACACACCAGAAAGTGCACAAGATTCCTGTACTGCCCCCTTGCGCAGGGGAGCCGCTCTGTGCCCAGCATACAAGATCCTTTGGTTCCTCATCCTTTCGGTTTGCCCGATGTCAAGGGCTTCTTCAATAACTAACACTTTGGACATAACTGATGGCCAGGCCTTTATCTTTGGGCCTCAGTGGACTGCTCCTCTGATCTCTGAGCCTCTGTTTTGGACTTCTTCAAGACAAAATGAAAGTCAAGTATGAGATCTGGATATTAACAATTCCAGTTTGGGAAAACCGAGAAGAATTTCCAGCTGAATCTGGTAGGGGAAACTCTGTGGTCTTGGCTCCAATAAGAAGAAAAGGTCAAGTCACCAACTTCCCAAGGGTCCAGCATTTACAGTGACTTCAACGGACTTGGGGACAAGGGCTAGCCTACTGTTGAAGAGAGCCCTCTTTCCGGCATCCCATGTGGTGGCATAGGCTTAGCAGATGGACTACCTGGTTATCCAGGCAGGTGGAGGATTTGGTTAAGGTCCCTTGGGGAGGTAGCAGGGGCCTCTGCAACTATGCACGATCTCTCAAACAGCAAGATTCATATCTGGATATCTTATTCTGTGGACAACAGTTTGGTGGGGCAGTCATTTTCTTACTCATGAGTAATGGTTACATAGCCAGTCCATGGGTCTGACTTGGTCACTATGCTAGGTCACTTACCTGCCTTCTACCCTAGGGGCAGGCCTGAACTATGGAGGAGCATCATGGCTGTGCAGGAGGCTGTGCTTTGAAAGCTGAGCCCAGAGTGGACCTCTTCCAGCAGCCCTCAATAATGTGAATGGGTTAGTGTTAGGAGCCAAGGAGCAGGACTGGGTTTTCTCCCATCTGCCTGTGCAGTATCCAGTCGAATGGGGGGGGGGGGGCAGGGGACGTGCAGTTACAGAGCTCTGCTGTGGTACCTCTGGACTGTCACCACCTTCTCTGCCCCTCACAAAGGGCAGTCCTTTTCAGTTGGTCTTCTTTGGACCTCCAATACAGGAGCTGTTTTTTGTTGTTGAAAGTCAGGGACGGGCCCCCAGAAATTCCTTGGCTTCAGGGAATGGGATGGGGGAAGATGGAAAGTGTGAGCCACATATCAAAACTACCCTCCACTTTATTCCCTGATTGCGGGTTATGAAGGGTAGAGGGGAGGGAGCCGCAAGGTGAGCAGGTGCTGCTTTATTTGAAATGTTTTCTTACCTCATTCTGTGCCCCAGTCGGGGGCCCAGCCTCTTCTGTCTGGCTTGGCCCCATCCTCCTTTTCCCTGCTCCACTGCCTATCTGGTGCAGCTCATGATTCCAGGTGCTGCCTGCCACCTTGATTTTACAGTGACCAGTTTCAGTTCATTCCTTGATGCTCCTGCTTCTGAAGCCTAACCAGTTTCATTTTCCTTGGCTTCTTTTAAGTTTTTTCCCCTTGTTTTTGTGGGAGACTCAGAAGAATCTATGGCTCCCTCTGTTGGGATTAGGGTGGGAAAAAAGGTAATTGTATATGAAAGGCAATGTGATTCCCAAGTCTTTCTCCTCTAGGACTGCCTTGCTAATATGCCTTCCTGCTATGTCTTATTTCATGAGGAGTTATAGCTTCCCACTTCCACTTGGATAAGCAGAAGAACAGTAAAGGCTAGAGACAAATACGTGGATGGAGTGGGTCCTGATCCATTTTCTCTAACCCTGGCTATGCATGTATCCTTTCTTACTCTAGAAGGAATTATTTGGACTGTGTGGACTGATTTTGGGTACATGCTCTAGAAGATTTAGGAAACAATAGTAATAGGGCCTCAAGATTGTGGATTACTGCATTTCCCCCCTAGAGTTGTCCTGGTCAGGGTAGGGGCCTAGTTACAGATTGGTCTTTAAGAATTATGATTACTTTTTAAAAAGTCAAACTTTGGCAAGAGCTAAAATAATTTTGGGTAATCTGCCCTTGACTTCATAGACATCTTCTAAGGAGATACAGAAGTAAAGGAGGGTTTAAGTGAGACTCTGGCCTACTTCCAGATAATGTCTGGGAAACACTGAAGGTAATGCCATTGTCCACTCTTCCATCAGAGAGGGAGCTCAGATTGTGACATTACCATTTTCTTACTGGCCTTTTCTCCTGGTTAGAGGATGAAGTGGGAAGTTCATATTATCTCTTACTTGGTTTTGTTTTTTGCCCCCCCACTATTAGGGCAGTAGCCCCCTGCCCTGGATGGGTATGAAGTGGGCTAGAACAAACTAACTCCTTTCATTTTGGTGGAGATAATACTCCCTACCATATAGTTGACAGTGATTAGGAACTCTCCTTTCCTTACCTATCTTCCCTCTAACAGCAAAATTCTTATCCTTTCCTCTTCAATTAAATGTATTGATCACCCTGTAATTCTTTATGTGTCTGTGTGTGTGTGTGTGTGTGTGTGTGTGTGTGTGTGTGTGTATGTATGGGGGGAAGGGGTTCTTTACAAAATTTCTGTGGTTTGTGGCTTATTCTTCCATACATTATTTCCTATCACCGCATGCCCAGGGGCCATTACCTGGCATTATCGCATGCTGGGATCATTGGGGAAGTGTAGTGAAATTCACCTCTGTCCTTTGTGTTGAAGATTCTTATTTTTGCAAAGTAGTTTATCCTATATAGATTGCTGTGTATTCCCCTTGCCCCTATGGCTGCTGGTGTAAATAAATTGCATCTCCCCATTGGTAAATAGTAATAATAAAATTTTTAAAAATGACTTTATTTGGCCTTTGTATGTTAATCCTTTACAACTATATGTTTTTCAGGTATTGATAGTAAAATAAATGTTTAATTGCTGTTGAACCTTAACCTTTTGCACTCGGATGTCGAGTGTGACTCGACACGGTTAGCATTAGAATAAAGGAATCGAGAAAAAAGCAAGGAGTGCAAAGGGTTAACCTTTTGCACTCGGATGTCAAGTGTGACTCCACACAGCATTGGAATAAAGGAATCGAGAAAAAAGCAAGCGAGTGCAAAGGGTTGATCACTTTTTCCTGATTGGGAGTTTTATCAGTATAGATAGAAGAACACTGTCTAACTTTGTTTTTCCATCTAGTTCTGCAAATGTACTTTCTGCAACATCCAGTGAAAGAAACAAACTATATAGAATCTGCCCTTTTTCATATGAGGTAAGAATGTGGTAAAATAAATATAGTCCAACCTATCACCAAAAGTTCAATGTGAAAGATCATTCAATTTAAATGGAACTCAAGGTATCTTAAATACATACCTTTCACCACCACTTCAAGCTAATGTCCTTGCTCTAAAAAGGCAAGTGATTCATAGGAAAACATGAGTTTACCTTTATAAAGGTAGTTTTTTCCAAATACTTTATATTTTACCCCAACTTTTCATGTTTTTCACTTTGTTTTTAGAATAATTTTGAATTTTTTATTCCATTTCCTAATCCAGAGTTGGAGTACTTCCCCACAAGTTGTGCATATTAATTACTTCTTAGTACTGATAAAAATCACTTGATTGCTAAATGTTGTAGTTCATTAAAAAAACAGTCCAAAATTGGAAATAATGTTGTTAGATGAGTAAAAATTATTATAGGAATTAAGAGGGAAAATTGTCTCAAAATAGGGAGCCTTCTGGACATATAACAGGATTTTGAGTCACAACATTCAAATGCAGCCACAGCAAATACTTTTGGATCTTATTTTGTTTGTTTAGATCGGAATTAATATATTTAATACCAACCTAGTTAGTTTTTTGAAATAAAATATTTGCAAGACTTCAGTGCCTTACTAAATTCATGGTAAGACTTCTAAAATTATTCCTTTTCATGTTTTCTAATTTTTTTTTCTTAAGAAGAAAAAAACATATACCTTTTAAGTTCCTACGTTTCACTCCCTACTACTGCATTTTAGCAATAGCACACTTATCATGAGATCAGGAATCTAATAAATGGTTACTTAATGTTAAGATAAAGACTGAAAATTACTTATGCTCAAGTTAAGCATTCAGGAAGAGCTTTATTTGCACACAGTAATAAGCTAGTAATGTTGCCTTCCATTAGGACCTATCTGAGGTACTTTAAAGTGTTTCTTTAATTTTTAAAGTGTTTTATGAAATGAGGACATATTAATGTGTTAAAACCCAACATTTATAATTTATTAAACTTCGTTCACACTGGTCTTTAAAATAATTGTCATGGTTAGTGAATTGCTGCTTCTCATATCATTTTAGAGAGAGCATCAGACTGGAAGTGTTACGCTGCTGTGGGAGGCCCAAGCTCTGATTCTCATTCATGTCCCAAAAGATGCTCATGATGCTTTGGAGGGAAACATTTGTTACAAGTGGTACACTTATTAAAAAGATATTGCAGATAAACCTGTAAATCCGTGGATTTTTCTTTTTCATTTTTAAAACATTTTCAATCATATATTGCTTGAGCCTCATTAGGTAGGTAAATAAAATACTAAATTCATTTTAGAGATGAGAAAATATGTCCAGCAACAAACAAAAATTGAAACACTAGAAGCAAAAGCAGAATGCTGGTGCTAGCCAGTGCTCTTTGTTGAAGCAATAGGAAATTTCACCTAGTAAATGAAAGGACTAATTTTAAAAAAGACAAGCTATGGTTAAAGTAGATTGAAAACTTTAAGGCAGTGAGTTTGAAAACATTGAAAAAATCGAAAATATAAAGTATAACTCACCAAAAGTGACAGAAGGAATTTGTATTTTTTAATTAACTTAATACGTCTACAACTTAAAAGCCAACTCCTCTCATCTTTACCCAGATATACACACAAAAACACTAGATACTTAGAATTTTACAGACAATACAGCAGGAAAAAAACAAGCCTACATGTATTAGGAAGATAGATTTTTTTTTTTAAATTGAAGATGCTATCAAAGCAGATCTTTTAAAATGTCAAAAACATTGTCAACAAGCCAAATTCATCCCAGGAAAGTAAGATTTTGACTCAGAAAGTCACATGATGATTAGGGTAAAACTGAAAATCTTGATAGATACAGAAAAATACTCTGTAAAATTCAGTGTCAATTGTTGATTTAGAAAATAGTTATTAATATAGAAATTAGGGCTAAATAACTCCCATACATTGAGTACTATATACAGTTGTAGTGCTTAATGATAAATACCTGGAGGCATTCCCTTTAAAATCAGGAATGGAAGAAATAAAATTCTCATATTCTCAGATATTTAATTGGATAATTTTCTAGAATCTGAACAGACTGATAGAGTGCAGTAAAGTTGCTGGATATAAGATTAATATCCATAATCAGAATAATAAAATTTTTTAAATATTTCTAATGTAAATCTACAAAAATTATAGTGATTCTATGAATCAGAGGTGTAAGATAGATGGAGAAAATTATAAAATTTTCTTCTGGTATGTTAGATAAAACCCAAATAAATGGAGAGTGATAGGATATTCATGGATTGAAAGCTCAAAATTATCCAAGTATATGAATTGGAGTTATCTTAATAAAAATTCAAATTCTAGTAGACATTTTTATGGAACTTAACAAGCTAATTTTAAGATTTATATAAAAACCAAGGTGCAAGAATAAAGATCTTTTAAAAAAATGTATCATACATAGTATGGTTTTGGTGCAGGAACAGTGGAATAGAATAGGATTCAGAATTAGCTGGAAAAAGCCTAATTCTATATAACTAAATTGGTATTATAGTCAGTGGATTATAAACCAATATATTGTTCTGAAATAGATTACCCATAAATAATAAAACTGTACTCTAGACAAAAAAATGTTCATGTGCATATAAGACTTATTGTGGAAAAGTAAAACACCAAACCTTTATAAGAAAGTAGGATATGTTTATAATTATAGGAAGAGAAAATGTCTTAAGTAAATAGAAGCAAACAAAAATAAAAGATTGATACAGTGGACTAAAATAAAACAAACTTTTTGTGCTTTGTCATACTAGAAACAAAACAAATCCCTATGACATACTTGTGAGTAGAAGCGTTGCAGTTCTTATAATAAAGATTATTAACAAAATAAGTATACAGTTGACAAATGGACCAAGTAAAAGAATAGCTCATTTATAGGAGAAATCCAAATGGCATAAAAAGATGTGAAAAGTTAACAGGTTCAGAGAAATGCAAACTAAAAGCATATGAAATACCAATTTATGTAACAGTGTGGTTACAATTTAAAAAGGTCATGATACCAAATCTGACCATTATATGGAGCAACTAAAACGTGTACATTGCTGGTAGACTGTAAATTGATAAAAATATTTTAGAAAGCAATTTGGAAATATTAAAGTTGATAAGTATAACCAGTCCCCTAATATTTCCACTTCTTGTAGCATTATTTGTAATAAGAAAAATTTGAAAACAATATAAAATACACATATAGTTACTATACAGAATTGGAGATAACTAGAACTGCACAAATAAAATATTTAGTAAAAGATTACCATAATTTGCTGCCTTTCACTTGAAGTTTAACAATATGCAAACCAATGCTATATTTTTAAGGAATATGTGCATATGTAATAAAAAAAGTTATGTACACCAGCTAGACCTCTACTTCTAGAGATTGGAAAAAGATGATACAAAACATCTGGATATTGAATAAATTGCAACAAAGATACTATTAAGTGTCTTGCTATCCTTCCAAGAAAGTAAGGAAAATAGCCAGCTCTTCCTTCTAAATTCACACAATAAGCACCAGAGATGCAGTGGAAACAGAAAACGGGACTGCACCGTGAAGCATACAGATACCAAGAATTTCCATGTGGGGGTAGAAGATTAAGCCTGGATCAAAAATTGACACCCTTACACTATATATAAATACAAGATACCTGAAATCTTCACATCCTTAGTGAAAGACTGGGTAGAGTAAAAAGAGAGAGACATGAACAGACTATTGAACCTCAGAGGGAAGGCAGGGGAGGGTGGATGGGAAGAGATCAACCAATGAACTTGTATACATATATGCAAAACCCGTGGACACAGACAATGGGGTGGTGAGGGCCTGGAGGAGGGGGGATGGGAGTGGGCTGGAAGAGGTTAATGGGGGGAAAAGGAGGACTTATGTAATACTTTCAACAGTAAAGATTTAAATAATAATAATAATATTAAAGAGTGAGAGAGACTGAAAGGCAAATACCTTCCTGACTGCAGAGAGAATAGAAAAGAAAGTCTGCCGTGGCCAGATGTGAAATAACAATACCATCATCATCATTTCTTTTGGGAACTTGTACCTATTCCCTTGCTTTCACATAGTTACTCTATCCTGCTAATCAGACAAACCTCTACCTAAAAGTTATATAATGTGTCCAAGATAATATTTTATTCTTTAGCTATCTGTCAGAATTTGGGTCCATTGGCATTTCAGAAAACATAAGCTTGCAATAAAAGAAACATCTATTGCTTTAAAGATTTCACTCACACCTATTATATTCTGTTTCTAATAATCCTACTTATAAGAAAGGAGTGCTAATTCTGTAGATTATTATTTCTACTGACTACAGAATTAGCACTCTTTTCTTGTAACTAGAATTATTAGATGCAAATTATAACATCTATAAATTAAACCTTTAAGTTAATAAATGGAATTTTAAATGAACAAGATACAGGAGAGAATGATGATGGAGTTATGAAAATGAAAGTAATAGAACTGGAAATAAAACAATATGCCTATAAAATTAAAAACTCAACGTACAGGTTTAATTAAAAGTTAAAACTTCCAGTTTAATTAAAATGGAAAAATGAAAACCAGCATTAAGCACAATCTTTTGGTTAATGATTTTGCTTAGTTGTTCAGACAGCAGTGTGTGTATTTGTGTTGCCTCCTATTAGTAAACCCAGGTTCTTCTTCTTTTTTTTTTTTTTTAAGTAGATAATTGCAAAGAAAAAGAAGTAATAACACTGAAAGTCAATTGGATGTGATTAGAAGATGGCTGACTGCGGGAATAGTGACACTGCCAACATTCTAGAGACCCAAGATATGCAGCCAGAGAACTTAATGAAAGTGAAATTATCAACACAAAGGAGGAATCTGGTTGTGACCAAAAGGATAAAGATGTGTCAGAGGAGGTTCCAGTAAACTTGACGTTAAAGGATATGTCAGAGATACTTCAAAATACTGAAAGTGCAAACTGTCCAGTAGGCAGAATTCTAAAGATAAGTCTCTCGAGATTCTTGTCCCCTGGCTATTCAATCAAACAGTATTCTAAACACTGCTATGAAGGTATTTCACAGATGTAATTAAAGTCCCTCATAGATTGATCTGAGGATATGGAGATTTGGGGCTGGACTTGACACAGTTTAAAACTTGGAAAATACTCCATCTGGAAGTGAAAAGGCAGAGAAATTTGAAGGATGTTCTCATTTCAGTTTGCAGGGTCAATTTTACAATCTGCACAACTGTCAAAGCAAGCACTACCTGCATAGCTATTGTCTCTTTTCTTTTTTCTTTTAAAAATATATATATTTTTATTGATTTCAGAGAGGAAGGGAGAGAGAGAAACATCAATGATGAGAGAGCATCATTGATCAGCTGCCTCCTGAACACCCCACACTGAGGATTGAGCCCACAACCCAGGCATGTGCCCTGATGGGGAATCAAACTATGACCTCCAGGTTCATAGATTGACACTCAACCACTGAGCATGCCAGTCGGGCTGTTTCTTTTCTTAAAATGTTAATGCTGCATCTTTTTTAAAAATTGTATTCCAAATTTAAAAAATTAGCAGTCAAGAAATCACACATTGACCTTCCATAGATAATTTGGGAGATTTAGCCTAAAACACAAACAAATAATGGTTCTCCAGATAGCTCTTTGGGAAAGCTTATAAAACTGACAGTACAAAAGTAAGGAAAGCATTTGGTAGCAAAAGCAGAGAAAAAAGAATATAGGCTAAATGAAACAGAGAATGTTTAACCAAGAATTAAGGGAGGAAGAGGGTACTTCCTGCATTAATGAAAAACCTCGAATGCAGGAGGAAGAACGCAAATGTATAAGGAAAGTTCATAGGCATTGTACTCAGATATTTGTCCTTAATCTTCACTCTAACTTATTAATAAATAAATTTGGGAAGTTAACATTCTTTAAGAACTCTTCCTTTTTTCATTTTATAGATATAGCAATAATACCACACAGTTATGAAACTAAATATGTGAGGGTAATGGGTAGTGAATGGAGTAAAGTAATGCTTTCCTGAGAAGGTGATATGTGAACTGAGAATCTAGTTACCTAGGATAAACTTGTCAGAGTGGGGGTTGGGTTGTTAGAGGAGGATGGAGATGGGAAAGGCCTCTCAGGGAGCTGATGTGTTAGAACCATTCAGATGGAAGGCTTAAAGCGCTGGGGAAATTATCATTTTGTGCCTCTATAGATAGAAAAATGTCACTTATTAATATAAAGCCACATATCCCTTCCATCTCTATCAGGAGATTTCTGGATGCTATTGAAAGGGAAAGTCATTAGTTGGTGATCTTCATTACTGGCATAACCCTCTTACTCGGGTTTTATCAGGTAAATAGATAAATAGTAATTAGGAATGTAATTCCCCAGAGGTCTAAGGAAACAAACGCATTAACATAACATCTTACACCGGGGAGGTTAACCTTACATCTGTAAGATAAAAGTGGTGTTTTAAGTACACGGGGACCTCTCCACATTTAATGTGCTTTTATATCCTAAGCTCACTCTTCTCCCACTGGACTCTCCTTAATCTCCCAGCTCTTTCTGTTTCCCAAAATACGCACATGTGCCCGTGCACACAGAAGAGTTACTACTCTAAATCAAGTCCCAGGTCAGAGTAGGGTTAGCTAATCTGCTTTTGCTCTTGCTGTTACATGAATTATATTTCAAGGCCTTCCTACAGACCAGCCACTTTTCACAGTTGAAAGGTGGATCAGTGTTGGCCTCTTAAGTACTTGCCTTATAGCTAAATTTTTTTAAAATTAAAAGTGTTCATCAGATGCTGTATATAGAATTGAACACCTGAAGCCTAATTTTATTAATCAATGTCACCCCAATAAATTCAATAAAAGTTAATTAATTTTAAAAATAAATAGGTGACAGTACCTGAAAAGTTGTCTTTACCATCCTGAAGGGTTTTGTGGTATAAGTGATGGGTTTGGTATTAACCTAATGTACAGACAGGGTGTTTATAGAGGGTTATAAAACCACATGGTCTTTACCTATGATTATCAACCAGCATGCATGCCTGCTGGTAAGAGTGTGTATGTGGGGGTAGGAAATGCCAAATGAGCTTAAATTAGTTTAATAAAGCACATTTTGGAGTTGGGGAGGGAGGAGCTAAAGAAAAATAAATAAGAGTGCTCATGTTATTTTTGCTTTCTATTTAGTATAGAATTCAACAATGACCCAACGAGTGACTTCGATTTTGTTTAATAGGTTGGAAAAACATTCATCTCAGTCCTGATTATACAGTAAACTCTGTGACCCCAATAAGGCAAGTCTCTTAATTGATAATGAGCTTGAATGAAATAATTTCTTAGATCCATTCCACCTGTAGCATTTTATAATTCTATGAGCTAAAATGTTGGAAAATAACCACCCAAGTCATTTTATTCCCAAGACCACTTTTCTCATCTAAATGCAGAGAAATTGGCAACATTAGATTATGGGTTCTTTCACATCAGTCTGTGATTTTCTGTTTTGTTAATTGTTCCATGGCTTTGACCTAGACCTCCATCCCTTCTTTGGTTGGAAATGCCTCATTCTAAGCCATGCTCTCTCTGTTTCAGATGTACATATCTAAGACCATACTTAGGTGTCTCCAACTAAATGTCCCATAAGAACCTCATCTTTCATCTTATGCAAAAGTGAAGTCTGGGAAGCTGCATTTTCAATATATGCCCCAGTGAATTTTATGCATTCTAAATGTTGAGAACCACTGCCCTGGAGAGAAAGTAGAAAATGACTCCATATTCATTCTCTCTTTTAATCTCCAATAGGCCATCTAAGATATTTGGACTTTTTATTTTTTGGCTGAGCTCCTGTATATGTAAATTATTTTATTTTAAAATGTGAGAATGTAAAGACACCAGGTACATTGTAATGCCTTTACAAAGATAGCAGATTTAGAGCACTTATTCCTTAAATTATGACGCTGAGACTTCTTACCTCTCAAATGAATACAAAATATATTATGCCTCTGCCCCTAAACATTTGGTGCTAGTCTTCTGTTGAGTATCTTTGGATCAGTTGAAAAAGTTCCGTCGTTTTGCTCAGGAGTTTAGTGTTCATTTAAAAGGACACTTGCAGCATGAACAAAAATGGCAGTCTGGAGTAAGAGATGGAAAATATGAAATAATTTATCATCACATCAGAATTAAGGCCTATAATGAACTTCTCAGTTGCATTTGTAGTGCAGCAATTAAAGTATTCTGAACTTCTCTCAGTTACTATTTCTCAGTCTCTTAGTATCAAGTGTTTCACACTTCCATTCAGCTCAAGTTTTGATTTGAGAGCATTATATACACAGTCAGTGATTTACCTCTAACAGATCTAATGACTTAAAAACTGATTTTCCTCATCATCAACTTATCATTAGCTATAACTTTTCTTCTAAGCAATGACAGCAGACCACAAGAACAATAGAGTAATAAAACCATCTCTAGCAGAACAATATTGTACTAGTGAAGAACATATAAAAGAGTGAAGATTCCATTTAATTTATCTATTATTTACTATAGGTTGTTCAGTATTTACAGGGGAAATAATAATCTATAATGTAGTCTAAAATGCCGCTGTGAAAGTAATGCTAACTGGTCTATAAAAGTTATAATTTTTACTATTGGCAAAGCTATGAGAGGCTCAAGGAAGCACTAGAGGCTCAGAAAGTGGTATATTAGGGACATTTATAAGGCTTCTATGGAAAAAGATAATTAAGCTGCTTTATCTTCTGGATATATGTAAATATTTATCAGACCTGCCCTAACAAGGCCCAGAGGATTATTACTAGAGTGAGCATACATTATGGTTTTCCTGGGAGAGTCTGAAAACCAACTATCATTATTCAGGTATTACTGGTAGTATCTCCTTGTCCTTTCAAAAGTGTTATGTTTGAGACAATAAATTATATCATTATCTTAGTTATAACTCACAGAAAACCTGAGAGAATTTTTAAAAAATAGAGCTTGAAGACCAAACTGTAATGGAGGTTGAGAGAAAGTCTTCAAAGAAAATGTTAAATTTTCATGTAATATAACATATTGATAAGAGTATGTAACTAATCCGAAGTTAGAAATAAATATATAATTTGCCTTGACATATAGTAAAAAATGTATAGTGGATTAGCTGATGGAGTAATTTGGAATATATGAGACAATGGAAGGAATAAAGATATTTGAAGTTGGATCTTCCTTGCTTTATGTGATTTGGCATAAAGAATGAACAAGGGCTCAGCCAGTGTTGCTCAGTGGTAGAGCGTCGACCTATGAACCAGAAGGTCTTGGCTCCATTCCTGGTCAGGGCACATGCCCTGGTTGCAGCCTCCATCCCCAGTGGGGGCGCATGCTGGAGTCAGCTTATCAATGATTCTTTCTCATCATTGATAGTTCTCTCCCTCTCCCTTTCTCTCTGAAATCAATAAAAAAATAAATTTTAAAAAATGGACAGGGGATAAACTGGAACAATGAAACAATACATCATTATTATATGCTCTGGGAGTTCAATTGGTGAATGAAAGCAAATTTTCCAAACTTCAAACTTTACCTGTGATTCAGTGGCAAAACCATGGGCAGTTTGCAATCTGGGACCAAATCACCCACTTTGAGGTCATATTCAAACAATGCAATATAGCAGGTAATGCATAGCAACTCACAGTTATTAGTAGGCAGCATCATTGAACAGAGGGAGGGGAGGAGTAATTCAGAGTGACTTGCTATATTTGGTTTATAGTTAGTCATGTTCTTGGATAGGGACAATGTTTTAGGCCTTAAAAGTTACCTGTTATTGATCGGTGCTATTCAATACAATTTTCTGCAGTGGCAGGAATGTTCTATGCCTGGAGCTGTGGTTAACAGCATACAGGGTGGTGATGGCTGCTTCAGAGGTAATGATATATCATGTAAATAGGCAAGTGGATCTTTTATGGAAAAATGTCACTCTGTCCTTAGCTCAGAAAGAGGAGGAAAATAATTTAGATATAAATGCCCATTGTTCAATCTTATATAGATTCCATATCCCTTTATGTATATGTGAAGCTGTCCTGATACTCACCTGGCCCATTTCAATTCCAGAAGCTTTCTTTCTCTCTGGTCCCATTTTATCCTAATCTTCTGTGTTCAGAATGGAGAAAAAGAACATTTAACAATGATCATATTTTATAAATACCAATTTATGTAACTGAATAATCCAGCTGCAGATACTATGATAGAGTCTGGGCCCTATAATTAGGAATTAGTTAGTTCTTTGTAGCAATGATAAGCATCAGAGTACATATCACTAACTGGTAGTGAGCAAATTGTTAAGATATAATATAGAAAATTAAGTCTTGTGAAAACTGTCATCATCATCATTTAAAATTTAGTTCACATGCATTAAAAAGTAATGTTCTACACTGCTGAATTATCTGTATGTTCTGCATTTCCTCTCACTAACAGGTACACAAAAGACAATTTTTAAGTGTTTAGAATTAAAAATATATATATATCACACATCTCTGTGTGACATTATGCCAGGAGCATGATTCTGCTTTTCTTATTCTGCAATCAATTTTTATATTATTTTGAGTGTTTAGTACATGTTTTTTGGAAGAATAAATTTTACCCAGTCATGAAAATGAAACTACCCCTCTTTCACTTTACAGCTGAGGAAACTGAGGCATACAAAAATTAAGGAACTTACTCAAGGTCACACAGATTGATCCCTCCATTGAATCAATTGGTGACTATTGCTACATAACAAGTCATCACAAGCTTACTAGCTTTAAACAACAAATATTAGTTATTTCACAGTTTCTGTGAGTAAAGAATCCAGGTACAGATTAATTGAGTCTTCTGCTGAGGTTCTGACAGAAATCAAGGTGTCAGCCAGAGCCTCTACCTCATCAGAGCTCTGAGTCCTCTTTCAAGCTCATTGACTATTGGCAGATTCATTTCCTTGTGGTTGTATGCTTGAGGTCTCTAATTTCTTACTAGCTGTTGACGAGGAATTGCTCTCAGCTTCTATAGGCTCTCTCCCGTTCCAGTTCTTGCCATATAACCACCTCCTCTCACAACATGGAAGCTTAGAGCCAACAGAAAATCACCTTTGATGCTTCACTCTCTTTCAAGTACTGACATGGTTAGATCAGGCCCACTCAGGGTATTCTTCCTTTTTATGAACTCAAACCCCAAAGGAAACTAATTATAGGAGTCATAACCCATTATGTTCACAGCTCCACCCTCACTCTTCCAAGGGGTTAAACAGGGGAAGCAAAGGTTTAGAGGCCATCTTAGATTCCTGCTGACCACACCCATTTACAGACTCAGCCTCACTTCTCTCCTAAGTACCTGGATATAAGGTATTATGAAGTTAAGGGTGGCATTTTCAAGGCGGTATACACTGTTTGTTCTTTTGTCTGGTCTTCAGGGAGCAGGGTTGCACAGTTCAGTAAGAGTAGGTATCATATAAGTAATCCACAAGAGGCCCTGTCTACCAAATCATGGAGTTCCCTATGGAAACACAATATCCATGGACCCACAGGATATCACAATATCAAAGCAAGCCAACATCTGATATTTAGGGAACTTGATTGTTGCATTTTATTTATGGTATGTGAACAACTACCGCCTTTTAGAGCACTTACTTGGGCACTTTTGAATCATTTCCCTGCCTCCCACACCCTCACCCACCACTCCAGTCTCAATGCTCTACCACATCACTCTCACTTCCCTCAGAACTAATGGAGAGGAGCAGAATAAGCACACTTCTTGAAGGTAGGGACCATTAACCCCAACACAGCTCCTCACAAAGTTAAGAATTTCCTGTTAGAATTTTAAGTTTCATGAGAACTGATAATGATTGTCCTGTGTACTGCCCAGCACAATGTCTGGCCCATTATAGATGTTGAATAAATATTAGTAGAGTAAATGATAAAAGTAGAGGTATATTGAATTGAATAGTCTGTTATATTAATTCCAAGAGTAAAATAGTGAATTCATTTTCACCTTGGCAAGGAGAAAAAAATTATCTTACCATTATTTCAATTATGAAATATTTTTTTCTAAATATTTGTATATTCCAGATTTTTACTCTGAAGAATTTAAGTATTTGTTTTTTGTTTTGTTTTTAATCTACTTTATTTTTAAAGAAATTTAAGATCTCACACTTTTAAGCAAATTTAATATCTCTAAGAATCAAGACATTTCAAAATTATTTTTAAGAATACCAATCTACTATTTTTCCTTTTATGCCTAGTACATTATGAATCCAAACAGTGAAATGGGAAGTTTTTCTGTTTGGTTGCAAAATTCAAATGAGGTAGGTTAATATTCATCTCATAACTTACATTTCCTAGGAAGCACCTTGGCAATTAAAGCTTGATTAATTAATTCTTTCTTTTTGGGGGCAGCATTAATGAGAGTATCACAACTTCTAAAAAGCTAAGATACTAGATTATGAGGGTAGACTATTGTAAGATGATTTAGGCACAAATTTTACATTTTAATTTTACTTAGAGAAACAAAGTTATGATTAGGTAGCTTAATGAAGTAAAAGAAAAGCTTATAACAAAACATACCATGACACAACAAAAGCATTTAACAAAACTTAGAAAACTACAATTAAATTTAACTACTGGTACAGAGAGAAAACCTGGCTTTAAAACATTTCTACATTTCCCATATGTCCTATCATTTATTTTTATTGTTATGCTTGCTAAAATGGAATTCACGCTATGTTTTTATAAACTCTGGCATGTCTGTTTTTGCCATGATGGAACTGAATAAAATTTAAACCTTGATGAACTCCTTTTAGTGATCAAATTATAGTGGCCAATCTCAGGTCTATTTAGAGCAGCAGATAACTTCATGTGTCTGATAAATGTCATATTTGAATATAATTTTTAAAATTACTTTTCAGAAGAGTTCACACATTGGAAACATCATTTTTAGATTTGAGCACAAAGACAATTCATTTATTAAGAAAATAACAACTAGATTATAGATCACCTAAGCTATAATTTAAATGTACCCACTCACCCCCAATCATTTTGTTCTCTGTTTTCAATTCTATGGTTTTGCTACAGGTCAGCCAATTATGAGGCAGTTCAGTAAAATGACGTAAAATGACTTCTGAGTGTCATTTAACGGAAAGAGACTTTGATCTAAAAAAAAAAAAAAAAAAAGAATTCAAATGAAATCTCACAGAAGGACTAAATCAATGTATTAGATTATTTCCAAGTAAACTTTTGGGCTTGAGTTAAAGTCCCAGATTAGGAATAAGGAGCAGATAGTAGTACCAAAGCAGTGTGTTTATTCTTCTTTGTCTCAAACCAGCCAATACACATGAACATTGCAATTGCATACCCAATGTTCACTAATATTTTCACCAGGAAAGATCTAGTGGAACATTTACGAAATACCCTCTGTTTAATATCAATAAATTTTAATTTTACTCAAAGGATATATATTAATCATACTTTCTAGAAGAAAAAAAAGGTTACTTGTCTGTAATGTGTTATTTATTTGGTAATTTAGACACGTATCCAAGTATTGCAATGATTTTCTAGTAAGATTGTCTAACAAAATGCCTTTCAAAGAGTAGTTGGCAATTCATTTTGCTCTTAAAATCTTTTTTAGTATATATAAATGTGGAAGTATGATTATAAAATAATCTCTACTATGTGACTTGTGAAGGAGCATAGCTTAATGGAAAGAAAATTTATTCAAGAATCACACCTTTACCATTTCTTAACTCCTGTGCTTATTCTAAACTAGAGGCCTGATGCATGAAATTTGTGCAAGAGTACGCCTTCCTTCCCCTGGCTGCCGGCACCAGCTTCCCTCTGGCATCTGGGACCTTGGTTCCCTCACAGCCCAGGCTTCATCTGGAAGGTCGTCCAGAAGGATGTCTGGAAGGACGTCTGATCTAATTAGCATATTATGCTTTTATTATAGACTAGAGGCCCAGTGCATGAAAATTCATGCACTGGAGGCGGGTCTTTCAGCCCAGCCTGCCCCCTCTTGCAGAACGGGAGCGCTCAGGGTCAGGAGGTGACCCAGCGATCACGGGAAGGTGACACCCCCATTACACCTCTGCTGCTGCCACTGCCAGCAGCACAAGCCTTGGCTGGCCGTGGTTACCTGAGCCTCGGGTGGCCCTGGGTGGCTGGGTAGCAGCCATCCGAGGCTTGCCTGCACCTTGGGCTGGCCCTGGGCGGCTGGGGGGCTGAGAGGACTGGGGGACTCCGGAAGCAGGCACGCGGAGTGCCCAGACCTGCCTGGGAGAGGGCCCAGCCATACCACGTGCCTGCCGCCTTGGCGGGGCTGAGGCCACTGAGCGCTGCCATCTTGTGGCTGTGGGCACTGCCATCTTTGAGGGCGTGGCAGTCAATTCGCATATACCCTCCTTATTGGCTGTGGGCATCACCATCTTTGTGAGGGTGTGATGGTCAATTAGCATATTCCCTCTTTATTAAATAGGATACTTATTTCATTGTTGCAGGATTGCTAATATCTGTACTATTCTCAGTGCTTGATTCAAAATTATACTAAATCTTAGCAAATATACACTTGGACTTTTTCCATCATATATTTTTTTAATTTTATATTTTAATTGAATTTAGAGAGGAAGGGGGAGAGAGAGAGAGAGAAACAGAGAAAAGAGAGGAGAGAGAGAGAGAGAGAGAGAGAGAGAGAGAGAGATTGAGAGAAAGAGGCATTGATCAGCTGCCTGCCACATATGCCCCTATCAGGGATCGAACCTGCAACCTAGGTATGTGCCCTGACTGGGAATCAAACCCATGACTTTTTCAGTCTCCAGGTCCATACCCCAACCAAACCAAATGGCCAGGTCGCTATCATATTTTTTAATCCATGTATATTTTTTTAAACATGAAAAAAATACCATTACATAATTTATGTAGGTTTTTTCTTCTGTTTTTTTTTTTTTTTTTTTCTCTTTTTCTCTATGGATTTGGGCTATGTAATGATTCCTTTTACCAAAAATCTATTCCATTGTCACATAGCAATATGAAAAGTGAGTGGCTTCTCATGGCCAAAATATATAAATGTACAAACCATATTTTGGAAAGCTAAGAAATAATGTTTTTCTACACATAGAATTCCATCAAAACAGTTAAATATTGCATATATTTATAGTAGTTTTCTGTAATTATGAATATTGAAATTATGATGTAGCCACAAAACAATATATTTCTTAAAAAAAGTGTTTTCTTCCTAGTCTTGTACTTTTGGGAGGTCTAATAAACTCAGTTTAACCTTAGGATGTAGATGTTATGATGTTAGAGCATTGTACACTGAATATTTAGGATCATTTACTGTTGTACAATGATTTTTACTACAGAATCATTTACTTATTTACAAGTAATTTTTTGTAATGTTATTTTTTATTTAATAATAGAAGTCATTATTTCTCCTATCGATTTTAATGGGCTTTTTTCCAATGATCTAAGTTGTTTTTGTGTTGGTGCAAGATACTTGGTTATAAATATAATTAGATGCCCGGTGCACGAAATTCATGCACTGGGGGTTGTCCCTCAGCCCAGCCTGCACCCTCTCCAATCTGGGACCCCTCGGGGGATGTCCAACTGCCCATGGGATCGGGCCTTAAACCGACAGATATCCCTCTCACAATCTGGGACTTGTGACTCCCAACTTTTCACCTCCCTGCCTGCTTGATTGCTCCTAACCGCTTCTGCCTGCCAGCCCGATCACCCCCTAACCACACCCCTGCCATCCTGATTGATGCCTAACTGATCCCCTACCAGCCCGATCACCCCCAACTGCCCTCCCCTGCAGGCCCAGTCCCCCCCAACTGCCCTCCCCTGCTGGCCTGGTCACCCCTAACTGCCCTCCCCTGCTGGCCTGATTGCCCACAACTGCCATCCTCTGCTGGCCATCTTGTAGCAGCCATCTTGGGATCACATTGGGCAGCCATTTTGTGCAAGGGCATGACAGTCAATTTGCATATTCCCTCTTTATTATATAGGATATAAAATAAAAGAATTGAATTAGCATATCATTTTATTTAAAACTTCTGGCCTACTCAACACAATTAGAATTGGTACCTATTTTTAAATATACCTCCAATGCTACAAATATCTATGCTCAAAAAAGAAGTAATTTTAACTTCTCAGTTTGCGTCACCATCACATATCTAAATCATGGTGACTGCTGACCTGGGAGTTCTAGTTAAAATGATGTTCTGTTATTTATGGCATCATAATAAGTATTGCATGTCTCCTTGTACAGGCAGCCTCACAACCTTTAGTTATTTTCCTTTTATGCTGTAGGCCAGTGGTCAGCAAACTCATTAGTCAACAGAGCCAAATATCAACAGTACAACGATTGAAATTTCTTTTGAGAGCCAAATTTTTTAAACTTAAACTTCTTCTAATGCCTCTTCTTCAAAATAGACTCACCCGGGCCATGGTATTTTGTGGAAGAGCCACACTCAAGGGGGCAACGAGCCGCATGTGGCTCGCGAGCTGCAGTTTGCCAACCACTGCTGTAGGCTAACAATCTCATCCCTTGAGACTTCTCCATAGATCCCTACATGAATTTTGGTAGGCCAAATCCTTACAAATGTACTTTCCAAATTTGGGGGAAACCATCTGGCTCTTTTTGCCAGATGTCATTTATAGACAAATGGATAAAAACTTTGTTTATAATAGAGATTATATTTAAATTGAATGGTTCTAAGTTAGTGCAGCTTTAAGATGCATGAGCACCCTGCTGTTACCATCAGCATTCAGCACAGGCAGTCTAAATTGCTGCTCCCTTGGTGAGATTTTAGGTTTTATGACTTTTTGACTCTTAGCCTACTTGAGCTGAATTTCTCAGTTGAGTCACTTCCATAAGTTTAACAAAAGCACTGAGTTATTGTCCACAAATACGAAAAACTTAAAAATAATCTTAGTCTCATTTGATAATTTTCTCATAAGTTTGGTCAAAATTGAGTTTAGTCTTTAGAGAGAGAGAGAGTGCTATGCAATGACAACAGTGTAAGAGTCTTAAAATTATAGAAATCTAGATTTTAATCAAAACTCTATGACCTATAATCTTGCCATTTTACACATTAGATAACTTTCCTGAGCCTTGATGTTTTATGTGTATAAATAGTGACCCAGTACACGAAATTCATGCACATTAAAAGGGAATTAATTAGAGGAAATATTTTAATATTGCTATTTTCCTTTCTCTATAATAGAAGTTTCAGAGATGAAAGAAAACTAGTAAAGTGTATATGAAAATCTTTCTCCTGTCAGAGTCTGCAGTGCACCACTGGACCCAGAGTCAAGTCCCTGCCCACCCATGTGCGCCTTGAAATCGCGCAAAACCCAGACCCGGCTGGCCCCACCCCCATTTGGCTAGATCTAGACCCAGCTTACCCCACCTCCATCAAGCCCCACCAGGTGGGACGCATGGCCTCAGGTCGTCTGGCCCAGCACCGGGGCAGGGGGTGCGGCCTGAGGTCTCCTGGCCTGGGTCGGGGGCCATGCAATGAGGTCCCCTGGCCCAGGCTAGGGGGCACGGTCTGAGGTCCCCTGTCAAGCCCCACCAGGTGAGGGCCACAGCCTCAGGTCCCCCAGCCTGAGCTGGGGCAGGGGGCATGCCTTGAGGTCCCCGTCAAGCCCTGCCCGGTGGGGTGCACGGCCTCAGCTTCCTCAGCTCAGTGCTGAGGTGGGGGGTGCAGCCTCAGGTCCCCCTGCCCGGGCTTGAATGGGGTCACACCTTGAGGTCCCCAGTCAAGCCCTGCAGGTGGGGGGCACGGCCTGAGGTCCCCTAGCCTGGCACTGGGGCTCGAGGCGTGGCCTGAATTCCCCCATCAAGCTCCGCTGGGCAGGGAGTGAGGCCTGAGGTCCCCCATCAAGCTCTGCTGGGCCAGGGCATGGCCTCAGTTCCCCTGGCCCGGTGCCAGGGTGGGGGGAGTCGCCCGATATAGCAGGGCCTGAGGTCCCCCGTCAAGCCCTGCTGGGCAGGGGGCGTGGCTTGAGGTCCCCTGTCAAGCCCCACCAGGTCGGGGGTGCAGCCTCAGGTCCCTGCTATTTGCTCATTAAGCCTTGTTACAGGAACTCGGCCTACGCTGTGAGCGCAGCCATCTTGTGTTCAGGATCCCTGCCTCTGTTGTGGGCGCAGCCATCTTGTGTTACCGAATCCCTGCCTCCACTGTGGGTGCAGCCATTTTGTTATGGCGTGAGAGTCAATTTGCATATTCCCTCTTTATTAGATAGGATGGGGTTGTAAAATCAACTTTTTATGTTGATCCTAAAGATAAAAATATGTACACAAACACAGTGTATAATGGCTTCATTAAAACTTAACATATCTATGCTCTGTAGAAGTAAAACTATCTATTCACTTTAATCCTCACTTTACCCTGCAAACCATCAGAGTTGTAGCAGAGGTCCTAGTTGGAGTCAGAGGTGCCCTGAATTTGTCTGCATATGTAGTACGTCATGGCCATCAAGGCTCTTCTAGGGGATATGTCATGAGAAATACTTTTGTTATGGGCTGCATTACATTTTAAAGCCCAATCCCACAGAATCTGATTATATTAGGAGACAGAGCCTTTAAAGAGTTAAGGTAAAATGAGGGCATAAGGATGGGCCCTTATCCAATGTGACTGGTGTCCTTAAAAGAAGATGAGAAGATGAGACAGGGCAATGTCTAAGTGAGGACGGAGTGAAAAGGTGGCCATCTGCAAACCAATGAGAGAGGCCTCAGAAGAAAGCAAACCTGCTGACACCTTATTCTTGGACTTCCAGTGTCCAGGACTGTAAGAAAATAAACTGTTTTTTACAACACCAAGTCTGTGTTATTTTGATGTGTCAGTCCCTGCAAACTAATTCAACTATTTATTGCAACCAAGAGATGTGGTTTAAGATTGACCACTGAACATCTGACTCAAGGGAGATTCCGGTCAAGGGCATGTACCTTGGTTGCGGGCTCATCCCCAGTAGGGGGTGTGCAGAGGCAGCTGACTGGTGCCTGTAACTCAGATTGATGCTGCCAAGTTCTCATAGAATTAGCAGCAGTGTTTATGGATTGCATTGAAAAATAAAAGTGGCCGAAACCGGTTGGCTCAGTGGATAGAGTGTCAGTCTGCGGACTGAAGGGTCCCAGGTTCGATTCCGGTCAAGGGCATATACATTGGTTGCGGGCACATCCCCGGTGGGGGGTGTGCAGGAGGCAGCTGGTCGATGTATCTCTCTCATCGATGTTTCTAGCTCTCTATCCCTCTCCCTTTCTCTCTGTGAAAAATCAATAAAATATATTTTAAAAAAAAAAGAAAAGAAAAATAAAAGTGAATAAAAATTAAACTTTTTAAACCACATTTTATGCAAACAACTGGCAGCTTTAATACAAGTAGCAGACCCAGAAGCAGAATTTTGGATACCACATGGATCACACACCATACAATGAAGAAACACATGCACATGAGTAAAGTCAGGAAGAAATGAAGAAGCATCAAAATAGGACACAAAGTGGATGTCATATATTTTATTTGTAGATTTTCAATGAATTGGTTATAATATACTACATGGCACAATTATAGGGTGGGGCAAAAGGAGGTTTACGGACATGAGTATGTGAAATATAGTTTATTCTTATATTATTAAATTACTTTAATATTTTCCATATAAACAACTGTATATATAATTAGTTGCCCCACCCTGTATATATAATTACAGTTCATATAGAAGATGGGTTATTATCTGACATAAAACTTGAGTTAGTAAAAAGCATGTCTGCACGATTGGTAATAAGGAACACTGAAGCTATTAAAATGTATCTGTAGCCAATTAGGCAATGATTTGATTTTTACTTAACTCTCAATCCAGAATATATTTAGAAATAAATGACCCTAATAACTTTACATAGATGAACAACCTGATGAAATGAAGTTGTCAAATATTGGCATTATTCCCCATTCACAAAAAGGCAGAAATGCCCTTTTTAATGAGCATATGTTTATTTGGAAAAATGTAGGTCTCTGAAGCCAAGTAAACAGCATGAGGCTATTGGGTACAATAAAATATAAACACAAAGCAGGGCTAATCAAGAACAAATTTGTAAATTAAAGAAATTTTCTCATTTTAAATGCTCAAGCTATCTTTTTCCTCTCCTATTGCCATTTTGTAATTTTCATTCCCATTTGTCAATGCTCAGTGCCCAAATAATCTTCAGTTTTCATCTATACTAAATAATGGGGTAATATGCTAATTAGAGTGGATGTCTTCTGGACGGCCATCCAGATGTCCTTCCAGACAAAGCTGCTGTGAGGGCCCGGCCGAGGCTCAGGCAGCCGCGGGTGGCTGCGAAGGGCCCAGGCTCAGGCTGGTAGTGGCAGCAGTAGCAGAGTAATGGGGGCAGTGCCTTCCCCTGATCTGCCAGGTCACTTCACGCAGAGGGAGGCCAGACTGAGGCTTAGGCCGAGGGGCTGAGGCAGAGGCGGTTAGGGTTGATCAGACTGGCAGGGGAGCAAGTTAGGGACAATTAGGCCAGCAGGCAGAGGCAATTAGAGGTGATCAGGCAGGCAGGCAGAGGAGTTAGGAGCAATTAGGCAGGCAGGCAGAGGGGTTAGGGATGACCAGGCAGGCAGGCAGGTGAGCAGTTAGGAGCCAGCAGTCCCAGATTGTGAGAGGGATGACCAGCAGCTGGATATCCCCCAAGGGGGCCCAGATTAGAGAGGGTGCAGGCCGAACTGAGGGACACTCCCCCCCGGCATGAATTTCATGCACCAGGCCTCTAGTTCATTAATGTTTTCATTCAACAGGTAGTTTACTGATCCCTTCCTATGTAGCAGTCACTCTCACAGTAAGCACAGAAAGAATCTCTGTTAAAATAGAGCTAACCTGGCCTTCTTGCTGACACTAGCACATTCCAGACTCATTTCTATCTTAAGGCATTTATACTTACTTATTAATGTCTCTACCTGGACCACTCTGTCCCCACATCTTCATTTCTCATTTTTCATTTTTCAGACCTCTTTCCATATTATTTTTAGAATATTCCAATGGGTAAGGGTTCTAGAGTCCTCAGGACTATACAACCAAGTCTCACAGGAAAAAAGGATGAGTTTTATCTTTGGAAATATAGTTTAAGGATTTAAGATGCCCTGTGAAATAGAACTAATTTCATTGAAAGTAGCTGCTCCCCACTCTCCACTTCTGTTATTATAATGACTCAGCTACATCCCCAACTCTCCCTCCACTACTACAAGTGTTACTGAAATCAACATAGTAACAGTGCTTAAGAGAATGGGTTCAATGAGCTATATGATTTTGGATGAGTTTTAAATCTCCCTGCACTTTAGTTTTCCACATCTGTAGGAATGGGAAACATCCTATAATATTTTTAGGATTATTGTGCTAATTGAATGAGATGCTATAGGAGATGATTTTTGTATAGTGTTTGGCTAAATAGGTCTATGTTATTATTACAATTAGCAATTCACCTCTCTCCTATTTTGATGCACTTGTGTTTTCTCTTTATTTGTAGCCATTTCTGCTTCATGAATTTTACTTACTACCTCTGGGCATTTTTGGCCTTTTGCCTACCCCCATCCTGTTCTCCTACCTGTATGCCTTTATTCATCCCTCAAAATGACAATGTTGATTTAATCACTATCATATTTGTCCAAGCTTCTCATTTATGAGAAATGAGGCTATTCCTAATTTCCAAGCCCACTCCTGGACTCATGGCAGCTGTGACTCAGGAGGCAAAGACACACAGCCTCCCATCATAAAGGGCTCTTCAATCTCTGAGACCCTTATGAGCTCCTCTCCAAGGTGTCCACCACTCATGAAAGACTCACAATACCAGAAGTCTAACTAAAGTTTGCAAGTGCTGATTCCTATTACTGAGGGAAGACTGGAGATGTTAGATATGCTCCTGAACCAAAGAGATGTCAGAAAATTAAGAAATAAAAAAAAACTAAATAAGAAATTAGACTGAAATAAAACAACATGCGAACCCTGCTTCCTTTCCCCATCTCCCCCCAGAAAAATTATGTTTCCACACCTGGAGGCTAAAAACTGCTTCCTTATCTATTGCCCATTGAATGGAGATCAGCCATTAATATTTTACTCATGTACACACTTCATTTTGATGCAATTTTCTTATATAACCAGCCAGAATCATTTGCAGGATATTTAACAAAAATGATAGAAATACTCAGCTGCATCTGTTCATCATTTGGCTAACCATATTTTTGCATAAATTTAACATGGGCTTAAGCCACCACCATTATTTTCCTCATCTTTTTTCTCCACTATTCAACTCTGCGTGCCAAAATTTATTATTTTTCAGGTATCCAATCACACTACCATCCTGGCAATCAAGTCCAAAGCAGCAAAGCAAAATTGAGAAGATGTTTTCTAGAATCGCAAGCATGTACAATGTTTCCTTGAGACAACAACCCGTGGTTGTAGCAATGACAAACAGCTTTAATAATGAAAATAGACTCTTGGTTTTACCTACACTGATGCAGTTTAATTTTCTTCTTCCTTATTAGAATCCTCAGTAGCTCTCCTCCTCCACCCTGTCCCCAGTTATAAAAATGAGTT
Source organism: Ia io (assembly GCA_025583905.1). Classification (NCBI taxonomy): domain Eukaryota; kingdom Metazoa; phylum Chordata; class Mammalia; order Chiroptera; family Vespertilionidae; genus Ia; species Ia io. The sequence continues at coordinate 39,806,639 of JAJQQW010000007.1, read as the reverse complement.
AGCAAACACAACAGTTCTATTCATTCTCAGTTTAATATACAATTTCTCATATATGCAAAGGGGTGAAATGGTTTCTAAAAACATTGGCTGGTAATGATGACAGCAGAATCTAATTCCCTCAGGTGCTCACTTAATACTTATCTTCCGCTGGAGAGTGTAATAAGGCCGTCAGGATTATTGAAGTTGACAGAGCACCAAGCTCAGATTAATTACATCATAGAAGTCAGAAGGCATTAGAAAAAGCAACAATACTGCCTCTGGGAATTGCATATATATTTTATAGTTTTCTGAGGACTCTCAGTATAATATAATACAAATGAGTGAAGGGTGGCTAAGTAATTGATTTGTAAGTTTTGTGATACAGATTCTGAAAGATTAATTATTCTGTGAGTAAGAGATCACCATTGCAAATTCAAAGAAGACACTCAGAGGGGACTATCTCCAGGGAAGAAAGATTAAAGGGTATGTGAAAGGTGCTAATGATTCTCCTACTAAGTTCCAGAAAATTTATATTTATTATAACATTTTATTTTTTCTGTTTTATAATTTTTAATATATATGTTTTTATTGATATCAGAGAGGAAAGTAGAGGAAGAGAGAGATAGAAACATCAATGATAAGAAGGAATCATTGATCAGTTGCCTCCTGCATGGCCCCTGCTTGGGACTGAGCCTGCAACCTGGGCATGTGCTCTGACCACGGAATTGAACCGTGACCTTCTGGTTTATAGGTCGAAGCTCAACCAATGAGCCAAATCGGCAGGGCACATTTTATTTTTTCAAACAAGAAAAGCAGCTATTGTGCTTTACCATATGGAAAATGAGGCTGAAATAAGCTAACAAACTTTCCCCAAATCTCATATCTAGTGATTGGTGAAGGAACATTTGAATTTATTACCCACATTCCAATCTCTTTCCTCTTTAACACAGAGAATGCCAAAGCATTGCTCAGGCAAAGTTGCCATGTTAGATGAATAAAAATTTACAGAGGAAAAAACTCATATGATTAATAAGTAAATACATATCAAGGGCCTTCTTTAAACAGTGCTGAGAACTTAATATATATATATATTTTTGATGAAAATATAAGAAAGTTTAAAAATTCAGTGAGTTATTTAAAATTTGCTTTGGGTGATGTGACAGATAAATCTGAAACATTAAAAAAAAATACACGGCAGTCTACACCATTATATTTATCAAAAACTAGAAACATATTAGTGCTGCAGGTTTGAAAATCTAAAATACACACAGAAATGGAATAAAACAAAATGGAAAAGGCTTCTGGGCAGGTAAAACAGATATTACAAAGCAATTGCTCCTCGGTTCACACAACATACTTGTAACTGGATATTAAATGGGATGATTCCTATTGTCCAGATGGAGAGGGACTGACTGAGGTTGCAAAGTTCAGGACAAAGGGTAAATGGTGCCGCTCTGTATTACAAAGAGAGGAGCTCACACATTCCAGAGGACTTGCTAAGAGGTGGACAACCTGGTCATTATCAGTTCCCATTCACAGATGATGTAAAACAGGGCTAGAGACTCAATAGAGATAGAAATGTCTATGGCATTTCCCCTCCCGCCTCTCCTAGGGAGGCAAAGAGGAAGAGGGTCCTTTCTCCACACCTAAAAAAAGTGAGGGTGCCCCAAGACTAGTGACAGAGTTTGAAGTCATCTGGCACAGATGAGACATAGCTAGGGTGCAGAAACTTGCAGGAAAAGAATGGAAGTTTCTTGGGAAAATACCTGTTATGTGTTTCTATGAGTTTACAAGAGAAAAAAAGAACAGGTACCTGATTTCTCTAAGAGAGTCCTCAATACAAAGGCTGGCTAAAGGAACCTGTAACGGAAGGTAAGGAGAGAGGGTGTTAGCAGAACTGAACTTCTCCTGCTTAGTGGAACAAAGATTTGTGAGTTTTCTAGTGGTCCAAAAGGAAAGCAGGGGAGATACCCAAGAGGGTTGTCTCCAGGGCAAGGCAACCCATATCTGTAAAGCCCCGTCAGGAGCTTATGAGGGTGATGTGAGATCTAGAAAATAAAATGAAAGTGGCCTCAAAATTATAGTATATTCCTGAAGTGCCAATGACTGCAAGGGGACTTCAAGAGAGTGTAGTTGCCTGGTTGACATGACTCAGTGGTTGAGTATCTACCTATGAACCAGGAGGTCAGGGTTCAACTCCCAGTCAGGGCACATGCCCAGGTTGCCTGCTGGCTCAGTCTCCAGTGGTGGCTGTGCAGGAAGCAGCTGTTCAATGATTCTCTCTCATCATTGATTTTTCTATCTCTCTCTCTCTCTCTTTCTCTCCCTCTCCTTTCTTCTCTGAAATCAATAATATGTACATATGTACACATATATACCTATACACACACACACATATATATCTATAATAATAAAAGTATAATATGCTAATTAGACCGGACGTCCTTCCGGACGACCTTCCGGACAAAGCCAGGGCTCTGAGGGAAGCCTGGGTCCTGGGTGGCAGAGGGAAGCCAGTGCCAGCAGCTGGGAGAAAGAAGGCCTACTCTTGCATGAATTTTGTGCATTGGGCCTCTAGTCCTATATAATAAAGAGGTGATATGCAAATTGACTGTCACACCCTCACTCAAGATGGCTGCCCCATGTGGTCACAAGATGGCTGGCAGGGGAGGGCAGTTATGGGTGATCAGGCCAGCAGGGTAGGGCAGTTAGGGGCGACCAGGCCAGCAGGGGAGGGCAGTTGGGGGCGACCAGGCCTGCAAGAGAGGGCAGTTGGGGGGAACCAGGCCGTCAAGGGAGGGCACTTAGGGGCGACCAGGATGGCAGGGGAGGGCAGTTGGGGGTGACCAGGCCTGCAGGTGAGCAGTTAGGTGTCGATCAGGCTGGCAGAGAGTGGTTAGGGGGTGACAACGCTGGCAGGCAGAAGCGGTTAGGGGCAATCAGGCAGGCAAGTGGTTGGGAGGCAGCAGTCCCCGATTGTGAGGGGGATATCCGACTGCCAGTTGAGGCCCACAGGGATCGGGCCTAAACTGGCAGTCAGACATCCCCCATGTGGTCCCAGATTGGAAAGGGTGCAGGCTGGGCTGAGGGACACCTGCCCCTCCCCCGGCCCCCACCAGTGCACAAATTTCATGCACAGGGCCTTTAGTATATATATGAGAGAGTGTAATTAAGGCAATAAGGGGACAAAGCTGTTTCTACCATCTAGCCCATTACATATGTACAAGACAGCCCCTTGGGCCTACCCTTACAGAATATTTACTCTGATCTTACAAAGGAATTTATCATGTTTGCAATATTTATCTTTTTTGGACTATGACTGCATTAAACAGCAGGGGGCTGGCTGTTACTAGCTGGTACAGTGGCAGCAATGAGCAGTGACAGCAAGACAGAAAACAGCAACACTCTAGAGACAGCTTAGCTCTCAAGTCAGATGCGTAGTCACTAATTGCATTGGGACGAATGTTCCTCCCCCAATTCCCCTCCCCCTCACACCACACCCCTCCTCTCACACCCACACAGTGAAGTAGATTCTGGGAAAGTCTGATTCAACAGGTAGGTCTACAGTAAAATCTAGGAGTCTTAGGTACTCTAAAAAAACAAAAGAAAATGGTGATTTGGGCCAGTTTGGAAGAAAACAATGTGCTAGAGCCTTCAAGTTAATGGTGTTAGTAATAATATTTTTATATCCCCATGTAGCTCCAATTTTAGTCTCTTATAATCAGGCTTAAGAAAAGCATAATACATTTTAAATGATGTCCATTCAAAATTAATTTTAAAAAATTTCCGCTCATAGTTCTTCAGAAAACTTAGTTGATCAGAATGAGGTGTTTCTGATATGTATCAAATAGCCAAGATTTTTCTGGATGAAAATAGTAAGTGCCATATAAAGGCTCATGAAATTAAAACGAAGGAGATGTAAGGCAAGGCCTGGCATACCGGAGCTGTGGGACTTCTTTAGGAGCTTGGGTTCAGTTCCTGGACATGAAGCCTAGGTAAATGCCGAGATTCCATAAGCATCCCCCGCCTCCCAGCTCAGTACAAAATAGATTCAAAGGGAAGGTAATTGCCCATCTAGTCCTCAGGGTGGGTTAAATTATGGTGAAAAAAGAATTTCACTCTCAGCGTGGTCCTGCAAAGGAGTACAGGCTGGGGAAATGGCTGGGTTTATTTATGAAATTGCTTAAAGGATACATTACACAGAAGATAAACTAGAGAAACTGCGTGGTCCTACTTGCCCATATACAATCAAATGCTCTGCACAATTGATGTATCCAATAAAAACATGAGATGCTACATAGACTGTACAAAATAGCAGAATGAGAGCACTTGGCTTGCAAGATGTCCAGGAGAGACTATATGAAATAATTTATTGTATTGCCCGAGTCCTGAAATCAGAGATGTCTGAGGGGAGACAAAAAGAGGAAGAAAAATACAAGGAAAACCACTGATGGCAAATCATGGAAGGCAAAGTTCTGGCCCACCAGACCGGGTTGCAACATTAGTTTCATGAGCACTGCTGTTCCAGAGGGCTCAGTGCAGAGTGAATATAGCAAAGTTGACTGAGGCTGAATATTAGAAAAATCATTCCCCCAACGTAGTAAATTAAACTCAATTCACTGAAACAAGTAGCTAAGGAGGCACTTACATACATGTGGTTTGAAGTGAGTGCTTGCTTTTTTTAGGATTCTTTTCTGTAACATACAAAATGAAGGTTGTTGAAATCTCTTGAAGCCTCACTTCTTTTTGTGGGCCAATGTTATTCACATATAGGTAAAATGAAAGAGAAGGTGAAATTTATTATTATGCCGAATACAGACTTTCACTGGAACATCCTCCTTTTTCTAACCAGTGCAGTCTTTTTAACAATTTCCTACTTTATCTTTCGAATAAATGCCCTTAAATGACTATTCACCTTGTTTACCTCTTCTGTATACATTTCCCCAAAGATTAAAATATCCTACAAGTCTTCTCTCTGATCACTTTATGTTTCTTTTAATGCAGCCTCTTCTACCTTTTGCCTCATATTCTGTTTTAGTTTCTTTGCACAAATATTTATGGACTATTTCCCGTGTCCAGACACTGTTAGAGATCATGGGCACACAGCAGAGCAGAGAGACTGCCCGCTGCCTTGGAATTCACAAACAGGTAAAACAGACACAGCTGCACTTGCCGGCAAGCTCAGGTGAAAAGGACCAAAAACAAAACAGGCAAATAAAAACAGGAAACTCCACTTTCTGTCCCACAGGGCCTCTGTTTCCTGCTCTTCTGACCAGAAAGAGAGAGCTGCTTTAGTAACCATTTCTGTCTGCAACTGGTGTGCACGCCCAGGCTTTAGGCTGTCTGTAACCCCAGGCTTGGAGATAATCGAGTAAAAGAAAACAAGACCAAAATAGGAAACTCACCACTTAACCAGTATTTTGAGCTCCCAGTCCACCTGCTAGTATTTCCTTGGCACAGTCCACAAATAGCTTCATGTATATGTACAGGAGTGTAGTTTTATTCGGGGAAGTCAGGATTGCATGCCCTCATTTCATCTTTATTTTTTAATTTTTTTTTCTTTATTGATTAAGGTATTACGTATGTTTCCTTATCCCCCCATTGCCCCTCTCCCCCTCCCCCCCACTCCTGTCCTCACCCCCCTGGTGTCTGTATCCATTGGTTAGGCTTATATGCATGCGTATAAGTCCTTTGGTTGATCTCTCCCCCTTACCCCCACCCTCCCTTCTCTTCCCTCTGAGGTTTGACGGTCTGATCGATGCTTCTCTGTCTCTGGATTTGTTTTTGTTCATCAGTTTATGTTGTTCATTAGATTCCACAAATGAGTGAGATCATGTGATATTTATCTTTCTCTGACTGGCTTACTTCCCTTAGCATAATGCTCTCCAGGTCCATCCATGCTGTTGCAAATGGTAAGAATTCCTTATTTTTTACCGCAGCGTAGTGTTCCATTGTTCATCTTAATGGGAACCCAGACCTCCAGGGAGAACCACTTTCATGGTTCTCCAACAGCACATCTCCGGACAAGTCCCTCTGAGCAGCAGCCAGATATTCCTTTTCCTGCCGAGAGATGTTGATGTGACATCCCTATACTTCAACCCTGAGAACAGGTCACAGTTTTAGGAAACAGAAGAGCTGATCAGTCCTCCTTGGAATTTCTTTCCTAGAGAAATGAAAACTCCAGAACATCCAGACCCTCACAGCTGACTCAGATTCACCCTCATTCTCGGTACCCACAGTTCTCCCTGACATACTCTGTGATGATGGAGATTTTATGTTCCTCAGCTTGTGGGGCCTGACCATGAGGACACCCAAACATATTTTATGGTGAAAATGACCTAATGTTCTAGTCCGTGGATACATCACAATTTATTTTATTTATATTTCCAGGTCCAGATAGATGAGCATGCTGCTGTCTCCAGTGCTTCCAGACATCTGGTATTAAAACAGTATTATTGCACTCAACAATGCTGTATATGCCACTGCAGGTATGTTCTCATTGTGTGTTGAATAAAGTCCTAAAAGTAGAATATGATTTTACACATTTAAAAAATTAAAGGCTGATGTGTCATTTACTTCCATTTTCCTCAATTACCCTAAAAATAACATTTTGGGGGGAATCTCCATTTTCCCCACCTTTTTCTTCTCATAATATTCTCTACCCACAGCTCTGCTATCATTTATAAAACTATTTTGCAATGGCTTATAGTCCATTATTCTAGACTAGTGCTGTCCAGTAATACTCTTTGAGATGGAAATGTTCATATGCTGCCCAATATGAGATCTACCAGCACATATAGCTAACTAAACACTTGAAATGTGGCTAATGTCACAAAGGAACTAAACTTTAAATTTTACTTAATATTAACTAATTTAAATTTAATGTGTTTTGTGGCTAACATATTAGACAACATAGTTCTACCCTGTGCCCTTGAGGGTAGCAATTTGTCTTTTATTTTATTTTTTATATTTAGCATCCAGAATAATCAGGATAGCCTATGGTCTACTATAAGAACAAATTAATCTCAGTGTATCAGTATTTTAACATTAAGAAATATATTTCTTGCTCACCATACATAACCATTGTGGATTGGTGGGAGTTTTGTTCCCCACCATTATTCAAGGTCCCAGGCTAATGGAAATTCCAACACCTTGTAGCAGCAGCATTTGGAATACAAGATCTCTATGTTTCCCACAGTAAGATAAAATTTGCATGAAAATTTACCCTGCTTCTTCTATGCTTCATTAAAAACCTACTGGCTAGCCCTAGCTGGTTTGGCTCCATTGGATAAAGCGTCGGCCTCTGGACTGAAGGGTCCCAGGTTCCACTCAGTCAAGGGCACATGCCTGGGTTGCGGGCTTGATCCCCAGTAGGGGGAATGAAGGAGGCTGCTAATCAATGATTCTCTCTCATCACTGATGTTTCTATCTCTCTCTCCCTCTCCCTTCCTCTCTGAAATCAATAAAAATATATGTAAATAACAACAACCTACTGGTTAGGACGAGTCATATGGATTGACCTGAATGCCACGAGGCTGGGAAATGTATGGGAACACTTTGTTATTAAAAGATTTATCTCTGCCATGTATAATGCTCTATGAATAAGGCTGCTTGAATGTTGAATAAGGGGCAGTTGTGATTGGTGAACAGGAGAAGAGTATTCCAGAAAAATTTAGAAAAAAAATGATGCTGAGGTGGAAAAGTAAAAATATAAAAGCCTATTTGGAGAAGAGAGATAAGTATCATTTTGGGCAGATAGAGAAATAAAAATGTTAGATACTAAGTTAATAAATTTAAAATGTACTTGGAAAACAACCACCAATTGATGATTTGTTCTCGGCCATCAGATCATCAGGCCTTTAAAAAAGTATTTAAATTAAGTTTCATATGACATTGGAAAGGAGGAGAGTCTTTTCTTTCCAATATAGCGCAATAGAAAGAGATTATGGATGAAATTTAGAAGAAATTTTAAAAGGTCCAACAAAGGTAGAAATAGAGATTCAAAAATATCCATAACACAACTAACATATTGTCCCTTAACAGTGTCCCAGAGACTGCTCTAAACACTTTACATCTTTTATGCTTCACTAAACCCCTCAGGAAACATATGTGATATGTACTATTTATTCTCCCCTATTTAGAAATGAGGAAACTAAAGGATTAATATGGCAGTTAAAGAATTTACAAAAAATCATATAGCTCATAAGTAGTGGTCTGCTTGCAAGAGGCATAGAATCTACTGAGAAAAAAGCAAAGTACAGAAGTTTGGAATGAGGTTTTGAACTGTAGAAAATGATCACCATAAGGAAGACCTCTTAGGTTTAATAAAAATTATATCCTGTCATTCCAATTTTCCACTGCAAAATCAGTAATTTGGTAAAGAATATTCAACAAAGATAAAAGAAAATTCTAAACAAAGTACGACGTGAGATAACTATTGCTTTGTTCTATTGGGCTGATATTTCTTTGTAGAAAGTTCTCTCTCTCTCTCTGGTCACTAACTAGTCTTAGGTAATGACCAGCTCATCAGGAAATTGTGTCAGCTGTAACAATATATAATATACAGTATTTCTTAAATTTTGGTGACTACTTGCTTTAATAGTTTGTTATTTTTAGCAGTGGATGTACAAAGCTTTGATGGGGAAAATATTTGACTTTTTACATATAAAGCCGTTTGTATCTTATTTGTCAATATTTAAGTTCATCAACTAAATCTTCACCATTATAATGGATAATTGGAAGTTGACTGGATGTTCCATATATAAAAGTATATAAATTCTGCTATCTTTATGATCAAGTATATTCCTTTATTTTTATTATTGCTAATATTTTTTCATAGCATTATCTGTAAAAACATTTCTGAGGTAAATGAAATGCTAGTCATAGAAACAATACAGACTCTTGGTTATACCATTTTGTTGCTCTACAAAATCAAGGGACTCAGAAAAAAATATGCCTGGCAGTGCAAACTCACACAGTTGCACATCAATTATATACTTAGTGGTGGTATATTTTGCTGAGAAAAAATGACATCTGTAGAAAACCAAGTAAGGCAAACAACTTTGAAAGTGACATTCGAGTTTTCACTCATTTCCTAATGTCATGTTTTTCAAATTGCATCATGTTCTCATTCCTGCTCTATGTTCCTACTCTGGAAATAGCAACAGAAAATTAAACTACATTTTGAAATGTTACCTCAACTGAGGAAAGAAGTTGCCATCATCGTGATGGCAAATACCACTATTTATCAATGCATTTGATTCTGTGATGAGCCAGGCACAAAATAAAGATATTTTCAGGGACATTCGTTGCTCTCATAGAGAAAGGGTTCTCTTCAATTATCTGTGATCTTGACATTATCCATGAAACTCATACTTGTGTATGCAAATGAATTGTAGCCCAGCAGCAGTGGCACAGTGGTTAAACATCAACCTATGAACCAGGTGCTCATGGTTTGATTTCTGGTCAGGACACATGCCCAGATTTTAGTCTCTATCCCCATTGGGGGTCATGCAAGAGTCAGCCCATAAATTATTCTCTCTCATCACTGATGTTTCTATCTTTCTCTTCCTCTCCCTTCCTCTCTGAAGTAAACAAAAATATATAGTTTTTAAAAGAAATTGTAAATGTGTATTTTTTTTTTCTGAAAGAGTTCTATCATTGTAAGATATTCAGTTTGTAAAATTGGTTAAGATGATCTGTGGTCCTTAGACAAAGTTGCTGGCTCACTCTTTTATCTCCTTTTCTCCTTCCATAAACAGATTAAGTTAAAAGGAAATTAGTGACTGTTGGCTGTCTTTTTTTAGGAGAATCAATGGAAACCTTAAATTAACTAGGCAAGAATTAAGCTAGATTCCATCATAACTACCTGATATTTAAAGAGCTGGAAAGTTACCTAAGAGGGAGATAATTATCACAGGGAGACACTGTCATTTAATTGGGAGTTTCATTTAGGACTTGCTTTTAAAAGACTCAGGTCCAGAAAAAATAGAAACCATGTTCACAGTTCACATATTTCTTTTTATTGAATGTTGTAGGGAGGAAAATTTGGAAGATAGGAAGGAAAAAAAATAGAAGAAAAAGGGCACACATGTGTGTGTAAGTGACAGAGACACAACTGTAGTGGTTCACTAAGAAAAGAACAATGCAGAATACATTTTAAAAAATAATATATTTATTAATATATTTATTGAGATAAATTACATATAAAATAGTGTGCAAAGTAAAATCCATTAGTTGTTAAGTAAATAAATTTTAAGGGTACTATTTGATGACACTTGGCAAATGTGTGTTTGCCCATACCCAGGCCCTGGCAAAACATGAATCACTTACTGACTTACAATATTGACTTTTTAAAATGTCATATGATAGGAACCATAGAGTTTCTTAGGCTTTTTTTGTCAGTCTTCTGTCATTGTTAACATGATGCCTTTGCAATTCATCCATGTTAAAGCATGTTTTAGAGTCCATTCCTTTTTATTACTGAGTAGTATTTTATTATGTAAATACACCACAATGAATTTATCTGTTTTCTATTTAATAGATATTTGAGTGTTTCCATGTTGGGTTGATTACTAGTATGAATACAACTGCTTGAACCACTGAGTACAGGTCTCTATTGGACATTTGTTTTGATTTCTTTCAGGTCAATATATATCTACATTTCTGCATTTCCAGCAAATGCTAAACATTGTAAGAAACTCAAACTCTTTTCCAAAATAACTTTATCATTGTGCATTCCCCAAAGCAAGGTTTAGTATCTTAGTTGTTCTATATCTTTCCTAATACTTGGTGATAGTTTTGGGGTTTTCTAAAGCTATTTTAGGGGGTTTGGAGTTGTAATTTATTACCTCATTGCCATTTTAATTTGCATCTCCATATTAAGTAATGATGTTTAGCATCTTTACATTGTTGTCTTGTGTTGTTTTTCTGCGAGGAGCATGTTCCAACTTGGTGTCCATTTGTTCTTTTCTTTTTACTGTTGTGTTGATTTTTTAATACATTCCAGATACAAGTTCCTTATCAAATGTTTGTTTTACAATTTTTCCCCCCTAGGCTTCTCATAAACAATGTGGAAAACAGAAAAAAAATGTTTAAGAATCAAAGTACTGATTTCCAGGCTTATAATAATCAATAGGGTACTGAATTAAAACCATTATTAATTTTATAGTTATAGTACAACTTCACATTCATCATTTAATTATCTAATTTAACTATCATTCTTTCTCTAAAATAGGAGTACAATATACATCTTGGCAATTCTTCAACCATCAAACCTAACAAAATTTCCATAGATTTTGTCTCAGTGTCTCATAAGGTTAATATTGTTGAACTTTATTATTTTCCCTTTATGGCTAAACGTCCATTTTGCCATACTGTGTATTTCCCTTCTGAGTTGTTCTGCAGATTAGCCAAAGGTGTTGTTAGGTTTCTGTGCATTTCTTATTCTAAAGAATCTTTAGAGTCAAGACTGTCCTTTTCAACCTAACTTTGAAGCTGTAATTGTTTTTACAGTCCACGTAATATTACTTCAGGGTTTTAGGTGAAGTACATTCATGGCTATCCAACCTCACTCTATACTCAGGATCCAAAAGTAGGCAGCAATTTCACTGTGCCCTGGTAACCCTGAGCAAACAGCTATTATAACCCTCCTCTCAAATTTTCCCTGTGGCTAAAGTTGTGAACGAGATAGAGGATTTCCATCCAGGGGGGAAACCCCAGCCATAAATGTCTCCTTTGTGATTCTTTCCTGTTTTAGGCACAATATCTCTTGTTGCAATCCTGGAAAAGCCTAAAACCTAAGAGCAGCCAGCTCTGCTTCAGGTCTTAAGGGAACCTCTCTGGTTTGCAGGTCCACCCGCCTCCAGCAAAGACAAAATACACTCCTATTCGGTCGGGAGACACTGATTAGGGCTCTGCACTAGGATTTGAGACCAAAACCTTATGTTCTATACTTAGCTTTGGGGACCTTGTAGGGAAAGGGGTAAAGTCAAAAGTGATATTATGGCAACCCTGTATCCCTAAGTCAAATACAATTTTAACTTTGTCTCATTTACTCCCAGCATTAATAATCTGATTTAGGTGATTTCATGTCTTCTTTTAATTCACATACTTCACATGGGCAGTTGGTGTCTTAATATTCCCAGAAGCCTAACCAGAAATATACTCCTATGTTAACAAATTCCACATAATCCCCTATTACTGGCATAATGCTTATAATATACTATAGCCGTGGGAAAGCGAACTAGTGGTGGAGAAGGAACCCCGAGACTATTGAATGCAGGGAGGTCCTGGAAAATTGTGGGTCCTCAGTCATCAGTGAGGGCCGAAGTAGCAACTGAAAGGGCGAGCCGAATGGCTATTTATGGCCTCTCTTTACTGCCTGACTCTTGCCAGAGGGGATGAATGCAGCTGTAACACAGATTTCATAAAAAAATTCAATGAAGCAGTGGCATAAGGCGAAGGAAATATTGTTTCAGCAATAAAGTTCTTCAATAACTAATAAAGTTGTCTCTGGCTTTTCTTTGAATCCTGGTGAAACCAAGGTGGTTGAAAAATACACTACTTCTAACTTTATAGACCCTGTGGTTTTTTTTGTTTTGTTTTATCTGTACTTGTTTTTCAACCAGGCAATCATCTCATCCATCCCATTCAGCATACATTTATTGAGTTCCAGGTATGGTTTTTAATCTCTGAAATTGAAAGAAACTCCCTCAAGTTGTTCACAATTGCTTCAGAGACCAGTGGAGAGAAATATTTGTTCTGGTGTGAAAGTGGATAACACAGTGGTTGGGGAGTGCAGAGAAAAAACACAAACTGGAGAGATTGAATTGCAGACAAAGAAACCTACATCTAATAGTGCAAATTCTTATGCTCAAACTCAAGACACATTTTTCAAGACAGCCTTTGTTCAACCCTATATTCTAAAAAGAGCTTTTGATAGTTTACTTGGGGAAGCAGATTTTTGTGGACTTCAAACTTTGGAATGCAGTGATGGTATAGCAAGAACTCTCATGGCTACCTCTTGTGGAATTTGAAAATAAACTTATACAGAGGGGTTTTCAATTATCATCTTAACTACCCAATACTAAGTACTGGGGGAGACTATGAAACCCATAGAACTTTGCTTCCTAAGAAAAAAAAATAATTTCAAGAATGGGAACAATTGAAAGAAGCTGTGAATTTCTACATTTTTCACAAAATATTATATTCAAAATAATTTTATTTTTAGAAATAAGATCTATATAGTATAACAGAGCATTTGTTCTAGAATGCTTTCATGAAGTTGCCTAAACCTAGATATTAATTGTGAATGAGATATTAATGACAAAAGCATCTCCTGGAGATGAAAATATACATTAGCATTCAGTACCTTAATTATATCAAAGAAAGTTCTTTCTTATTGAGTAGATCAATGTAGTTTCAGAGGAAAATCATTTTTAATGTACTATTCATGAAGTATGAAAAAATTTCAGAAATACAAGACATTCTTAAAATTACTGTTTCCTGATGAATTAGTCAATATTATTCATCCCCCAATGTATATTATAACTTAATAAATGATTCTAAGACATTTTAAAAATAATTTGAATGTTTAGAAATATGAAGTATGCAACCAAATGTCTATACTCACACCCTTTATTTTTAATCTGCAACGTTTTTTCCATATTTTTATTTCACAATAATCTGTTTTGAACTATACTATTTTTCAACTAAATCTCTCTTACACATGATAATTTATATTATACAATGCTACCAAGTAATAATAACAAATCTCACATTTAATCTCTGCTTATGTCACTCTCATAAATATCGCCTGTTCTCAAAAGATCCAAGTCAGAAGCTTGCTTTTAAGATCTCTATGTTTTGGACCCAAACCTCTTTAAGAGCTTTGTCTCTTAGCATTACTCACCATATGCTCTTATTATTGTGCAAGTATACTGTAAACTTAACTGTTGTCATATACTCTTGACTTTATCTTTCCTGAAGTATTCTTTTGGTCAACATGTGTCTGTTAAAATCTTACCCATTTTTAAAATTTGTAATTAAATTTAATGGGCTGACAATGATTAATAAGATTATAGATTTCAAGTGTACATTTTGTATGATACATAATCTGTATATTGATTTGTGTGCCCACCAACTAAAGTTAAATCTTCTAAAAATATTTTTACCTTTCAATGATTGCAGAAGTATCTTCAGGCAGAAATCCTTTTAGAAAATACTCTTTCATTACACTCATTTTATACATAGTTTAATATTCTAAGCAGTTTATAGTTCAATGAAAGAAGAAAATGTTTCTTTCAAAGAAAAGAATTCAATTAATTTTCGTGTGTTCAGCTACAATTTAGTAGATCAGTTATATGTGTATTCTGAGTGGAATTGAATGGGCTTATATTCTGGTTTCATCACTTTCTATCTGTGGTTCCTTAGAAAGTTACTTTTTCACACTCCAATTTGAAATGGATTTAATATCAATCCATACCTCATAGGATTGTTTTAAAACAAATTAATGAATACAATTAGAATGCTTATTAAAGTGTTAGCACTTTTCAAATAATGAATAAAACTTAATAAGTGATTAAGTAGAAGGTAAAATCTTCTAAATAAATTCTCCTGAGGCATGTTTTACTTTTAGGTAGATATGGGGCCTTTGTTTAAATTATGTTTTCAGTTAATCAATACCATTATCATATTACCAACCCAATTTGACTAAGAATCAGAATTTAAAAAGTCTCCTTTATAAACTTTCTTATAATTACTTGACTCTGAATTTTGAACCTATTTTAACAGATTGTTTCTCAGTTATTGCTCTAAAATAAGCTCCAATATTGTTGTAAATGGTCTTGCATCAAAGGTTTGCAACTTTTCCACCACTGTCCTATTTCTATCTTCCCACCCCACCCATCAGTCAGGCCAAGATATTATCTTATGATGTAGGAGTGAGCATTTGTAGAATTTCTGCCAATAAAGTGCAATGATAATTCCTGGATTCTTAAAAAACCTGTGTGTATTAGGCTTTTTTTCAATTGAGAAAATAATCCTAATAACATAGAGATTAGTGAGAAAACAAATAATAAGCACACAGACAAACTGAACAATGATATTAATAAGTCATTTCATGTTAATCCCTAATACAAATTAATAACAGAAAATGGGAATAAGTTATTAAATCCTCAAATCAGATATAAATCAGTTTCTCTAAACAGTGTCTTTGCCATCTTCATCTACTCACTTTTTAAATAATGTAATCACTTAATTTACTTCCAATTTTTTTTAATGGTGCATTTGCCATACTAGAGACTTTTTGTAAGCTTCCATTCATACTTCATGTGCTTACATATTAATGAAGATTATAAAACCAACTAGAGGCCTGGTGCACGAAATTCATGCACTGGGGGAGAGGTGTGTCCCTCAGCCCAACCTGCACCCTCTCCAATCTGGGACCCCTCGGGAGATGTCTGACTGCGTGTTTAGGCCCGATCCCACAGGGATCGGGCCTAAAGAGGCAGTCGGACATCCCTTTCATAATTCGGGACTGCTGGCTCCCAACTGCTTGCCTGACTGCCTGATTGCCCCTAACCACTCCCCTGCCAGCCTGATTGACGCCTAACTGTTCCCCAGCTAGCCCGATCATCCCCAACTGCCCTCCTCTGACAGCCCGGTCACCCCCAAATGTCCTCCCCTGCATATTCCCTCTTTATTAGATAGGGTTTTTTCTTTAACATATTGGACAGTGTACCTGCTGTGGTCTTGACAAACCAGTAAAAATGTAAACCCAAACTAAAGGTGTCATAAAATAAACTCCTTAAACAGGAATTTCATGAGACCTTGGAAAGGTGATATCCTGTGGTTGTTGGGCTTATATTTGAATAAGTAGAAGGTTTATAGGTGATTTCACACTTTTTCATATTTTCTAAAAGTTTCCTTTTCTTTTATAAACAATAGACATGTAATCAACTGTCCATCTTTCCCTCCAAAAATTATTTTGAAAGGGCAAAGTCAATTGGAGCCAAGTCTGTTAAGTAATGTAGGTGTCAAGATGGAAGGCTTTTTCACATAGAGGTCTACTAATACTGTACTTATCCATTTTCCCACAAACTTTTGGCCCATTTATCCCCTTCTGCTAGAAATACTCCTTCCAAGATGCCTTTCTCCTCTTAATAATCTCAATCCTCTCTACCTATGAAAGTTCTACTGGGCCCTTTGAGGGTTGGCCAAGTCTCTGTGGCCCTCTCCCCATCCTTGCAGCCAGATCTGCTTTCTCCTTCCTCAGTGTTCCCACAGTGCTGTGGACACAGCTCCAGCACAGTCCACACATGCAACCTGTTGTCACCATTTCCTGGGAACATCCTATCCTATTCTCTTCCCTTTATAGGGGAATCAAGCTGGAGTTTTGCAGGTTGGGAAGAAGCTGGCGGCAGCTGAAAGCAGAATGTGCTTAGAGGGGCGCAGACGCCTCCCAGCCAAAAGGCCTACGGCCCAGGTCATGGCTGGGAGTGGA
Organism: Ia io; assembly: GCA_025583905.1. Classification (NCBI taxonomy): domain Eukaryota; kingdom Metazoa; phylum Chordata; class Mammalia; order Chiroptera; family Vespertilionidae; genus Ia; species Ia io. Next base: position 39,790,156 of record JAJQQW010000007.1, on the reverse strand, counting down.
TCACAAGGGAGAGGTGCACCCACAGCCCTAGCCACAGCTGGAAGCGGAGCACACTGAGAGGGGCGCAGGCGTCTCCTAGCAGACAGGCCTACAGCCAGGGCCACAGCTGGGAGCGGATCGCGGGAGCGGATTGCGCTGAGAGGGGCGCAGGCACCTCCCAGGCGACCGGCCTCGGCCCTGGCGGTGGCTGAAAGTGGAGCATGTGGAGAGGGGTGCGGCTGCCTCCCAGGCCCACAGCCCTGGCCTCCACTGGAAGCAAAACACGCTGAGAGGGGCAGGGATGCCTCCCAGCTGACAGGCCTACAGCCCTGGCCACAGCTGGGAGTGGGTGGCGCCTGGGAGGCACGGCTGCCTCCCAGGCCCACAGCCATGGCCGCAGCTGAAAGCAAGAACGCGCGGAGAGGGGCATGGGCGCCTCCCAGCTGACAGGCCTAGAGCCCTGGCCATGGCTGGGAGCGAAACATGCTGAGAGGGATGCAGGCGTAACCTGGGTCACTGCTGGGAGCGGATTGCGCCAGAAGGTGTGGCCGCCTGGCAGGCCCACGGCCCGGGCTGGGGCTGGAAGCCGATGCGGGAGTGGGGTTGGGGGTGTGTGGGAGCCTCTCAGGTGGACGGCCAGGGCTGTGGCTGGGAGCAGATCACTCCAGGGATGCACAGCCAGGCTAGTAGGAGATCGGGGGTGGGGGGGGGGGCATGGCCTCCTCCCAGGCCTACAGCCTGGGCCGCACTGCTGGCTCTCATCAGCATCCCTCCCTGGGACTGGGGGTCTCTGGCGGGCCTTAGAGGACTGGGTGCTGCCATCTTGTGTCTATGGGCACCACCATTTTGTCGCGAAGTGATGGTTAATTTGCATATTACTCTATTATTAGATAGGATGGCAAAAATTAGATTCCTTTTGTTGAATTAAAAATAAATATATTTGGGATATGTTATTTAATCAGAACTCTGGCAAGGAGGCTCAATCATTTGGATGCTCAGTCAAACTCATACACCAAAAGGTTGTGGGTTTGATTCCCAGTCAGAGCACATACCTAAGTTGCAAGTTTGATCCCTAATTGGGATGTGTAAGGAAGGTAACTGATGGATGTTTCTCTCTCACATTGATGTCTCTCTCTCTCTCTCTCTCTCTCTCTCTCTCTCTCTCTCTCTCTCTCTCTCTCTCTCTCCCTCTCTCTCTCTCTCTCAAATTAATAAAAATAAATCTTTGAGTGAGGATTAAAATTTTTTTTGAATCAATCAGAAATGTATAACTGATGTCCACATAACAGAAATAATAATATGATAGGTTATTACAGTTCACTGTAACTTGACTAAATAATATTGTTTTATTTATCATAGTGAATTGCTTCTTAATTAATATTAAGTTGAAAATACCACAACTTTTGAGGAAATGTGGCATTTCAGTTAAGGATATTTTCATAGTCTATGGTCTGAAACATTTTGTTGAAATATATTTTGTCTAGTTGGGAATGACTCAGAAATGACAAAAATGAGCAAGCAAATTTGTAAAGCATGAACATAAGTCACACAATGATAAAATCTTCTCTATTTTAATTATGGAAAAGTTCATATCTTTGGTTAGTATAAAATTCAAAATATCTCTGTAGGCCTCCACTTATCTTCATCTTCAAATATTTTCCATTTAGTCAATGAAGATTTTTCTTTCTTATCTTTATAAGGCATTACCTAAATTATGAGCCAGATAAATGGAAATAGGGTGAAATACATGCAATTAGCATTTTATTTATTTATTTTATATTTTTATTGATTTCAGAGAGGAAGGGAGAGGAAGAAAGAGATAGAAACATCAATGATCCAAAAAAGATGGCGACTGGCAAGAAGGTAGGGAGAGAGAGTGTGTGAGAGAGTGAGGGAGTGCTAGAGGAGTGTGTGGATGTGTTTGATGTGTGTGAGTGAGAGCTAGGGACGGGTAGATCCTACAGGTATTCCAGGGGCTGCCTAACTGGGAAGTCTTAGATGGCGAAACCCCGCTGCCACTGCAAACACTCCAGGGAGGACACCACCGGCACAGAGACCACGCCATCTTGAAGTACAGAATTGCTGGAGACTAGGATCCTAGCCTTGCCACTACCCAATCTGGTCTTAGTCGCAAACCGGGACCCTACAGCCACTCAAGTAAAAGACCTGCGACCACAGCTGCAGACCCACGGACACCAAGATCCCATGCATCCCGGCTGCAGATTTCTGTGAGTCACAGAGCCAATACTCCTCCCCGCTGTCCCCACAGCCGTGGCATAGGAACTGCCAGACCCTCTCCGCACAAACAGGCCTCTTGTCCACACAGGGCAATGGTGGCTCTACCTGAATTTGAGCTTAGGTTTGTGGACACTGCAAGTTTGTTTCCTGCGACCAGACTCTGTGCCTAGGCAGGAAGGCTGCGTTGAATTTGAACCTGGATGCTCAAACTCAGGGAGTTTGTTTCCCACGACCAGACCCTGCCCCCAAGCAGGGAGGCTGCACTGAATTTGAGCCTGGGGACACAAACTCAGGGAGTTTGTTTCCTGCGACCAGACCCTGTGCCCACACAGGAGAGCAGCGCTGAATTTGAGCCTGGGGCCATGAACTCGGGGAGTTTGTTTCCCGTGACCAGACCCTCTGCCCACACAGGGTAGCAGTGCTGAATTTGAGCCTGGGTGCACAGACACGGGGAGTTTGTTTCCTGCAGTGCACACCCGCGTGACCAGACCCCCGCCTACACTGGGTGGCAGTGCCATCTGACTTTGATTCAGGGCAAGCACACACAGAAGACTGTTTTCTGCAGGACAGGAGTGGACCTCCTGCTGACACAGTGCTACTGTGCAACCTGGTCCCCCAAGCAGACTGGGAACCCTGATTCTCCACGCAAGAGGCAGCACTGAGCACCAGTGATTTGACTCTGTTTCTCACTGTGTGTGCCTGGGATCCCTGATTCCCAGTGCATTCACACTAAGAGCCAGTGACTCCAATTCTTGGCGCATGCACACACAGGGACCCTGAATCTTGGAGCGAAACCGCACCAAGCAACAGAGACTCTGATACTCAATTCTCGTTGCGTACACAGGAGGTCTCTGACTCCTGATGCATGCTAGGGGACTCTGATTTTTGGCACACGCGAGCAGGGTCCCTGTTTCAGCATGGGGCAGGCAGGGTCCCTGATTCTAGGTGCGCACACAAGGCCACACTAAGTGCCTGTGACTCTGATCCTGGGCGAGTGTGGCTCCCACCAACCCACGGCAGCCACATGTCTTGGTATCAGAACTCTTCAGTGACACTTGGGGGGTGCAAAGCTTCCACTGCACATGGCCCAGGCCCCCGCAACTCGACATTTGAACCTTCTGGTGATAGTCAGAATGGGGAGACAACAAAACAATCCCCAGAGGAAAGAAAAGGAGGAATTGCCAAGAAAAGAAATAAGTGAAACGAAAGCATGCAACATGACAGAAGAAGAATTCAGAGTAATGGTCATACAGTTCATACACCGGATGGATGAGAAAATGAACTATCTATGCAAAAATCAAGAAGAAATGAAAAATGATATAGCTACAATAAAAAACACCATGGAAGGTTTCAACAGTAGACTAGAAGAAGCAGAAGACCAAATTAGATAGTTAGAAGCTAAAGTAGAGAAATAAGCTCAATCTGAACAGCAACTGGAGAAAAATATTAAAAAGTAGGAGGACAGCCTAAGGGAGCTTTGGGACAACATGAAACTAAGTAACATACTCATAACAGCGTTGACAGAAGGACAAGAAGAGCAGCAAGGATTAGAACATCTATTTGAAGAAATAATGACAGAAAACTTCCTGGATATGGGGAAGAAAAAGTTACACAAGTACAGAGAGTCCCAAGCAAGATGAATCCCAAAAGACCCACACCAAGACACATCATAATTACAATGGCAAATGTTAACAACAAAGAGAGAATCTTAAAGGCTGCAAGAGAGAGACAGAGAGTTATCTACAAAGGACCCTCCCATCAGATTATCAAATGATTTCTCAACAGAAACACATCAAGATAAAAGGGAATGGAAGGAGGTATACAAAGTGATGCAAAGCAAAGGACTGAATCCAAGAACGCTCTATCCAGAAAGACTATCAATCAAAATTGAAGGAGAAATCAGAAGCTTCGCAGACAAAAAAAGCTAAGGGATTTTATCACTACCAAGCCAGCAATGCAAGAAATTCTAAAGGGAATGCTGTAAAAAGAAGAAACAAAAAGATAAGAAGGAACACAGGCACAAAAAATAGAAATGGCTACAAACAAGTACCTTTCAATAATAACTTTAAACGTAAATGTACTAAATGCTCCAATCAAAAGACATCGAGTGGCTGAATGGATAAAAAAACATGACCCATATATATGCTGTCTAAAAGAGACCCACCTCAGTACAAGGGACTCACACAAACTGAAAGTGAAGGGATGGAAAAATATCGTTCAGGCAAATGGAAATGAAAAAAAAAAGCTAGGGTGGCAATACTTATATCTGACAAAAAAGACCTCAAAGTGAAGGCCGTAACAAGAGATAAAGAAGGCCTCTTCATAATACTAAAGGGATTGATACAACATGAGGATATAACCCTGATAAACATATATGTACCCAATGCAGGAGCACCCAAATACATAAAAAAACTCCTGGTAGATATCATGGGAGAGATCGACAACAATACAATCATTGTAGGGGACTTTAATACACCACTGACATCACTAGATAAATCCTCTAGACAAAAAAATCAGCAAAGAAACAGCAATTCTAAATGACTCACTAGATCAGAAGGACTTAATTGACATCTTCAGAACATTTCACACTAAAACCACGGAATATACGTTCTTCTCAAGTGCACATGGGACATTTTCAAAAATAGACCATATATTGGGTCACAAGCAAAGTCTCCTCAAACTCAAGAAGATTGAAATCATATCAAACATCTTCTCAGACCACAATGGCATAATATTAGAAATAAACTACAATAAAAACAATCCAAAAAAACTCAAACACTTGGAAGCTGAATCTCATGCTATTAAACAATGATTGGGTTACCAATGAGATCAAAGAAGAAATTAAAAACATTCTGGAAATTAATGACAATAAAAACACAACAATCCAAAATCTATGGGACACGATGAAAGCAGTCATGAGAGGGAAGTTTATAGCTCTACAGGCCTACCTCAAAAAATGAGAAAAAATGGTAGTAAACCATCTAACTCTACAACTCAAAGAATTAGAAAGAGAGCAACAAGAAAAGCCCAGAGTGAGCAGAAGGAGGCAATAATAAAGATCAGAGAAGAAATAAATGACATAGAGACCAAAAAAACAATACAAAAGATCAATGAAACCAAGAGCTGGTTCTTTGAAAGGGTAAACAAGATTGATGAACCTCTAGCCAGGCTCACCAAGAAGCAAAGAGAGAGGACCCAAATAAACAAAATCAGAAATGAAAGAAGCGAAATAACAACAGACCCCACAGAAATACAAAGGATTGTTAAAAAACACTATGAACAACTCTATTCCAACAAACTAGACAACCTGGAGTAAATGGACATATTCCTAGAAAAATACAACCTTCCAAAACTCAATCAGGAAGATTCTAAAAATCTCAATAGACCGATAACTATGGAAGATATTGAAGCAGTCATCAAAAAGCTTCCAGCAAACAAAAGCCCTGGGCCAGATGGCTTCACAGGGGACTTTTACCAAACATTCAAGGAAGAACTAAAACCTATCCTCCTTAGACTATTCCAAAAAATTCAAGAGGAAGGAACACTTCCAAGCTCCTTCTATGAAGCCAGCATCACCCTAAAACCAAAACCAGATAAAGACAACACAATGAAAGATAATTATAGTCCAATATCCCTCATAAACATGGATGCTAAAATCCTAAACAAAATTCTAGCAAATTGGATCCAGCAGTACATCAGAAAGATCATACACCATGACCAAGTAGGATTTATTCTGGGGATGCAAGGATGATGCAATATCCGCAAATCAATAAACGTGATACATCACATAAACAAATTGAGAGATAAAAATCACATAGTCATATCAGTTGATGCAGAAAAAGCATTTGACAATATCCAACACCCTTTCTTGTTAAAAACTCTCAGCAAGGTAGGAATAGAAGGATCATACTTCAACATAATAAAAGCCACATATGATAAACCCACAGCCAACATCATACTCAATGGGCAAAAACTAAAACCATTTCCCCTAAGAACAGGAACAAGAGAGGGATGCCCACTCTCACCACTCCTGTTCGACATAGTACTAGAAATACTATCCATTGTCATCAGACAAGAAGAAGAGATAAAAAGCATCCAAATTGGAAAAGAAGAAGTAAAACTGTCCTTATTCGCAGATGACATGATACTGTACATAGAAAACCCTAAAAACTCCATCAAAAAATTATTAGACTTAATAAATGAATTCAGCAATGTAGTAGGATACAAAATTAATGCCAAGAAATCTATGGCATTTCTATATACCAATAGTGAACTTACAGAAAGAGAGACTAAAAAAGCAATCCCATTTACCATCACACTAAAAAAATTAAGGTACGTAGGAATAAATTTAACTAAGGAGGTAAAAGACCTATATGCGAAAAACTACAGGACACTGAAAAAAGAGGTAGAGGAAGACATAAACAGGTGGAAGAACATACCGTGTTCATGGACTGGTAGAATCAACATCATCAAAATGTCCATACTACCCAAAGCAATCTATAAATTCAATGCAATCCCCATTAAAATACCAATGGCATATTTCCCATACCTAGAACGAACTTTCCAAAAATTCATCTGGAATAAAAAAAGACCCTGAATAGCTGCAGCAATCCTGAGAAAGAAGAACAAAGTAGGTGGGATCTCAATACCAGATATCAAGCCACTGTTCTCAAAACAGCTTGCTACTGGCACAAGAACAGACATATAGATCAATGGAATATAATAGAGAACCCAGAAATCTACCCAAACCACTATGCCCAATTAATATTGACAAAGGAGGCTTGAACATACAATGGAGTCACGACAGTCTCTTCAATAAATGGTTGGGAAAATTGGACAGATACATGCAAAAAAAAAAAAAAATGAAACTAGACCACCAACTTACACCATACACAAAAAATAACTCAAAATGGATAAAGGACTTAAACATAAGATGGGAAACCATAAAAATACTGGAGGAATCCACAGGCAGCAAAATCTCAGACATATGCCAAAGGAATTTCTTCACTGATACTGCTCCTAGGGCAATGGAAACTAAAGAGAAATAAATAAATGGGACTACATCAAAATAAAAAGCTTTTGTACAGCAAAGGAAACCATCAACAAAACAACAAGAAAGCCCACTGCATGGGAGAACATATTTGCCAATGATATCACCAATAAGGGTTTAATCTCCAACATTTACAGGGAACTCATACAACTTAACAAAAGGAAGATAAACAACCCAATAAAAAAAAATGGGCAATGGACCTAAATAGATACTGTCGAAAGAAGACCGAAGGAAAGCCGAGAGACATATGAAAACATGCTCAAAGTCACTAAACATCTGAAAGATGCAAATCAAAATGACAATGAGGTACCACCTAACACCTGTCAGAATGGCTATCATCAACAAATCAAACAAACAAGTGTTGGCACAGATGTGGAGAAAAAGGAACCCTCGTGCACTGCTGATGGGAATGCATGTCTGGTGCAGCCACTGTGGAGAACAGTATGGAGTTTCCTCAAAAAACTAAAAATGGAACTCCCATTTGACCCAGTGACCCCACTTCTAGGAATATATCCCAAGAAGCTAGAAACACGAATCAGAAAGGATATATGCACCCCTATGTTCATAGCAGCACAATTCACCATAGCTAAGATTTGGAAACAGCCTAAGTGCCCATCAGCAGATGAGTGGATTAAAAACAGTGGTACATCCACACAATGGAACACTACGCTGCGGTAAAAAAGAAGGAATTCTTACCACTTGCAACAGCATGGATGGAATTGGAAAGAATTATGCTAAGTGAAATAAGCCAGCCAGAGAAAGATAAATATCATATGATCTCACTCATTTATGGAATATAATGAACAACATAAACTGATGAACAAAAACAGATCCAGAGACAGAGAAGCATTGATCAGACTGTCAAACCTCAGAGGGAAGGTAGGGGACGGTGGGGGTAAGGGGGAGAGATCAACCGAAGGACTTGTACGCATGCATATAAGCCTAACCAATGGACTCAGGTAACAGGGGGGTGAGGGCATGAGTGGTAGGGGTTGGGGGGGGGGGTAATGGGGGGATAAAGACACATATGTAAAACCTTAATCAATAAAGAAATTTAAAAAAAGAAACATCAATGATAAGAGAGAATCATTTATCGGCTGCCTCTTGCAAGCCCCACAGTGGGGATTGAGCCCACAACCTGGGCATGTGCCCTGACCAGGAATCGAACCGTGACCTCCTGGTTCATAGGTCAACACTGAGCCACTGAAGCCGGCCATGCAATTAGCATTTTAAATAGATATTTTTAAAATGATGGAGATTTGGGCTGAATTATAGCACCTTTTCATTCTGTGACTTTCCACATCACATATTGTATATGACATTGTTATAAGTAAATGTACTGACCCCTCTGTCTACTTGAAGCTTGCTTTCAGGTTAGTTTTTTAACTCATACATGCAGTTAAATTCCAAAAGAGGACAGAATATTCTTCATTAAATAATAATCTTCAAGATAGATATCATGTCTAGGCAAATGTGCATTTGAAAATACTCTAGTGTTAATGATTTCTTTTGAGAATGAATAATTACGTGTCACTATTTTGGCCAGAAAGATAATTTTGCTTTCCACTTCTAGGCAGAATGCTAAGATACTGATCCATATCAGCTTATTAAATTCCACAGAAGAAAATGTACCTTGCATTTTCAGAGAAAACAAACTTTCCTGTCTTCCAATGAGACTTCACACTTCTCTTTAAAATTAGATTTTAACTTACAGTTGTGTTAAAGTTTTCCTAACAAAAGTCATTTGATTTTTCACTTTTTCTATATTTTTAATTATGTTTCACTTAAATTTCCCAAAAGGCATAAAAAGATTGAACATGGGACAGCATAAATTATCAACATCAGCTTACCTCAGTAGCAATGATGGGCTGACAGTCTAAGGTAGATCTTAGACTATATACAATGCAGTGTGTATGTGTGCGTCTGTGTGTGTGCATGTGCGTGTGCGTGCATGTGTGTGTGTGTGTGTGTGTGTGTGTGTGTGTGTGTGCGTGACTGTGCCTCTGTGTCTTTTTAAACTCACTGGTGTTTGCCAAAAGTTATAAAAATATTTATCTACTAGTCACAAATTCAACTGAAATGCAAATTATCTTTATTCTAACTGATAAATGTTTTTGAAGAATGAAGAAAAATATCAACCCTTTCCTCAAGAACTTAATTAAAACAAAACAATAGCATATAAAGTACTATAAGTAAATAGCACCCAAATCAAAATATCAATAAGTTAACTTATAAAATGGGGCCATCCTTAAAGTTAGGATATATTTTTGAAAAACAGTAAGTTTATCAAGGTAACAAAGAAACAAAAATAAAACAAAAGAAAAAAACGACTATCTAATGTTCCTTGAATGCCCGAGGGTGGGTGATGATCAGCTTACACGCTATGGATATTTGATATGGTCTAGTGGATTGCTATGAGGCTATTCTCTTTGTCATTTCCAAAAAAGAATAAATTCTACAGACAGTGCCATCAATATCACCACTAAAAACTTCCCCTATCAGCAATCTGATCTTGTTGCTATTGCTAGTGCAATTTACCTTTTATGCCTCATTGCTTTACTTAGAAAATGTACACGTGCTGTTTAACCTTTGCAGAAAGGGACTATGTTATTTTCAAGTTAGTGATACCCAGAAGGAGAAATGTAATAAAAGTACCTCAAATATGTGAAAGCTGGACTATAAAATTTGAGAATAAAGATGGGTGAGGACTGAAACCCTGACAGGAACATCAAACCATTGAAAGGGAGTAAAGATAAGTTGATAGCTCCATTGAGCTCAGATTTTAAAGGTGTATTTAAAAATATAGGCTAAGGACAAATACAAGGGCTGGAAGGTAAATTCTTAAAAAATGTTTTTTATTGATTTCAGAGAGAAAGGGAGAGGGAGAGAGAGAGATAGAAACATCAATGATGAGAGAGAATCATTAATCACCTGCCTCCTGCATGCCCCAAACTGGGGATCAAGCCTGCAATCTGGGCATGTGCCCTGACCAGGAATCAAATCATGACCTTCTGGGTCTTAGGTCGACGCTCAACCACTGAGCCAGCTGGGCAGAAGGTAATTTTTTTAAAAAAGAAAAGCTGAATTGAAGAATAATCTATAACATTATATTTTATCTTAAAATTAGGCAGATTAGCCTAGTGGTGAAATACATGAATTTTGGAGCTGACTGCCTGGGTTGGCATCTTAACTTTGCCTTTTGCTACTTATTAAGCAATTAAGTAAACTCTGTGAGTCTAGTTTGCTGATTTTCAAATGAAGAGAATACTAGAACTGCCCTGGCTAGGTGATTCATTTGGTTGGAGTGTCTTCCTGCACACCAAAAAAGGTTGTGGGTTTGATTCCAGGTCAGGGCACATACATAGGTTTGGGAGACAGCAGATCAATGTTTCTTTCTCACATCAATGTGTGTGTCTGCGCTCCCTCCGCCCCTTTCTTCCTTCATCTCTCTCTAAAATCAATAAACATATCCTCGGATGAGGATAAAAAAAATCATAAAAAATAAAATACTAGAACTATTTATTTGGCATTATTGTGATGATAATGTGAGAAGAAAATACAGTCTGGCAAATAGTATACAGTAAATGTTACCACTATTTAAGAAAAGTACTTAAGTTTTTTCAAAAGGAAGTTATAGCTAGGTTAATTATATTTAAACAATTGAACCAGAAAGTTGAATAGGCAAGGAAAGATATTTAATGCATCTCCCCTAAAACAAAAGGCAGAGAGTGTTAAATGCTGGGGTGAGCCAGTGGAAAATTACTGGCCAGTGTTAGTAGGGCGTTTGCTTAATGTAAGTAGGCATTCTGTGTTTGCTAACTGTTGCTCTTTGAAGTTAGGTTACTACTCCATCCACGGAGACCGGTCTAGAGGGAAGATATACATCTCAAAGGAGCAGAGAAAGAATTTACATTAAAGTCAAAGCTGTAAGGAAAGAGAGGTTAGTGGCCTCAAGTCAGGTAGAAACTTGTCTACAATTTAGTCAAGCTGAGAACATTAAAGTCATCATGGAAATTAATGATCTAATGACAACTAAAGCACCACTTTTCAACTTCTACTTCATACCATTTTCTTTCTCAGGAATAATGACTTATTGCCATTTTCATTCTGTGGAAACTATTAAGTTGGAATCAAATCCCAAAATTAATGCTGCATTTTAAGTCTGTTCCTAGCTGTTCTAAATAAAGTTTAAGTTTTCTTTTTGGAAGAAATTAAATCCCAATGCAGCAACAACAAAAAAAGTTCATGAGAAGTTACTTTCATTAATTGCAATCTTTTCATAACATGTGGAATGTGAAGATTAGAGATTTTAAAAAGCTACACCTTTTAGGATGATAGAATTTAGAGGCAAGTCTAGTTATATTTAACCAGGGAAAAACTCAAGAATTAATATCTAGTAACATATTGTGTGTGTGTGTGTGTGTGTGTGTGTGTGTGTGTGTGTGTGTGTGTGTGTGTTTATATTGGAGATAACTGGTAAACCCGAAGAGTGAGCTCATGAGCTGCTGAGACTTATAGGGATAAAATATTGATAGATGAAGTGAATCATGCAAGGGTGTCAAATTCAATTGTTTCCAGGGGCCAGACAAGAAACATAAATGTTTGAATCAGTAAGTGTATGTCAATCAAAAAGAAGTACCGATGCCTATGGAAAGTTGAGAAAACATGTCTCTCTTAAAGTCTCTGAATTTCCTATTTTTGAACCCTTTAAGTCCAAACAGTGTATGTAAACTATGAATTCCAACTGTGCCTATGAGTTTGGTATCCTTGATAATAATCTGGATTTTGTCAAGAATTTAACCAATATCATGTAGACACTAATGGAGAAATGTAGACTTTAAATAAAGTTATGAGAATGCATAACTGGTGGAATACTGCATCAATTGATTACTGAATAATGCATCTATATTAAGTAGTAAAACATGTCTGACAGCATAGCAAAAAGTGTTCAAAATCTTAATCACTTAGAAGACAAAGTTTATGGAGAAACAGCACACAATTTGGATAGGATAAAATGATCATATCAAGTTTGAATGATGGAGTAAACCTAAGAAGAATTTTAATATAGATAAATCTGAAATACTTAAATTAAGTCTGAAAATGAACTGACAAGTACAAGATAAGAAGACACAATTTCATTGTATGGTAAGTTAAGAACCAAGATTCATAGTTTCTTGTGAGCTTAATAAGAGTCAATAGTATAAGACCATTGTCTCAAATTTAGGAAGTAATCCTTAAACTTTTTATAAAACAATATTTTAAGAAAATGGGAAGTGATAGAACTGCTCTATCCCTCTGCTGGGCAAAACGTGTTCAGGCACAGAAACAAAGAAAGATAGAAAAAGAAAGTATTAAAGGAACCCAAATTCATATCAAAGGAGTGCTCACTGAATAAACATGATGTTTAGCCACGACAATATAAGAATTATGAAATATTAATCTTGAAATGTATAAAGAATTCATAAGCAACAAGTATAGGCTTATTCTGTATTACTCTGTAAAGCAAACGTTCAAAGATGTGGGATGTTGTCAAGACAATAACAAGAAACTGATTTTTAACAACAAAAGCTTTTGTAAATCAAAGTTGGAGATGTTCAAAAGTTAGGCAATTCTGTGGTGTTTTTTAAAAAATATATATTTTATTGATTTTTTTACAGAAAGGAAGGGAGAGGGATAGAGAGTTAGAAATATCGATGAGAGAGAAACATGGATCAGATGCCTCCTGCACACTTCCCACTGGGGATGTGCCCGCAACCAAGGTACATGCCCTTGACCGGAATCGAACCTGGGACCCTTCAGTCCTCAGGCCGATGCTCTATCCACTGAGACAAACGGGCCAGGGCTCTGTGGTGTTTTGAGGAAAACTAAGAACAGAATACATTTGTCTGCTCTGTTTGTGAGATTCTAGAATAATCTGAATGACCTTTTATGTAAACCCATCAGAATCAACAGATAAATTCAATGTGCAAGTTAGAATTTCTAAGAAAGCTTCCGTCTATTTTTTCATAGAAACCAGTTTTTATTTTGATTTGGGAAATTACAACATTTTTTCAGTTGCATAAGCATAAATACAAAAATGAAACAAAACAAAAATCAATTTACTAATTACTTGTAAAGAAAGAGCATTGATTTGGGGACCATACTTGTTTATAAATATCATTTCTGTTACTTGCAATTAGTCTGCATATATTATTTAGCTATTTTGTGGCTCAGTTTAATCGATTATGAAATGGGGATAAAAGATATCCCAATATTTTTTGTGATTATTAAATGATGTAAAAGCCATAGTAAATGTTACTCTGTTCTTGATATATCATTGATTTAGAATAAATTATTTTTTTTCATATACAAGTCATATAACACCCACATTAGATAACTGAGGGTCAAAGAGACACTCAAAATTTTAAATCTACTGATTAGAATAGCCAGAACTAGAACTTGGATTTTTTATTCCTGGCTTCTGTTCCTTCCACATCACCACATACTTTCACTGATAAAAAATAAATAAATAAAAATAAATAAATAAATAAATAAATAAATAAATAAATAAAAGGGAGTGAAGCTGATTAAAAAGGTAAAAAACAAGTAAAATTTATTACCAGCATTAATCATTAAGTTAATGCTTCTGTATTGAGGAGAAGTAGTCAATATTAGCAGAAACCATTGTTTAAAGAATGACTCTCATCTGAAAAAATAAATCCTAAAGATTATAATTTCTCCTCTGCCAGGTATCTTTTTTTAATGCATATTTCACTCTTTGTAACTACAAAATGTCATTAAGGTGGAAATTGAACCGGCAAATTATTTTTAATCTTTGGTCATATTGTGGCTTCACTGATCGCATCTTGGGCATCAGTCTGCCTTTCACTGTCGTAACTAAAGGGTTACATTCTTCCCTATTGAACACATTTTAATGCTACTGTCCTAGCATTAAATAGGGACAAAGATAAATGTACCAGGTAATATAAATGTAATATGGCTCTCGTCATATATTCAATAATGGTTTGGGAGACAGGAAAGTACACAAATACTTAGCGTATAGGTAGATGGGTGGAGAGAGGAGATAGAGGGGAGAGGGGAGAGAGAGAAGAGGAGAGAGAATTAGACTAAAGGAGAATTAAAATTACTGAGCTAACTATGAAAATAGTCAGAAATAATGTTCTGAACTATAACACCGGCACTATAAAATGCACAACATTTTAATCTCATTCCTATTGACCTTAGAATGGCAAAATGTCTTAGAATATTTGATGCTAAAAAACAGCCTCGTGTCATCGCAAGTATATAGGGCTAATATTATAAAAGCTGAAATCAGGTATTCTACAAGATAGCACAGTGGAATGAATATAAACTTTAGTGGAAGACAATCCAAGATATTAATTCTGTTAATAGTACTCATGAGTCATGATAACTGGTAAAAGGAATACAATCTCTGAGCCTCATTATCTTCATCTATAAAATAGGCACAATATTTTTACATAGGCTATGAAAGTTAAATGAGATAATATTTATAATGTAATATGCCTGGCAAAAGCTATACATGCTTTATTTTCTTGATCCAAAGTTTTTATTTTGTCAATGGCTGTCATTCTTATTGAATTCAAATTTTACAACAGTACAAGTTTTAAAAATATAATTAACATTTAAGTTTTATTTTTAAATTAATAATATTTTATATTAAAGGTCATGAAACAATTATCTTAGTAGATTATATTTACTTAACTTGTTCATATACAGAGTCCCTTGGCAGAGTTTACTTTATCATGAATTATCTCTTTATCAATGCTTCCATCACTGTATCCATACATACCCATATTACATTTCAGCTACTACCCCTGGTAAGTATTTCAAATTTGAACCAAACTGCCGGAATGCTGTGTTGCTAGATATATTTATACTTTGTTTCTAAGATTTATATAGAAACAACACAGAATTATTCCATTAATTGCTATAATTTTTCAATTTTCCATTTCTTTCAATGTCATAAAAAGCTTTACAAAATACAAAAAAATAAGTAAAGTAAAAAATAAAAGCAGCTGTGCTCAAACCCACCACATCTAAGTTTAGTTATTGCCTGTAGAAATCATGTTTCAGTGCCATTTGAAGGATAGAATCTTCAATGTGTATGATATTTGACAAAATGAATTAAAGACAAAATAAAATGAAGATATGTTATAAGCCTGGAGGTCTTCTGAATGGCAGAGCCTGCAATCAACTAAATGACTAGTCAAAGTGAAGGCAAAAGAGAAGGCAAGCCTGGTTCCCAGCTTGTGCTGTGTATTTCCTCTAAGTCTGGCAATAAAGTGAGAATATTGCTTCTGCGCTCATTAATTATTTATCACCAGCTCTCTGAACTTCTGAACAATTTCTGCTGAAGGAACTACAATACACATGGAGTTATTCATCAAACGCAGATGTTCGCACATTCCCTTTAAGGCTATAAACACAAATGCCAGCTGTCCAAAGAGAATGGGCAGAGTGCTGATTTATTAAAAGTGGTGAATTCCCCCATATATTGGCAAGAGCAAAAATATCAGGTTCTGATAAATTAATCGGGATATAATACATATATTGCCACTTGTGGAATAGATTTAAAGATACTAGGGGTAGAGTGGACAATGTAAAAACTATCTATTGGAGAAATAACATAAAGACTGATTAAAAACAACATACCCAGGTGTTTACATCACAATGTAGCTGAAACTACTACTCTTCTGACTTATTACGTAGACTCACTGCACCAATTACACAAAATCAAAGTTAAAACAAAAATCCTTTATGCCCAAGAGTTAAAAGACACAATTCTCTAAGAAAATTTGTTTTCTTAATTAATGAATGAAAGATTCCTGAATGGAATTTATAACCAGCACAATAATAATTGTCTATCTCTTTCCTCTTTTCTTCTACATTTCTTCATATAACTCTTTACTTTTTTTGTTAACATTTGCATTTTTATTCACTACATCTACTGCAAATTGATTTTTGCCTCTAGATTTGCACGAAAACTACCCTCTAAAGTGATGATTTTCTAATTTAGTGTGCATAAAAAGCATTTGAAAAGCTTGTTAAAATATAGATTCGTGGGGCCCATCTTGCCAAATTCTGATTAAGCAGGTGGGAATTAGTGGGCAGAGGTGATGAGGCAGTAGGATTCAGCATTTCAAATCAAGGTGGCCAATATTCAAAATAAAATTAACTGCAACTTTCCCCCAAATCTACTTTTGTCTTAAATTTAAAAAATATATACCTTTTAGTCTTAAATTTTCAAGCAGTATAGAGTTATAAAAAAATAAACTAAAAATTCTCCTCTCACATTTTCTCACTCTTATAACCTAAAGTCAAAGCAAGTTAATATTTGGATGAGTATCCTTACGTATTTTTTATTTTAGTGTATGGATATGCATAATATGATTTAATTTATGTAAAACAAGAGGAACCTACATAGCCAGCTACATTTCTATTGTTGCTAATAGAAATTCAATTGATCATCTTAATTTCTATATAGAAAACTATCTGCAATTCATGAGAATTTTATACTTTTCATTCTGTATCTCATATATTTTTGTGTTTAAAAACCAGTACTAATAGAAAGCCTTGATTTTTTTACTCACCGAATAGCACATGAATTATAAGTTCTTTTGTAGGGAAACTTCATCTATGTAGAGAAGACTTCCCAAACTACAATACCATTCCTACATATTCCCTAAGACTTAGAATTTTCACTTTTCTGTTTGATAGCTTTATATAGATGTTAGTCAATACACAAATCTTTATAAATCTAAAATGGAATTTGTCTTTGTTGGGAAGGATGAAAATGATGAGAAGAATGTCTTCATTTGTTCTCATAGAATACAATCCTGCCTCTCCCATTTCTTTATGAATTCTATACATTTCTTATATCCAACTAAACTTTAATCTTGTCTATCCTCCATTATTCTGCTTTGAAAATCTACAACTTTGAGAGGCCCTCTGGAGAGTAGGTGAGTCCCCAGTGCCTATATGCTGTGTCCATAAATCGGAGCACTAGTTCTTTATTGATTTTGAAGCCCCTCTATCGAGGGTCTTGTCAACCTAGGTACACCTAACAGCTATACAGTTTAAAGTCTTATAACCAACTTTATCCTCCATCTTCAACTTTCTGTTCTGTCTCCCATAAACAATTTAGTATATTACAGGAAGTGTAATGGATATAGTCAAGGGGTTGTAAATTCTTTGTGAATCCAAACCCTGGCTCAGCCACTTACTAGCGTGTGCCTTTGTGCACGATACTTATCCTCAATTTCTCATTTTTACAAGGAGGTTATGTTGGTGCTGACCTGTCCATAAGGTTGACGGGAACAAAGGTATAATGTATGTGATGCACTGAGAATGCTGAGGAGCACAGAGTTGCACACCCGTGTGTGGTTAGTGCTTATTGTCCTGGACACTGAGCATAATTATTTAAACCCTCTACAAAGAAAGGAAGAGTGAATGCCCTCAAGGCAAAACACCAGTTTGAAATAGAAAAAGAATATTTAGAAAAACTACAGATTAATACATTTGAAAAAAAAACTTCCTAATATTTTAGATAATGAAAAAATATGTAAGCATTAAGACTGCCATATCCAAATTAGATAATTTGTTGACCTTATGGAAGAGAGAAGTAAGGACTCAGATGAAAACTTACACAAAAAGAACATTCTTACCATTTAGCAATGAAAGTACCCAAACTTTCAATATAATAGTATTTGGTATATTTGGTTCTAAACATAATAGGGATGGAAATACTTACAATTGCATCTATAATGGTATTTTGTGAACTCTTTTATTCCCCTTTAACACAATGAAATAGTTTCAATTAGTTATCTTGGCATATATTAATTAATTAATTCAAGACATAAATTGAAAAGCTGACATCTAAAATAATCCTCTCTGCCATCCAGAGTAATTACCTAGGCTTGTTGGAAAATGTAAATTCTCTAAGGAATGGTTATAATGAAAATACTGTGCCATCCATTAGATATTATTTTCCTCATTGAAAATAAATCAACTGCATAATAATTTTGGAATTGGTCAGAATTTAAACAGCTTTATAAGAAGTATTCCCCATATAACATGGCATCATATTTAAGAGAATTGTGTTCTCAATTATTTGAAAGCTTAAAAAAATAATGTTTTGTATGTAGTACATGTGTCTTCATACCTATTGATACATTCTCTTCTTATTTTGTTTTATTATGTATTTAAGTGCAATGATTTTAAGTAAACATTTTACATGGAAGTATACAATGAGTAAATATGTGTACAAGTTATAAATGCTTAAAAAGTTATATTCAGTAAAATACAAAATCTCACATTAGACTCTAAATTATGCATTAGTACTTCAAATCCTTGATAAAAATCAAACACTACCTTCCTTTATGTGAGGATTAAAAGTTTGCAGCTTCACTGGACCTAAATAATTACCATTGATCTATCAAGGAAAAATGCAGGGTGTGGATGACTATTGTGTTCTGCTAGTTCAATTTGATTAATCTATGGCCCTTCAAGAGCTCTTGAATTTAGAAAATTTAGTGGGGAAAATGCCTTATAAAACTTTAATAAAATAAAGAATGAAGCATAGGAAATGGATATGTTAAGTATGAAAGAAAATAACAAACAGCCACAAAATAAAACTCCAAGCTTTCCAAAAAAAAACACCACAAAAAAAAAAAAACACAAAAAAACCCCAAAAACAAACAAACAAAAAACAGGGGTGGATGCAAAACCATTTGTCAGTTTGTAAAATCAAATTGGAGTATAGATTATATCCTTGTCATATTGTCTAACTCCCAAGCTACCCCTGAAACTACAATGATGATGGCATTTTGTTGATGCACACTAACATCTAAAAACATAATCTCTGGGTATTCTCAATGGTGTTGCTACTACTGAAGAGAATAGGCGACAGATTCAGAAAAGCCACACCTTCAGACTGCTCTCCTATCCTTTGTTTTCTTCAAGAAGTCACCAGCACCTTCAAGCCAATCCACATTAGTCAAAGTAGGTTATTTTTACTCTGAAGAAAAACTGAGTACAATTTATACAAAAGTAAAAACAAACAAACAAACAAACAAAACCACTTCTGACTTCTTTTTCAGGTGCTAGGACTCTATTTTCTGGACAGCCATCTTAAACTCACCATTGGATCACTTATTCATCTCCGTCCAGGTTCCGTGTCACCCTTTAAAACAGGTGAAGTTATTTCCCTGGATTAAACTCTTCTTGAACTTGGTAGTTCCTATCGTTCCCAGAATTTTACTTAGCCCTGCTTTCCAAGTCTTTTTCCATAAGTCATTGTGATCTCCTTGAAAACAAACAAACAAACCCTAAGCTGCTTCTCATTGCTTTCAAACCATGAAGTGGTTCTCCCCTCGCTAGTCTCATGTCAATACATACTCTGCCACCAAGAGCTCCTTCACAAACTTTTCACTCTTAACATCTGCCTTTAACTGTTTTCAGATTTGGTATATTTATTTCTCCTTTTCCCATTTTTGGACATTTTTCTATTTACATTTTACATTATTATCTTACATTTTATATTTTCTTTGTTTTATCTTAATACATTATTATACTTAAAGTTTATATTTGCATTTTAAAATGTTGCTAAGAACATTAGTGTGAAAATAGGCCCATAGTTACTCAGGAAATAGAATTTCACCACAGACCCAAAGATTAGTTTGATATGATATGACATGCAATATAAGGAAAACTTCATAAACTTCCTTCCTGTTCTATTTCTAGAGATATGCAGACTAGAAGATAAGTATTAGATCAACTACTTGGTCACATATGGCTTATGTAGATAAAGCCTTAATTATATTTTAAATTTGTCAAAGCAGTATTTTTCATTTATAAGACATTTAGTAGCTTACATAACATTTTAGAACATGATATAATTTATATTACTTGATTTTGATGAAAGCATTGTTATAAAGATTATATGCTGATTTTACTGACGTAGACTCAGTGTTAATGGCTACTAGTCTCAGTTCCAAATCTTCAAATTTATACTCTATTACTCTTTCCCCTAAAGTGCACATCTTGACTGAGGAAGACTTTTTGTATAAGTAGATGCATATCCAAATAAAATTGAGTTAAGAAAGTTAGAATATTTTTGCTGCTTCTGTTAAAAAATACATATGTAATTGAATTATATTTTTATTAGGCTTAAAAGGAACTTTTAAAAATGTAGAGTAAAAATAATTCATTCTCCTAAGTGAGACTGAAACTTGTAGATGAGTGAATTTTCCTTATCTCCAGAAGAATTGGGAACTGGAGAATAGACATGTTAATGATGTTTCTCTGACTCCTTTATTTCTGTTCCCTAATAAGGGAAACAAATGAAAACTTCTCACCTTTACATCTTTTCCAGTTCTCAAATTCTCATAGAATACTACATAACAAAATTAAATCTTTATTAATCAAAAGAAAAAAGCCCTAAGCAACAATAATTACAAAAATTTAATCAAGTAATACAAGACAAACATATAACTTGTAACAATTGCACCTGGATCAAATAGTCAGAATTCTAATGGGACCCAGAAAAGATAATAAATCACCATATATTAGATTTTTAGCATAATTGATTTCATCATAAACTTTGTAAAAACATTAAATTTTAGATTTGGGGGAAAACGACTAGCAAGTTAATTTTACCACATATTATAAGTGAAAGTGTGAGTAAACCAGTCAAGTTTACATAGATTAGAAATGAGGCTGGACTCAAGCCAATGATCGGATATTCAGTTATGGTTACATTTCAATAACAAAAATAATAACTTTTGGTTAATTTAACATAAGTTATCCCTTAAATCTTAAACCATGAAGAAGAAATGAATGAAGCAGCCCTAACCAGTTTGACTCAGTGAATAGAGTGTTGGCCCACGGACTAAATGGTCCTGATTTTGAATCTGGTCAAGGTCACATATCTGGGTTGATAGCTACCTGGCCCAGGTCTGGGCACGTGCAGAAGGCAACAAATTGATGTGCCTCTCTCACATAGATGTTTCTCTTTCTCTGTGTCTCCCCTCCCTTCTACTCTCTTTAAAAATCAATGGAAAAAATATCCGTAGGTGAGGATTAACAACAACAACAACAACAACAACAACACACATACACACACACAAACACACACACACACATACACACACACATACACACACACACAAATAGAATGAAGCAGCAGTTGTGATATTGGTATAGAAACATTTTTATGACAAACCATTAAAATACATTATGTAATACATTATGCAAACCGCTACTTTAAAAAAATAGAAATGAATCAAATTCCCATCTATTTTCAGAAGTGTTTGGAAAAATACTTGCTTTGTACAATTTAACATTATGGACAAAGCAATTGTGCTATGTACTCTCCATTTGTTGACAGAATTTATTTGCCCATGTCATAGTCAGAGGGTAGTAGAAATGAATGAATCAAGTGCCCTTTCATTTCACTGGGCTTCAGATTTAATTGAGAAGACTGCTTGGCTAATTTCCATCCCAGTGACTCTGTGAAATTGCTTGTTAGGTTATCTTTCAATTTTAATCACTTTCCAAAGTGAAAAGACTCAGCACCTAATACAAGGATTGAAAAAATACAAATTGCTAATATAGTTTCCCAATGAATATCTTTGTAAAACAGATGTACCATTCATATTGAATTTCAAGACTATGATTCTTATTAGTCATATGTAATTTAAAATGAAAAAATAATTGGCAGCTTTGTTAAATAATTATTAAGGGGGAAATCACAGATTTGATTCCTTGATATGGCAAATATGTTTTCAGATGGCACTGTACTTGAAGAATTCTATGTAACTTGCTATTGATGAAAGTTTTGCTCAGTTTTCCAGACCCTCAATACATGTACCTCTTCCTTCATCTCAGGTCATTAGACACAGAATACTAGAAACCTACATTTTTTGGTGAAAAGATTTTCTATAATACAATGCATGAATATCATTCTCCTACCACCTGACAACAAAGAGCAGCATATGTTCAATGGGAGTAAAAAGAGTATGTGTATATAGATATATATAAACATTTTCAGAATAATTGTATTCCCTCCATTACTTAATACAATAAATTTAGTAACTTATAGTAGTGATGATCTAGTTTTTTCAAAACTCCTAGATAGAAATTATATTTTCCTCTACTTTGAATAAAGTAAACTGTTGCTAGCCACCCATGAAATGAGAGTAATTAGGCCAAAACTTTATAAGAAAACTATGATTTGAAACATTCCTCATAGAGTCTTTCCTTCAGTTTGCGTTCAAATTGCAACCAATGACTTTCTAAGAAAATAATTCTATAGGATAATAAAAAAGTCATCACTTTGATCACAATATATTTTCAAACTTCATGTGAAATTATATTTAGATATAACATGTACAACATTCTGTATTAAGCAGCTTTTCCCCTTTTTACAGATGATGAGGTTGAAGTATAGAGACATCCAATAATTTTCTCCAGGATACAGAGCTGACAAATGATAGAGCTAAGAGTCCAGATTACATTTGTCAAATGCTAAAGCTTGTGCTCTCTGCCCTGACCAACACTGCCAGTCCTGACAAGGTTAAATTCAGTGACAGGTTGATTTCAGATAATCTGATCAAAATTTGAGGAAATAGTCACATAATTTATCTTCCACTGAAGAAACAACTTCACAACATCCTTTATCAATGCAATTTTGGATAGAGAGATATATATTCCATGTGTTTGTATGACTTACATTAAAATTTGGAAAAGAGCAATATTGAAGCCAAATAAAAAATTGGTCTATTTGTGTGTTTGATCTGAAGCCAAGAGAAAGTTTAAAGCTTAAATATCGAGTTGAGTAATATTTTTTCTAATTAAAAAGTAGTATCAGTTTTCATAAGTAACTTAAAAAACACAGAAAAATAAATAGCAGGGAAAAATTAGCCAAAGTTCCATAATTCAAGAATAATTTAAAGAAATATTCTGCTGCATTTCTATCTATATATATAAACTTATATAATATCAGTACATTATACTATTTTAGTATATATTACATATTATAGAATACAGTACAATGTATATTATAGTTTAATTATAATTATCAATTTATATTTGTTATAAGTGGATAGAGATCAATATACATATTATACATTTGCCTATAAATCTTTGTCACATATCTGATTATTTTATTAGGAAAAAATTCTAGAAGTATATAGGAAAAAATTTAATTTACATTACTGGAACTTTTATACTAATTTACACTGCCAACTGCATTATAAGGGAGTAATTCATATTTTGCTATTCAGTGGATGCTAAGGAATGCAGCCCACATCCCTTTTCAGCACTGAGCTCTCATTATCCAAGCTTCTGGGAATACTGGTAGCTGATAATTTAGATCTCAAGATAATGTTTATGCAAATAAAATCTGCCCATTATAATACTAAAGAAAATCACAACAAAGAAGTGAACATATTGTTGCTTTTTCCCAGTGCTCTGATGTTTCTTATTTGTTAAAGTTTGACAAATTCCATCTTGTTGTAATATTAAAAAGAGCTCTGTTAGCACCCCCAAAATGAAATACTTATGTATAAATTTGACAATATATGAACTATATCTATATGAGGAAAGGTACAGAATTCGGATAAAGGAAATCAAAGAAGACCTTATTCGAAAATTTCTATATTGTTATTTCAGTTTCTTAAATTAGCTGTATGATCAATTACAAATTTTTTACATATTTTTTTTTAAATTAAGGGAGTGTGTATCTTGGCCTGGATAAAGGTTTTATCTGAGAATATTTCTTCCTCAGTTTCTTTGTCTTTTGCAAACAAATCCCCTAAACCCGTGGTCGGCAAACTGCGGCTCGCGAGCCACATACGGCTCTTTGGCCCCTTGAGTGTGGCTCTTCCACAAAATACCATGGCCTGGGCGAGTCTATTTTGAAGAAGTGGTGTTAGAAGAAGTTTAAGTTTAAAAAATTTGGCTCTCAAATTTCAATCGTTGTACTGTTGATATTTGGCTTTGTTGACTAATGAGTTTGCCGACCACTGCTCTAAACCAACCTGAAATTCATTCCTACATAGGAAAACTTAAAAAAAAGTTGGGTGCTTTCTTATAAAGATTTTTTTTTTTTATGCTTGTCATTCAAAACATTCCAAAATATTTACAAAAAAAATTTTTTTTTAAATTTTGTCCTGAATGAGGCAAAACACCAGTTTGAATGCACAGATCCCATTTAATGTTTTAAAAAGGTTGAATCCATGTTACCTAGATTTTATTTTTTGTTTACATTTCTCATTAGAACATTCTCTTTTGTCTTTCTTTCCTATATTTAATATGATCTCTCATCTTCATTATACCTCTGTCCTCTTCCTTTGAAATTTTGGAGAACTTTTTCCAAGTTCGACCTTTAGGTTGGTGATTTGATTTTCCTTAATGTAAATTTTGCCTTAATTGATTCCATAGAGATTAACTTTGTCATTGCATTTATTGGTATACCTGCAATCTTTCATAATAATATCAAATTCCTGTTTCAGCTCTTTCTGAAAGCATCTTTTTCACCTTGTTGACTGTTCAATTCCTCTTAAAAATTTTTCATTTTAATATCTTTCATTCCTGTAATTGTTTCCTTGTATTTTACAGAGGCCAAACCATTGGTAATTCCATTGAAAATACTAATAAAAACATTCCTGACGTTTTATTCTGTATTTTGTAGTGAATTGCTTTTTAAATCATCACCACTACCTTTTGGTGTCTGGGACGATGCTCCAACCAACTAACCCACCCAGCCAGGGCAAGGAAGTGAATTATTTTAATAACTGTGTTCTTCTTTCTTTTTTTTTTCTTCTTGGTTGTCAGTTACTTCACCCCCTCACCCCACAGTGTTTTTCTAAGAGGCAATATTCTTTCCTTTTTTTTCTATCTCCATTTTCAGTGTTACCAATAGAAAACATTTGCCTTTGTTTTGGGGTTTTGTTCAAATTGCAATTTTCTGGTACTCAGAACTCTGAGCCAGCCAAGTACAGGGGTGGACAAAAACTACGTTTACCATTGTGAGTACATGAAACACAGATTTTATTCTCATATTATTATTTATTAACTGAAGGCCCAGTGCACAAATTCGTGCACGGGTGGGGTCCAGCCGGCTCACCCCAATGGGAGCCCATCAGGCCCGGCTGGCCAGGGGGTAGGGGCTGCAGGAGGTTGGCCAGCTGGCCCCACCCCCAATTGGGGTGTTTGGGGCCAATCGGGGCCTAGATCAGGCTGGTTGGCTGCCACAGTGCATGTCATAACCACTGGTTGTTCCAGTCGTTCTGCCATTCCGGTCGCTGGGCTTTTAGATATATAGGTTCTTGTATTCATTTATTTTTATTATAATTTTAAACCTACTTTTTTCCACCCTTGTATATAGAGACATGCTGAAAGTTACATTTCTTACACACATCACAACCTGAGATTTTTCATATCTACTCCCTGCTTATAATGTTCTACTTTTGTAATACTCACTTTCCAGAAAGTCTTCAACCACATATTAACTAGGTTATGACTATTTTCTGTGGATTTTTGTCCTTTCCTACATATAATACAGATGTTTAAAATTAAGAAAATTGATACTGTTGTTTTTTTACTTATATCAGAATAAAAAGATACTTGCATAAAAATATTTTTACTGTGTTTTTTTTTTAGTCTAATGATTAACAGTAGACTACTTGTGAAATAATTTCCTACAGGTAAAGTGGTATAGATTTTACAATAAAAATCCTACACTTTCTTTAGTGAAATACTTAGCTAAGTATTTATCATGGTCAAGATTTTCTGCACAATAATGAATGAATGTCTTTCCATACAGTTGCTTTTAATTAGCTAATAGTATTTGATATTATGAGTTCTATTGATTTAAGTCTACCTAGATATTTATTAGGATGTTGAGAGTAGCTAAAGATAAAGCTATTAGCCAAATTTTATTTTGAATCAGTAATCTTGTCTTCACTTCTGAAGTAGAGTACATTAAACATACCATGACCTTTTAAAATGTCTCTATCTAGAGCAATTTTGAAGCTGTCTTACAAATGTTATGCAATTTAAGTCTAATGGTGAATCTCATTCTCAATCACGTTGATGTGCTTGGGCCACAGGACACATGCAAAGTATTTGAGGAACTTTCTTCATTGATTTCAAGTTCACTTACAGGAATCATAGCTGTGTTTTTCAGAAAATAGATTGCGAAGAATACAGTCTTTGTGCATCTGTATGTGGGTAAATCTGTGAGCTAAACACACCAGTTCCCCCTTATGTGTGGTTTCACATTCCTTGGTTTCAGTTACCTGCAGTCTACTGTGGTCCCAAAAGTGAGGTGGAAAATTCTAAAGATAAACAATGCATAAGTCTTATATTGAGCACTGCTCTGCATAGCCTGATGACAGCTCGTCTTGCCATCCTCTCTGCTCTGCCTAGGACCAGAGTCACCCATTTGCCCCGTGTATACACACTGAATGCGCTACCAGCCAGTTAGTCACTCTGTAGCCATCTTGGTTATCAGATGGACTTTCACGGTATCTCAGTGCTTATGTTCAAGTAACTCTTATTTAACTCTATAATGGCCCCAACGTGCAAGAGTAGTGATGTTGGCAATTGAAGTATGCCAAAGAAAAGCTTAAAGTGCTTCCTTTAAGTGAGAAGTTGAGTAAAGTAAAATAAAATGTTTTGAGAGAGGGAGAGTAAGAGAGACCACATTTACATAACTTTCATTACAGTATCTATATAAATAAAACCCTAATATGCAAATAGACCAAACAGTGGAACAACCGAACAACTGGTTGCTATGACATGTGCTGACCACCAGGGGGGTCGTGCAAAACATGTCAGGCATCGGCAGCAGGCGGCAGAGCAAGGAACATGGTGGGCATCAGCTGTGGCAGGATGGTGGAGCAGGTGAGGGGGGCGCCAGACCAAGGTGGGATGCTGGTTGCTGTTATTGGAGCAAGCCTCTGGTGGTTACTGAAAATTCTTTGCTCCCACCCGGAGCTCGCACCTACTGTCAGCGCTGGTGCCACTGCTCGCACCCACTGCTGGCACCCAGCACCAGTCCTGATCACTCAGTGCGATCAGCAGGTGCGAGTGGTGACTGCTGACCTTGAGCACCCCTGAGGGCTTCTCCACCTCCCCCTGCTCCTTAGGGGTGATTGGGGCAGCAGCTGTCGCTCACACCCATTGACGGTGCAGGCCTCACTCGCACCTGCTGCTGGCACTAGCCCCAATCACTCCACACTGTCAGCAGGTGAGAGTGAGGCCAGTGCCATCAGAGTGTGGGAGCAGTGGCGGAGGGAGTGGGGCTGCTTGCAGACAGGGTACCGGGGGCTGTGGTGGGAGGGGCCGGCGGAGGCACGGAGGATGCACCAAGACCTGCCCCTGTGCTCACCGCAGGTTCACAGCCCACAGTTCCTTTCAAGGTGCATGAATTCGTGCACTGGGCCCCTAGTATTGTTATAATTATTCATTTTCTTTTTTGTTATTATTGTCACTCTCTTACTGTGCCTAATTTATAAATTTACTTTCCTAGGTATGTATCTATAGGAAAAATCAAAGCTTGTATAGGGTTCCATACTATTCACAGTTTCAGGCATCCACTTGGAGGTCTTGGATCATATCCCCTATAGATAAGGGGGAACTAATATATACATATATATGTGTGTTTAATATATATACACACATACATATATACATATACATTGTGATACATATATTGTGATACATATATACTATATATGTACACACATATGCTTTGTGATACATACATCCTATACATATTTATACATTACATTTTATAGACATCACTATATATGTATATATACATACACACATATATTGTTTTAAATATGTTATGGCTTAGATATCTAAACTTATAAAGATACAAGTATTTATTTAAATAATAACATTGAATTTATGGCAGTACCTTTGCATTTTCATAGAGATAATACGCATTTGTTTTCTCAATAAAATGTTAATGTAGAAAATAAAATATTAATAATTAAAAGACACTTTCAAGTACCTGTTGAAAAACAACTTAGTAAAATGAATAATGCAAATGGTTGTGCCTTAGGATACAGGTACCTAAAACATAAAAGGCATATCCTTTTAGAAATAAATAATCTATTATCTCTAAAGTATGCTTAGAAATGCCCATGTCCATTACAAAAATGCTCTGCAAATATGTATCATCCTATGTTTATAAGAATAGTGCTTTTTCTCCCATCCTACTCGCAAAGATGTAAGGGAATGAAAGTCACCCCTGAGGAGACTCTTTTGACAAGTCAACACTGTTAACAGTATTGCTGTGAGCATTTATAATGATAGATGAATGAGGAGTCTAGTGAAGATGTTTTTAAAGCTCCAGTGGTTAGGGAAATGTTATGTTGATATAAAATTTAAAGTGCCATGCTGAAACATGATATATAAAGAAAATGGTACTGATAAAACTTGTTTAAAAATATACTCTTCAACCATTAATCTCAGTTCCTTTAATAAACACCAATATGAGTAAAATTACAACTTTCCATAGATATTTTGCCATTGTATTCAGCCATACCCTAAATATTTTTCTTTATTACTAACACTTATATGAATGTTCTATATGAGCTTTAAAGGATTGTATTCTTCTTTTGTTAGGTGAAGTGTTCACTGAACGTCAAAAGTGAGGAATTTTTACAGTTAGTTTTAAACTATAGCGATGAGAACTGCAAGGCAGATACTGACAATGGAGTATGTTAGTAGCTACTCCAGTTATCCAACTGGAAGGCTGCTTCTTCAACAAATGGTGATGTTTTTCAATTTCTGAGGAAGCTTAGGTCTGAGTATTTTAATTTTTTAAATTGAATTTATTTAAAATTTGTATTCTGTACTGCATCTCTTCAGTGCCCATCCTTTATGAATCATTTATATCATATTATGTATGATAAATAGTTTTATAGAAAAATATCAAAAGATGATTTCCTAAGTAAGCATATCAAACACAATGCTCCATTTCTAATTGTATATTTCAGTACATCAAACTAGATTTAGTACTCTCCGATTTTGCACAATCAGTAAGTATATGATTGATTCTAAAATACTTCATATTTTTTCAGTACAGTCATTGCAGCCAACCAAATATTTAAAGGCCTTTTATGAAGTTCATATGAAGAATCACATATGTAATGCTTACATATTTATAGTGAGGAAGTATCTGAAAATTGAAAGTTACATATAATTAAGGACAATTTGTCTCATGGTTTTCCAGTGAAATGTGCTATTCTAAAAAAAAAAGAAGGGGGAAAAAAGCACAACAAAACAAAACAAAACCAAACATCTAATTTAATGTGGTTCTTTTATTTCTGAGACAGTTAAATTGTATAATATTGTACCATACAATGTGTTAGGCACAGAGACATACTCCATTAAAAAGCAGCTGCTTTGTGGAGTTATTATGGATACAGTTGGTAATAATACAGACATTTCTGAAACACACAGGCTTCCTGGAATAAATTTTGATCCAGAGCCACAAAAGCCCGATACCAGATGAAAGTAGACACAAAGATACAACTTCTCCCTGGTTATGTTATTTTTTTTTTCTTTTTCTGAAGGACAATAGCTCCTCCTAATGGAGAAAGAAGCAAATGAAAAAAGATAAGCTTAATTTTTATGTCTGATGTAAAATAAACCCGCTATTGTTAATATCAGAATAATATAGGAAGTTGGGGAATAATCCATTAAAGCCATTAGATTGTATTATACATTAATTACCTAAAGGAAGCAATGAATCCTCTTGGTTAATAATCTGAACATGTGCATTGATGACACAGTGTCTTTTGCCAAATTTGAATGTGGTATAATTGAAAAAATCAGGTCCATTAAAATTGTCTGTTGGCTTTTATCATGGGAAAACACAAAATCCCACAAATCATGGGAAAATTAGAGCAAAGAGCACTTTCTTTTTCAATTTGGCAACAATCTTGGATGTTTAGCAGTCTGACATCATTCTGGTTGAGAGATAGATGAGAGGATGATGCATGATTCAGAGTCTTTTTCACACAAACAAGCAATTATTATGGACTTGGGAACTTTGTTGCTCTTTTTGTTTGAAGAGCTTGTTTAGTCATAGTCATTTTTACTCACATTTGCTAGTTCCATTTATACTCCTCCAGGACATAATTATAAGTAGAATTTCAAGAACTTAGCAAGATGCTTTAAAAAACATTTTAAATGTGATTCATTTTCCTTAGGAAAACCTCCAAGTTCTGAATTTTTAAAATAAGAGTCATATCTGTTAAGTATTATCCTGTTCTTTCATTGGTAATAAATGTCAGCTTTGTTGTAACTGTCTTTGATTGTCTTGATTCATGCTATTTTTCTATATTTACAAAACAAATTGTCTTCTACTTTCTTTAAATTCTATCATATGCTATACATAGACTGAAATAGAAATCTTTTTCATTTGCTAATGATATCTGAAAACAACCGTCTAATGAAAAAGTTTCAAGTCAATTATTTAAAGAATTCTCTCTCAAATGGCCCCTCTTTTATATTGCAGCTTCCCTAAGCCAACCTACACCATTATCTCAAGCCTAGATCATTGCAATAGCCTCCTATTGTTATACTTGCCTGAAGTCTCTGTCCTGAGAGCTTGCTCTGAATTATTATCAAGACTGAAATAATAGTCCTAGTCGGTTTGGCTTAATGCTTAGCGCGTTGGTCCATGGACTGAAGGGTTGCAGGTTTGATTTTGGTCAAGGGCTTGCACCTTGGCTGCAGGCTCAATTCCTGTCTCTTGTCGGGATGCATGTAGGAGACAACCAAAAGATGTGTCTCTCTCACATCAATGTTTCTCTGTCTCTCCCTATCCCTTCCATCCTCTCGAAAACCAATGGCAAAAAATATATCCTCGTGTGAGGATTAATTTTAAAAAAGACTGAAATATCGCTCTGTCATTATATTTACCTGTATAGCTATCACTTGATACAATTCAGCTTATTTCTTTATATTTACATTTTAAGTTCTACATAAGTTTTACTCTGGACCTTTAAATCTAGGTTTCCAGCCAGTTGAGGTGTTTTGTTTGGCCTATACAAAAAAAAAAAAAAAAAAAAAAAAAAAAGTGTGTGTGTGTGTGTGTGTGTGTGTGTGTGTGTGTTGCGGGGGAGGGGTAAGGTGGTGAATTAGTTGTCAGCATTCAAAAATCAGATTTCATATAAAACCTGGATGCCCAGCCTCTCTCCAGGCAGTAGAGGATCTGGCAGCACCTCCACCCCATATTCCCGCCTGCCAGCAGTTGGCAAGCCCTGAGGAGCAGGTGTAGCAGCTGCTCTTTCCTGGAGCCAGGGCCTGCTTGCCCTCACAAGTGGCTTTCATTCATCATCTCCTGCCCTGGCCTCACCTCAGTTTGTTGGGCCTCATCTTTCCTAGAGAGGGCCCAGGTAGCTCTTCTGTAGAGCCAGCTCTTCAGTAGAGCCTTCTCTTCCCTGGTTCCTTCATTATGGGTCATTTTCAGTTGTCCGCTTGAAATGCTAAATTATGCTCACGGAACCAGATAAAGCGAGAGGTTACATAATCAAATTAATTTAAATACTAATATTCACACTTATGATACAATTTTGCCCAAAGTGAAATTTACTTTATTTTCATAATCAGCAAATATTATCAAAGGTACTATAATGGGTTGATCAGTATTGGGGAGAGTGCATACTTCTGAAGACAAAGACAAAATGGTAGAAACAATTAAGAAATATGCAGTTGATCCTTATTATTTGAGGATTTCATTATTGTAAATTTGCCTACTCACTGAATTTTATTTTTAAACCCCAAATAAATATTTGAGGGCTTTCACAGCCATTCCAGTCATGGACATGCACATGCTCACTATCGCAAAGAAATTGAGTTTCCTGAGGCACGCATTCCCAGCTGAGGTCCAAAAAGGCTTTCCTCTGACATCTTGTTTCAGCTTTCATAATGCGAAAGTTGTCCTTTTAACACTTTATTTAGTCACATTTTTTGTACTTTTTCTTGGTGATTTAGCTGTTTAAAATGGTCCTCAAGCCTAGTGTTGAAGTGTTGTCTAGTGTTCCTTATGATAAAATAGTTATGATAGGTAAGTTTTATTTAATCATGAGGTATAGTGCTGTTGTCTGTGACTTCTATGTTAATGAATCAACAATATACATTAAATAAGATGTCTTGAAACAGGAACACACATAAAACAAGATATTCTATTGATCGGTTAAGGCAAAGGTAAGACCAGAGGTTTCAGAAAAATCACTTTTTATTTCACCAAGAAGCAATGATTCAGTGTTTTCAGTGATTTTATAGAGCATAACTACCACAAAGAATGAAAACTTTAAGTACATTTCTGATAGTGAAGCACATACTGTAAATTTACTGTGGAATTTAAAATAAGAAAACTTATTTCTGGGATAGGCTCATAAAGGTATGTTCATGGTGAAAGTAAGTTGGAGACTAGTCTTCTTGGAGCTTTTGGGTAGGTGGAATGGAGACTCCTGAGGAATAAAAAAAACGACAGAGGAAAAAGCAAAGAAGTGGGATTCAACAAGATGTGCTGGATGTTGTTGGGTGGCCTGGATCAGGATTCCCAGGACTGTGGTTGGATGAGTGGAGGGACTGGGATCTAGTGCTGAAAGGCACTGAGTACTAAGCTGAGAACCTTGCATTTACTTTAAGAGACAAATGTTGTAGTGAGGTTTGGGGTAAGGGAAAATTTCATTAGGATCTAGATATACTAGTATCTGTTGTTAATATGTAAATACAATCAATGGAATAACATGTCTATCACATCCATAACAAATAAATCAGTTTGATATTTATTTTAGTTATAATTATTAGATCCAGATACAAATAATTTAATTTCTATAACCTATACCTGAAATGACATTTTTAATTGGTTAATATTTATTGATAAAAATTCTTCATAAATAATCTATATTGTTCTTTGCCACAGTACTGATCCAATAATAATGTAAATAATTAAGAAAATGTTAATTCTTGTTATCTGTTTTATTAAGAATTGTTTTAAATTACCTTTATTAAGAATTGATATTTTGGAGGTTTTTTTGGCTGACTTTTATTAAGAGAATTAAATATTTTTGTTACATTGCAGGAGAGACCTACCCAAAAGCGGTAATTAGAAGTTAACATTTGTTTTATTTTGTTTTCTTCTATTTGCATATCCTTAATTAATTCATTAAAGATTTATATTATTAATTTAAAAAATAAAATGTTGTTAAGAAGCCATATCTTCAAACAAGCTGTGTTCCTCTGTGATTTATTACCCAAAGGACCATATGGAGACATCAAAAGAAAAATCTATTTCCTAAATTCCAATGAAAGTTTGATTATCTATTCCATGTGAAGAGAGATTTGGAGGCCTTTTTTAAATGTGCACTTCAAAGATTGAGGAATTGTCTTATCTCACTGAAGAGCAGAAACAACACCGAGGGCATGGCAAAGTTAAATTAATTCCAATTACTAAAAGGAAACACATAAACATCTGTAATTCTAATGGCCATAATAAATCTTAGCAGTTGAAAAAGTAAAAATTCTAGCTGGCTTGATAATTGAATCAATTTTTCACTTATGGGCTGTCAATTACTTGACATTTTAATGCATGCCAAATACAGCTAAAAGTATTTTAATTAGAATAATGCTGCAAAAACTAACCCTACAGCGTTAATTGTGGTTCTGGAGCACAAAATGTGCATCTGAATACCTAGTTACAGAGCAGAAGTTAATTAAAAGCATAGTTTTATATTGAACATGCACTGGGCAGAAAAAGAGGGAAATAATTGGCAATTAGAAATATGAAAGAGTTCACTCTATAAAACTAAGCAAATTTTAAAAAGTTAAGAATTTCATTATTATTTTGGATAGTATCAGAAGTTTGAACAATTCAACATTTTTTACATAGATGTAGATTACATATGGCTGTTATTTCAAAAGCTTCAATTTTACTGTAATAACTTATATTGACATGATGATTTATTATTTTCAAGCTACCCCAACATAAATTATTTTATTTGGTTTTATGAAATGCTGAGGTTGGTTTGAGAGCCTCAGCAAATAACATTTCATTTCCCCATCATCAGAACTCAGTTCCTTCATCCTGCTCCACTACACCAACTGTCGGGTCCCAGCCCAACCACTAGAGACTGGACCTCCTGGAACCCTGGGTATTTGAAGATGAAGAAGCCATGAGAAGTTGTGGGTATATAAGAGAGTCTTTATTGAAGAAGCCAGTGGCCATGTAGCCATTGCTAACAAGGAGCCACTAGACAAAACAGTTCTTCAAAGTAAAGTCCATACAGTAGCCACACACCGGCTAGGTAACAATACATCTTTCCCACACAGCAGCAGTAGCCTCTGTACCTATAGTTAACAGCCTCCTGCTTAGCAATACATCATCCCTATAATACAAAAGCCTCACACTAAGAAGTTCAGCCTTACATAGGAGCAGCAGCCTCGGTACCTATAGCTATTATCTGAGCAGCCCCATGCTGCCTGCTGGTCAGTAATAACTTTATACTACTTAGACAAAAGAGGCTTCTTGCCAAATAGTGACATCAATCTTTTGGGTTATGGAAGGGCATGCTTGCGCGTGTACACACAGGTTACTGTTGACTTGCTCTTGCACCTGTGTATAGTCCTTGGACATCCTGATTGAGACTCCTACACTCTAATGGAACATCCGGCATACTCTGAACAAGGCCTATACACTTTAATTGGCAGTGAGCATCCTGTGTACTCCAAATAAGGTCCCCACACCTATCTAAGTTATGAGCCAATTGATCGCTAAGTCAAAGGCAGCAGGGAAATAAAAACATCTAATGTCTGGTAAAAATAGTATGGAGGAGATAGTGTGAAATGCAAATGATTCCTCATTCCTTGGCTGGGTGTAGAAAAACCTGTTTTCTTCATCCTACCACTTCTAAAGTTTATAAAATTGGAAGTAATGACTTTCCCAGGAAGTAGAATGTAGAATCTTAAGTTTATATACAGGGTGGGCAAAAGTAGGCTTACAGTTGTGAGTATGTGAAACACATTTTATTCTTCTATGATTATTTACTAATTATTATATTATTTTCCATAAGAACAATTGTAAACCTACTTTTGCTAGATATGATTTGCTAATATTTTGTTGAGGATTTGGGTGTCTATGTTCATCAGGGATATTGGCCTACAATTTTCTTTCTTTGTTGTGTCTTTATCTGGTTTTGGTATTAGATTAATGTTGGCCTTAGAATTCACTGTTTTTCTATCTTCTTTACTGAGACTTTGATAAAATAATCACCAGCACACTATAATATTTGACAAAGGAGGGAAGAGCATACAATGGACTTAAGACAGTCTTTTCAATAAATGGTGCTGGGAAAGTTGAACAGGCAAATGCAAAAAAATGAAACTAGACCACCAACTTACATCATACACAAGACTGAACTCAGAATGGATAAAAGACTTAAATGTAAGTTACAAAACCATAAAAAATTCTAGAAGAAAGCACAGGCAGTAAAATCTCACATTTCTCACAGCAATATTTTTTGCTGATAGGTCCCCAAGGTCAGGGGGAAACTCAGGAAAAAATAAACAAATGGGACTACATCAAACTAAAAAGTTTCTGTACAGCAAAAGAAAGCATCAACAAAATGAAAAGAGAACTCACTGTATGGGAGAACATATTTGCTAATGATACATCTGATAAGTTGATAATTTCCAAAATATATACAGAACTCAACACCAGGAAAACAAACAATCCAAATACAAAATGGTCAGAGGACCTGAATAGACACTTCTCCAAGGAGGACATACAAATTGCCAATGAAAAAATGCTCAACATCACTCATCATTGGAGAGATGCAAATTAAAACTACAATATAGTTTCACTACAGTGAAAATGGATAAAGAAATGGAATGAGCCCTGGCCGAGTAGCTCAGTAGGTTAGAATGTTGTCCCTCTATCCCAAGGTTCAACCCCTGGTCAGGGTACATACAAGAATCAACCAATGAATGCATAAATAAGTGAAACAACAAGGAATAGAATGATAATCTGTAAACAAGAATAAGTACCCATTTTTCTGACACCATTCTGAAGTGTTAATGACTGTTATATGGAAAATGGAGAGAAAAGTTATAGAACCAAAGAAATTAAAAAAATGGAAGCTATATAAATGCTCTTGGTTACACACTTAGTAAGTTTGCAGATGACTACTCTTTGCAATATTTATATTTAATCTGAAAATTATTTTGTAAAGTGATGTTCAGTGAGACAGAGAGGCTTAAATCTACTAGATGTTCACTTTAATCTTTATAAAATAAAATACATATGCTTCTGTTTTGTGATTGTAGAAACTAACTTAAAAGTTAGTTGAGGTAGTTTTTAGGCAATATTTTATAGTTCTTTTATTGGAATAATGGACTAAAGCAGTATTTTTACAGAGGTACCACTAGGAAGAAAGCTAGATATGCTTACTTTTCAACATGTATACGCTAATGCAAGTACTGTTACATTTTATTGACTTGTAATGATTTAAAAATAATTTTAAGTCCACTAAAATAAAATTGGCAATGTATTTAATTTGATACTATTTCTATGTAAATATTCTTAGTAATGAAGAAGAACGTAAGTGCAGAAAATGCAATTTGGAAAACAAAACTGTTTCTAAGTGCAACATTTGTCAAATGTCTTTAGGACTGAGCAGTTTTGAAAATGATTAATTGTGCATGAATGCTGAGAAAACACAAATTCAAATAAATAATTGATTCTAGAAATGATTAAGTAGGCAGATACCAACTTTATCACTTATTTTGGCATTGCTAAGTGAGGAAGGGATAATGTTGATTTATATGAATAAACATTAGCTACAAAGCATTCAACTCTCCCTAGTAAATTGAAAATCTTAAAAAAATAAAATGTGTGAGGATTTCTTATACCCATTTTATCTTCTGTTTTCTGGTAGTTCTGTGCCTCCATTGGTCTTTTTCCTTTATGTTTCTGTCTGTTGTTTTGTTTGGTGGCATTCTGTATTTTTTCCTCTTTCTTTTTAAGTTACATGCCTTAGTTTTATATGTGTGTGTGTGTGTGTGTGTGTGCGGGGTTACCGTTAGGTTTATGTGAAACAAAGTTTCATATATACAGTAGTTGCTTTTCTTCTGAATGTGTCTTATCTTCAACTCCCTTTGCACATCCAGTCCTTTATTTCCTCCCCTTTTATGTTTTTGTTGCCAAAATTATTCCTATATATGCTGTGAGTTTATTTCCAAGTTGCAGTAGCTATTGTCTTCTTCCTCTTTTTTGTTAATACAATTCTATGACCATTGAATGAATAGTCACTAATAAAAAGTATTTATTTAATTTAACAAATAATATTTTAGACAAATATTTATTCATTAATCATTGTAATAAAATATGTTTTCCTATATGAGCTGACTTCCCATAGTTTCTCTAATAAAAGGACTATGTAGAAGGAACCCCAAAAAATAAAATAAAATTTGAAATAAATATTTCTCTAATAAATTATAATATTTTATGGAAGTCAAAACAAAACTTTCTGTAGAAATTTCATACACATGTTTTGTTTATATCTTTAATTGACTAGCAAACACCACAAAATTATAGAATTGGAATAGTGAACTTAAACTTAAGCTAGAACTCCAAGAATTTTAAAACATAGAAAAAGTTTAATATGTATGACTTTGTTTATCCATAATTAGAGTAGCCAACTGGTTTTGTTTAAATATGGTTACATGGAAGTGGAAATTGCCCCTCTGGATTTCAGGGCAGAAGAAATTGGAATGATGTCAATCCCATCAGAGCTGTGTAGAAGGAAAATCTGCAGAAACCTGATGTAAAGGAAGGTCTAGCGTCTTATTGACCAGCAATGTTCTATCAGATTTTCTCTATGGATACCATTTGAGAGGCAGAACTTTACTTGCAGTTTATCCAAATATGGTACATAGTACATGCAAAAGATGCTCCTCAAGCCCTGGCCAGGTAGCTCAGTTGATTGGAGCATCATCTCGTACACCAAAAGTGGTAATATTTTTCCCATGAGGACACATATCTAGGTTGCAGGTTTGATCCCAGTTGGGCTGTGAATGGGAGACAACATATTGATGTCTCTCTCTCTCTCTCTCTCTCTCTCTCTCTCTCTCTATATATATATATATATATATATATATATATATATCTTTCTCTTTCTCGTTTCCCTCCCTCTTCCTCTCTCTCTAAAATCAATAGACATATCTTTGGGTGAATATAAAAAAATTTTAAAATATGCTCCTCAAAATATTGGTCATTAAATTGATAATGTGTATTATAATCAGGAATGAATGAAAAATATCCAGGTTGTTTGTTATGTGCTGTATTTGTTTCTTAAAAATATAACTTAGAATGCAAACATCATCAACTCTTTTTTATTCTTGAGTTTGAATTCTTTAGTATATGTAATTGATGATTCTGAATTACAATAATGAGTATTATAATTTAACTAGAGGCCCAGTGCACGAATTCGTGCACCAGTGGGGTCCCTCAGCTTGGCCTGCTGGATCAGGCTGAAACTGGCTCTCTGATATCCCCCGAGAAGTCCTGGATTACAAGAGGGTGCAGGTCAGGCTGAAGGACCCCACCAGTGCACGATCAGGGCTGGGGAGGGTGTGGGAGGTTGGCCAGCTGGGGAGGGACCAAGGGAGGGCTCCAGGGCATGTCCAGCCTGTCTTACTCAGTCCCAATTGGCCTGACCCCAGCAGCAAGCTAACCTACCCGTCAGAGCATCTGCCCCCTTGTGGTCAGTGCATGTCATAGTGAATGGTTGAGGGGCCTTAGCATATCATTAGCATATTATGCTTTGATTGGTTGAACAGCCGACTGGATGACCAGACACTTAGCATATAAGGCTTTTATTATATAAGATTATAAATATCTCATGATGCTTATGATATGAAAGAAAAATATATAAACATATATCTAAGAACACTGATCATTTTACAATGATCTCATTAAATAACCTTAATTTTTTAAATTATTCTTTTGGAATACTTTTCCTTTAAATGAGTTCAATGTCATTGAATGATGCTTTGATGTTTCTCTTCAAATGTCAACATATGATATTAAGTTTTTAAAAACTAACTAAAGCTAAAGATCTATGATATAAAGAACCATGACATTCCCCAAACTTCTAAAATACGTTTTGGCTAAATGTGTCTTCATGCACAAATTGTCCTTCTCTGAAAACCCTTCTGTTCTAATAACTCCATTTTCTGTCTCTCCTTATGTTCAATTCAAAAATCACTTATTGAATGCTTACTATAGAACAAGCTCTGTGCTAAGTTATAAAGATACAAATATTAACAAGAAATAGAAACTTTAACCTATGCCACTTGTATTCCAGTCGAGTTAACAAGTATGTGATATATAATTTCAAATACTGTGGAAAGTGCTATTAGGAATTCACAGAAGATGGTCACTTATATTCAGAAGATTCAGGGAAGTATTCCTAACGGAATAAACTAGTGCTTGAACTGAGATTTGAAGGACACTTAATGTTAAATAAAAGGGGCATGAGAGGAAATAGCAACAGCATAAGTGCAAAGGCATAGAATACTCTGAAATGTGCCATGATCGTTGCAGGCAGATTGTTTTTACTAGATTGTAAAATAAATTCAGAACAAGAGGGAGTCAGTGTTGGAGAGGTGTGTATGGGCCAAATTTCTTATATTGGTTTTATTTTTATCTCATTTTGCTTCACAAATACAGTAAAAACTTGGTGGGAACATGAAAATACATGGAGACATAGTATATTTTTGCCTTTAAAAATTATCTTCCTTGCCCTAGTCAGGTTGGTTCAGTGAAAAGAGTGTCAGCCCACAGACTGAAGGGTCCCAGGTTCGATTCCGGTCAAGGGCACATACCTCAGTTGTAGGCTCCATCTCAGTCCGGGCATGATCAGGAGTCAACCATTTGATGTGTCTCTCTCACCTCGATGTTTTTCCTCTCTCTCTCTTCCTCCTATCTACTCTCTCTAAAAATCAATGAAAAAATATCCTCAAGTGAGGATTAACAAAAACAAAACAAAAAGGTCTTCCTAAAAATATTATGAGAGGAGCAAAACAGTATCAGCATAATATGAATTATCATTATGCTTTTAAAAAATAATTTAGGATGATGGAATACCCACAATGATGATATTATTGCCTAGAATTGCTTTGTCATTTTCTTCCCTAGCTCTATGGCTTTAACTCTAAAGAATCATCAGTGGAGAGTATGTATTGCCACTTCACATTTCTGTGTGGAAGGCATTCTACCAAAGCAACACTCCCAGCCTCTCATCCACCTCCTTCACTAACCAATGGAAAGTTAGCGTAATGACTTAATGGGCAAGTGGAGTAATGGAATGGTTATGTGTGGGTTGATCCACTCTGGTTCCTCTTCAGTTCTACCTGCCGGCAGTAAAATGTGTTATCCGTGCAGAACTTGGGGTTGTCCAGTTGTGTCAGTAACTGGGAAAGATAATAAATGGGTCAGGGAGTCAAAAACTACAAGCCTATTTGATATTGTGATTTTCATCTATCTGTCTATTTCTTGGTTTGTTCCAATCTCAAAAAATAGAGGGATGTTATGAAATGTCCTCCTAAAACTCTAATACCTGTTAAGCAATCATTTAATATGTATTCCTAATTAAAAGTCAAGGTGCAGTTGAGAGGAAGCTTAGTTGTACTTGTTCCCCTCTTTACTTTACTTCATGATTCCTGGAATCATGCTCAGGTCTCCCTTACTCAGATACAACTTCTATTCTGCTCTATTCTGCATGAAGCGAAACTTGTCCATTTAATAATCTTGTGAGGAGTAACAAGATAATGAGTGGTGATGAGTTTTTGTGTACCCATCACTGAATAATACATATTCAGCCTAGCCTATGTCCTCTGGGTG
This sequence comes from Ia io, assembly GCA_025583905.1. NCBI lineage: Eukaryota > Metazoa > Chordata > Mammalia > Chiroptera > Vespertilionidae > Ia > Ia io. The sequence continues at coordinate 39,748,931 of JAJQQW010000007.1, read as the reverse complement.
GCAAATATCTAAATCCAAATATGTGACTCTAAAAGTAGAAAACTCACATTTGATAACAAGCTTTGGGGGAAGTTACTTTTGAACAGATGGGCTTTTTGGTAATGTTTAATTCCATTAAGTTGATAGCTAAACATTGCATCCAAATTTGTGAGTTAGCTTTGGCAGGAGCTTATCAAAGCAGCCCTAGGTTCCAACAGTAACTAAGGCAATGATGGTGTGGCAAACAGTGCAGGATGTCTTACTCAACACTTCCTTACCTGTCACTGTTATACAAACAGGAGACTGAAATGCCAGGGTCCATGCTTTAGGCAGGGCATGCAATGCAATTCTCGCCAATAAGACGTCAACATTAGTCCCTGGATATGACATCCTTTCCAAATATAAGAATAGTAGAAGAAAGCTTTCACTCCCCGCTTCTCTCTTACCTTGTGGACAGACAAAATAGGGATGCAGAAGTCATCTGGTAGCAATGAAGTAAAAAAATCATATGCCGGCCCAGCCGGCATGGCTCAGTGGGTGAGTGTCAACCTATAAACCAGAAGGTAATGGGTTTGATTCCCGGCCAGGGCACATGCCTAGGTTGCAGGCTCGACCCCCCATTGTGGGACTTGCAGGAGGCAGCCAATCAATGATTCTCTCTCATCATTAATGTTTCTATCTCTCTCTCCCTCTTCCTTCCTCTCTGAAATCAATAAAAATATATTTTAAAAAATCATATGCCAAAGATAGTTTAACATCTTTGATCACCACGTGAAGAATAAGCCACATGTTTAAACAAATGTTTGTCAGGTGTTGTGTGTGTGTTTTGTGTGTGTGTGTGTGTTTTGTTGTTGTTGTTTTACAAACACACTACTAGTTCACAGGGATAAAAAGCACATTTTAACTTTGTATAGGTCATAGTTCTTTTTTTTAAATTCTTTATTGTTTAAAGTATGACATGAGTCTCCTTTTTCCCCCCATTGACCTCTCCCCGGCCATCCCGTCCACCGTAGGTCCTAGTTCTTAAGCACAGACAATTAAAGCTAATCTAGCTGGTTTACTCATTAAGGGATCTGCTAGTGGAGGTCACATGGCAGAATTGTTAGTATGGCCTTTAAGCCTGGGCACCACATTTCTAGGAGATATACTTGGAGGACAGCATATCCAGGGAAAATGCCCAAATTATGTGAGGTGGTTACAATGGAAAAAAACACACACTCACTGCTATTGCCCTATAATAGGAACAAGAAACTCTACAACAGTTTCCCCAGCAGACCCACATGCTTCATGTTGTTTATTTCCTCATCCATGTTTCATGAAGGTGCATCTGCTTGGCGGAACCCCAGTCCCACGTCCGAATGCCAGTTAAAAGGATGTTTGGAAAATGCAGGCATGGGGTGCCAGTCTCTACTGTTTAAGAAAATGAACCCCGGAAGCACTGAAATGAGTGGTGAGCGAGCTAACATGAAGTGTCTGCTGCACACTGAGCCAGCCTTGATTGCTATTGACTTCCAGGAGTGGTACTCTGAAGATTGGCCAAACATATGCAGGCTCAGCGAGAAAGAGTGACATGATTCATTAGTGAGAGCTGCTGACATACAGAGAGAAAGAGTTTGGCTATGCCTCCTACGCATGTTTCATCTCCAAGCAAAGACAGGACAAAAGAAGCAAGTGGGGAGTGGAAACTGGGGATTTGAGGCAGATAAATAATTATAGGAGAGTAAGATTTGGAGGACACTAAGCTGCTATATTTGTTGAGCTGCTCAGTCTCAGGAGAAACTGGAGGACCTGAGATAACCAGCATAGATCACAGGGAAGCAGTATTTTCCTGGAAAGATACTTAAATTAACTCTCTTCCCTGACGTGGTAGTTATTTCGGCACTTGGTTAGTCAATCCTCAGTTTATGGACAGAAAAACAACAAGCAAAGAAAGATGAATTAAATTTGTCCTGTGTATACATTTTAGGCATACCTGAGAATTTATAAAGGGATATCATATTAAAGGGTTATTGGCTTCTAGATCTACTGAACAAAACGGGCTAAGACTCATAATATAGACATGAATTTTTAGAACTGTAAACCTAACCTGCCTCACTTGACCATTTCATTTCATATGTGAAGAATCTGTGACCCAGAGATATACTGTAGCCTATGCAAAGTAAGAGTTTAGCTGAGTAGCATTTGCTTTGAGTATGTTTCAGTCTTACGCTTTTTCTATGTAATCACATGCTCATTCAATCATCTATATGAAGATACTGTACCTTTTGCTAAATACTATAGTTAAGACAAAGAATATATAACAAACAAGGGTTCCATGATAAAGCAGCTTAGAATCAAATGGAGGAACAAAGACACATAAAGATGATATACTCTCTACAAATTCCAAAGAAAGGGAAGTCACGGTGAAATGAGGTATGTAATTGGAAATGATCAGGCTTTAGATTCAATTAACAGAACCTGTTTCTATGTGAAAAGGAATAAAATTCATGTGTGTGTGTGTGTTGTGTGTGTGTGTTTAAATTAGTGTTTTTTTAAAAAAAAATCACTGGAAAGAACAAAGAACCCAAGTTGTATATTAATTGCCAAGAACAATGCACAAACCATACTGCAGAACTGGCATGTTGAAGAACATTTCTTCAAGTACGAACACACCCATTTTCAGCTTTCATTTCAGACTGTGACCTTCACAAGTTGAGAAAGAGAGCTGCTTGCTAGCAAGCTGCATTGGCTGTGGGGGAGGTTGAGATTATGAGTCGCTAGCGTTTTTACTTTCTGCAGAAGGAGGGTGTTTCCCCCCTCTACCAATATTCTTAAAGTAAGGAATTTTCCAAACATAGTCAGAGGATCAAACGCTAAGTCTCCTTAAATTTAAAAAGATGTCCACCACAAAAAGCTACTTAGTATAATAACTCTCCCAATAGAAATGATCACACTAATAATTCACATCTGACTTATTCTTCTTCAATGTCATATCTCTTACCTTTTGCGACAGCATGGATGGACCTAGAGGATAGTGTGCTCAGTGAAATAAGTCAGTCATAGAAAGACAAGTACCATATGATTTCACTTACATGTGGAATTTAATGAACAAAAACCACAAATAAACAAAATAGAAATAGACTCATAGATACAGAGAACAGACTGATAGCAAGGGGTGGGGAGGGGTTGGGGAGTTGCATGAAATAGGTGAAGGGATTAAGCAAAATAGAAAAAAATCTCAGACAGACAACACCAGTATGGTGAAGGGGTTGTGGGGGCAGGTAGATGACAGTAAAGAGAGGATAAATGGTGATGGAAGAAGTTGCTTCCATGTGGTTATTGAGAATAATATGTAATGAACATGGAAGTGCAGTTAACTTTTCATGATCCTGATTTCAATTCCATTGGATATGCACCCAGAAGTGGGATTGCAGAATCATATGGTAGTAATTTCAATTTTTCAAGGAGCTGCTAAACTGCTTTCTATAGTGGCTACACCAATTTACATCCCCACCAAGTGTACAAAATGTCTCTTTTGTCCACATCCTTGCCAACATTTGTTATCTTCATTTTTCATAATAACCATCCTAACAAATGTGAGGTAATATTGTGATTTTGATTTACACATCCTTAATGATTAGTGATTTTGAACATTTTTTCATGAACTTTTTGGCAATTTGTATGTCTCTTTTGAAGAAATCTCAATTCCAGTTTCTTGCCTATTGTTAATTGGATTATCTGGGTTTTGTTGTTATTAAGTTACAGGAGTTCCTTATATATTTTGGATGGTAACCCTTTATCAGACATACAGTTTGTATTTTCTTTCATTTTGTAGGTTATTTTCTTTTTCTCTGTACAAAGACGTTCTCATTTGATGTAATCCCATTTGTTTACACTTGCTCTTGTTACTCAGCTTTTGGTGTCATATCCAAGAAATCATTTCCAAGTCCATTGTCAAGAAGCTTTTCCTACATTTTCTTCTCAAGTTTTATGGTGTTGTGTCTTATGTTTAAATCTTTAATCTATTTTGAGGTTTTTTTTCTATTTTTGTAAAAAATGCCATTGGTAGCCTCACTGTGGTGGCTCAGTGGATTGAGCATCACCCCATGGACCAAGAGTTCCCAGGTTTGATTCCCAGTCAGGGAACATGCCCAGGTTGCAAGCTCAGTCCCCAGTAGGGAGCCTGCAGGAGGCAGCTGAACAATGATTCTCTCTCATCATTGGTGTTTCTGTGTCTCTTTCCCTTTCCCTTCCTCTCTGAAATCGATAAAAAAAATATATATTTTAAAAATGTCATTGGGATTTTGAAGGAATTGCATTGATCTGTAAGTTATTTCATATCTCTTCTTAATATTAATTTTATCCACTTTTTCAAAGAAACTTTGAATTAAGTCGGCTATTATAGGGTTGTTCTCTTAATTTGAATACCAATCAATTAGGAGAGGGAAACAGGTGAAAGTTAAGGCGAGAAGTGCAGGAGGAGTAGAGCAATCTTGAACTGAGATGGTGTTAGTTAAAATGCAAAGTCAAGGGGAGCTGCACAAGTAAAGAAGATTGTTAGGCAAATTACATACAGAAGCAATGCACAGGAACATTTAGACAAAAATATGAAGTTTTGAAGCTGGGAGAATACTAGGAGAATAGTGACACTTATTGAACCAAAATATAACTTGTTTATTTAAAAAATTTCCCCCCTAGGTGAGAGCATGTGTGGGGAGGGGTGTGGGATGGGAATGGTGGGATGAGGACAAATATGTGATACCTTAATCAATAAAGAAATTTTAAAAAAATAAAATAAAAAAATAAAAAATTTCCCCCCTAAGACTCAGCAGTCATGTTTTTTGATGCTTAGAGAAAATCAGTTAAAAGAGAGAAAAATTAAACAGAAAATATAGAGAAAATTAAATATATGACATGAATAAAGAATTTTAAAGGATTTCCAAATCCTGGTTCTGATTCTTCCTGAGATTTTCTTATATGCCTACCTTAAATACAACTTTGTTGTTTTATAAAATCTAGGTATCCTTGTAATTAATTATTTATTTTTTTACTTCAACTAGATAGAGTTGAGTTATCACTTGCAAGAAAAACATTACCAAGAGCCCTGGCCTGGTGGCTCAGATGGTTGGAGCATCATCTGGCACATCAAGAGGTTGTGGGTTTCATTCCCAATCAGGGCACATATCTAAGTTGCAGTTCAATCCCCAGTCAGGGTGTATATAGGAGGCAACTGATCCGTGTTTCTCTTTCTCTCCCCTTCCCTCTCTCTAAAATCAGTAAACATATCCTGAGGTGAGGATTTAAAAAATTGCCAATAAGTTTAATGAAAAAAATATATCTAGTATTGGAAGTATTTAGTATATTAAATGGCAAGAATTTATGTAATTTTTTAATGCTTGAAGGACTAAACTCTCCATTTCATTGATCTCAGGTAGATATCAATTCCGTCAAGGTCAAGGATGGAAAATGTTGCCACGTCAAAGTCAAAACAAGACTTTTCTGAATATCCTGTGATCTTTTTTCCAGGAGCAAGGATTAAAATCACTGAATAGTCAGATGTGCTACTAAATACAATGGAATACTACTCAGCCATAAGAAAAGATTAAATACTGCCATTTGCAATAACATGGATGGATCTTGAGAATAGCATGCTAAGCAAAAGGAGTCAGAAAGGAAAAAGTTAAGAACC